>CM055902.1:34181874-34714374 GCA_029582155.1 Panopea generosa
ATTTCCCCCGATTCAAGTCAGTTATACACTAATGTAAAATATGGAATTCACTCCCTGTCTCACAATTCTAACGTATTTACCAAACTGTGACGTTCAACACATGACCAATCAACTATTTGTATGCGACTGTTAATATAATGCCCCAAAAGGCAAAGCCATGACTATATGTCTATCTATTTCAAAATTAATTCCAAGTACATGATTATCGTTAATAACAAGAGAATCTATTCAAATAATGGTTTTTAATTTTTGCATTTACTGCTGTATGATGTAAAATTGTTATTTTTAAAATACATTTTTAATTGAACGGCTGCAGAGAATATCTGCCACATAAATTAAAGGCCATACGGAATGTTACCAAATTGCATCACAGTTCATGCATTTAATATACGAAATGTTCGCTTTATCAGTAAACTTCCTACTTTTACATTACATCTAGAACATATTTTAAAGTCGTGTGAATTCATTTTTATTTATTCTTTAACAAATTATGTTTGCAGTCAATTCAAATTCAGTTTTCTTTATCGTTTTTTATTTGCATGGCTAGACAGGTTTAAATGTCTCTGATTTAACTACCAAGATATTGCCATTGCTAAACGCATTTTAAGTCTACATCAGTATATCAATACCGTTTTAACTGACACTGAAACATTTTAGAAAGTGTTTTCTCATTACAAGCAATAAATCAAAACTTATTCAATTTTGTTTCGGCTCAACCCGTTTACGGGCTAACATACTATAGATTCTGGTTAATAAGCGCATACTTGAATAAGCGCATATTGAATATAAGCGTATACTTGAATATAAGCGCATACTTGAATATAAGCGCATACTTGAATATAAGCGTATACTTGAATATAAACGCATATTTGAATATAAGCGTATACTTGAATATAAGCGCTTATTTGAATATAAGCGCATACTTGAATATAAGCGCATATCTGAATATAAGCGCATACTTGAATATAAGCGCATATTTGAATATAAGCGCATACTTGAATATAAGCGTATACCCAAATCAAGCGCATTATGACGTTACCGTCATTCTGTATATGATAATAACCGCATGCTAAAATCTCACCGTAATTTTATGTTAGAAATAGGCGCATGTCCAAATACAGGTATACCATCAAATTAATGGCTGAAAATTTGCTAACGGTCATTCTCAGTTCCGTATTAATTGGTTACTAGTATTGCGTAAAGATGACAAATGTTCTTAACTGTTCAGTAGCCTGTCATCGTCAAATATATATCGTTATACTAGTATTTCACATCTATAGTGCTGCAATGTTATTCCGATATTTGTGTGTTTATTGTTGCAAATCTTTATTAAAACTGATAGTTACAAAACTTGTTTTTTACGTGATCTGACTTTTTGCGTTTGTATAGTCCTTCAGTATAGTTATCAACTGGCTTGAAGGCTGAGCTAAGTAGAGAGTATTCAATTCTCCTTTACGCATACGTTTACATTTGCATTTGGAAATTTACGCTTTATATATTTGAAAATAACTATGTTTGTCATAATGTATAATACTTAACGCCCATGCTGTGGTTGTATTGGAGAGATTATATCTGGTATATCGTGCAGAACGTGCACTTTGTATTATTGTAAATTGTGAATTTCAATATTTTCGGCACGAAAATCGAGTCTTGCTGTGTTTTTTATTTATTTCCAATATATTAGAGCCGGACATATTAAGTATGAAATAAACTGACCACGTTCCATGTTTTACAATAAGTTTCACCACCAACAAAGATTAGTTGTTATTTTTATAATAGACGCGTGGTAAGTGAAAGAGCATCGGACCAGGATAGGGGATTCGAGGTCCGCCATCACGCCTATGTGGTGTCCTTGAGCAAGACCTTTTATCCACATATGTTTAACACTGGTTGTACATAGGAAGACTTCGAACGCGATTTGTCTAAGTGTTTCATAGTCGACTTAAAATATACTGAACGGAACAGCTAGCATGCCACTTTTGTATTTCCAATATTTTCTCAAAATATTGAGTAGCGTTATTAAGACGTTTATACAAAAACATCGATAATAAAGATTTGGCCATTACTATCAGAGATATTCTCTCTTATTCAAGTCCAAATTTCCAGGAAATTGCTTTGATCTTTAAGAGAAAATACATAAAATGTCAGGTGGCGGGTTAATACATAAAATGTCAGGTGGCGGGTTAGATACATAAAATGTCAGGTGGCGGGTTAGATACATAAAATGTCAGGTGGTTAGATACGTCAGGGTTAGATACATAAAAAATGTCATGTGTGGCGGGTTAGATACATAAAATGTCAAGTGGTGGGTTAGATACATAAAATGTCAAGTGGCGGGTTAGCTGTTCCATTCAGTATATATATAAATGTAAAACATAGTAAGCTCTTGACTGCAGGTTACCTCTTAGTGACGGCAGAAAAATCCTCGTGTCATAGAAATCAGAGCTGTGTAAAGTGGTATGTCTTTTTTATTTCAAAGATGCCCAGCAATCATCATCTTAATATCCATATGTGAAAGTTTCAAATATGTGTTGAACTTTTTACCTTTAGATTGATTGATTAAACATTTGGCGTAATTTTATGTCATCGAGGGCTAACAGACGATCAGTTAACCTAACCTCTGTTTCCTGGGATCCTGAAAGGTTAACCAGTACTCGAGTACACCCCATCTCCGATAGTAAATGATAACTTTCCCACTTGAATCAGCGGTGAGAGATAAATGATAATGAGACAAAATATCGTATATTAATCATCACTGAGACTGTTGGTGGGCGAGGTTCGAACTCACGACCCCCGGATTGAACGTCAGACGCGTTATCGAATGAGCCAGTCGGACGGCTGTTTTTACCTTTTTACTTATACACTAGAGCTTGATAACATACCGACCCAATCATTGACATTCCTAAATAGTCGATGGAAGAATTACATCGATTTCTCTGTCAGAGAAACACGTGCTCATGAACCAATCAGTGAGATAGAAAACAAAAACTAATTAATTGAGTAAACAATTACTTAAGTTAGGTTCAGTTTTATTGAAAAGAAGGGCGAGCAAGACGCTTTGCAACAATACAGGACATTTCCTTCCGAAAAAGGTTTGTTTTTCCAAAGCATAAAAACGAACATTGAAACAACGAAATGCATGTGAGAGAAAGAAAAGCAATTATTATGTAACACATAACAAATAGCAATAAACTTAACATTTAACCATTATATTCGGGTACATCTTGTTGTTCATACATATATATATATATATAGTCACAAACTAATGATATAGTAATGCTAAGGGCGTGGTTGGTCCACCCGTTTACCAATCTTTCACTAACCAGCGTCGTCTTCTGCTACTGACCGTTTCAAGGCGGCTATATTATATCTATGCATGTATTATATAAATTGTGTTCAAACTTTTTGTAACTGTGTCATTCTTTTATCATATAATTATTCAATATAATAAAACGATGGCAAGATTTAGTTTTGTTTTAACGGCAGAGAAGGTTAATCTTTCAGCAACACAAAAAATGATGACGTCATTGGTTTTTGCGTTGTGTTTCGACTGTAGATGAATGTTTAATTACATGTGTGTCAATAAATGTAAATCAATAATCATAACTGAGTCGAACAGTTTCCATAAAAACTACATTTGATTTGTTTTAATTTCATCAATGAAAGTTGGAACAGTCGTCAGGCGCATTTACCCCAGATGTACACCATACCCCAGATGTACACCAACGCGTTGTTTGCTGGACTAAAGTCAGTTGTTGTTATTGTAATAAAACATTCAAATACTGACATGATATATAAACGTGTTAGGGCCTGATAGTCTAAACTTTATCAAGAAAGGTAGAGAAAATAATAAAGTATGAGCCTTGGCGAACATTTATTCTCTATTTCGTCCTTTTAGAGCAATAAGAAGGTATTGGAACCATTTGCGCAAATGGACCGATTTATCATAGTAGTGCTATAGTGATGGAACCGTATCATAGTAGTGCATAAGATATCCGATAAATTATCTATCGTAGTATATAGTAGTGATATCAGATATCCGATAAATGGACGATTTATCATAGCAGTGATATCAGATATAAAGATAATGGACCGATTTATCATAGTAGTGCTATAAGATACGATAATGGACCGATTATCATAGTAGTGCTATAAGATATCCCATAATGGACCGATTTATCATAGTAGTGCTATAAGATATCCGATAATGGACCGATTTATCATAGTAGTGATATCAGATATCAGATAATGGACCGATTTATCATAGTAGTGCTATAAGATATCCGATAATGGACCGATTTATCATAGTAGTGCTATCAGATTTCGATAATGGACCGATTTATCATAGTAGTGATATCAGATATCAGATAATGGACCGATTAATCATAGTAGTGATATAAGATATCAGATAAGAGAGTTCTTTAAACGCAGCTAAAGAAAAAATAACACACACGGTTGTATAAACGTTTTTCATGATGGGTAATACTGAATGTAAAGCATCCCACGCCTTCTAAGCAGTATTTTAGTTTCGAGTCAATCAAATGATCTAAATAAATAATCCAAAACGACATAAAACAACATCAATACTGATTTAAAGTACTTGGCGACTTGTCACAGCCGCTACAGTACCGGTTTCATCATACCCAATATATCCATTTTACAAAGCCATAAACAAAAACTAATATGTGTGTATTAGCGCTTACATTTTTATCAGTATTCAACTAATATCCCTCCAAGATAATAAAGACGCGTGTGTGTACAAAGGATTTGACAGAAAAAAATATTGTCTGACTTGACCAATAGTGAATAACATAATAAATGACACATACCTTCACCAACGGTGCTGTTACTGACATCAGTACCATCCTCTATCTCTATCACAATATCTCCGGACCCCGAACCCGAAGCCAAGTCTTCGTCATCGCTTGTTATAGATATAGCTGTAGCATTGTCTATTTCGGGTTCAACGTCGGATATATATGGCACGGGTGTAAACAGTTCACCTTTATCTAAAGCGATTTCTTCAAACGTTTCGTCTTTAAGTTCATTCCACGCTGCTACTAAAGGGTCGTTGTCGACGGCATTGTTTAATCTCGTTTCTCGGGTATCTTCACCATACTTTGTGGCACTTGATTTGACTGGTCTAGCAATTGCTTCATCAAAGTTGGTTTCATCTAAATCGATAATATCATCTTTGTCGAAACTTGACTGCAGTTCTTCGGTAAGAAAGTGATCTGAAAGTTTCCATACAACTTATTTTAAAAGAGAGCATTTAATGAGTGACAGAAAACTAGATTCTCCTGGGAATATAGAATGGTAATAAAGGAACAGATAAAACAATCAAGATATGTTGATACATGAAAAAATTTTTTTTAAAATTTGCAAGTAAAAAAGCATTTCTTAAAATTTTAATCTACGAATATTTTTTGATACAACAAATTATGTTATATTGGTGTATACAAACTTTACTCTAAGCTAAATCTCGCCGCCTTATTTCGAGCGCATTTCGATGTAAAGAGGGGTAATTTGAAGACACTAACGACACATTGTTAAGCAGTATTTACAATGTAACAATCATATTTTATATCCCAAAATTGATTATAAGATGTAGTTTCGAGTCAAACTTGGTTAAAAATGTTTCATGTAAAAATGTTAATAGGTTTAACTTAGTGAAGGACGTTGATTGTACTGAGATTCATTCTAGGGGTTTTCTCTAACAAAATTAGCTTTATTTTCATTATTAATATATTACCTGTTTAGTGTAAAAATGGTGTTTATTGATAATCAAAAAGACTTCGTATGTTTCGAAATGTATCAGTAAATTGGATGAGTTTGAAATAGACATGGTAAAAAGACCCACCTCTGTCATTGCCGAACGTCTTATAGCCACTATGTGACCCGCTGACAAAACACGAAAGTATGACGATGGTAACACAAAACCAGCAAGAGTACTTAAGTCCAAATATAATTCCATGTGTGTTGTAATATTTACACAACGACACTTTGTGACTGATAACAATAATAATTATATTAACTCCTCCTTTACAAACGGAAATGCCTATGATATACCACCTCAATAAATATCCTGCTGTGAAAATGTCAAATATCACTTCGGAAAATCAAATGTGTGTGAATTCGTATACAAACTTCGTCCTTTGTAAGTCAATATTTTCAGAAATTCTAATAAAAAAAAAGGCACGCTGAAGCTAGAATAAAACTTCACACGTTTCCCACAATTACACAGTTTATTGTCTGTTTAACTTAATTTGTTTCTTAAGTAAAAAGCAAATTAATCATTGCTGCTACCCTTAGTTGCTGCTTCAAACCAGACAACTTCTCACCCCTTCCACAAGTCTGATCAAGGCAACAGACTGGCTGCATCCAATATGCAATCTCTCATGTCTCTTATACAGTCTTTTCCGTCCAATTGCTATATGATCAGTCGTTATCGATCTCTGCAGACTCCCGGAACATAGTTCAATGCTGGGGAGTATCTAGGCGAGGTGGCACGCTGTTTCTAATTTGGTAGCAGATGTTTCAGCCAATTGCACAATGCCTTTGAATTTGGAGTTGTGAATAAAAAAGTAGATTTTAAATAGTTATCGTTAAATGGTTATATTAAATTTTTTCAAAGATGTCTTGAAAATAAATAACAAACATTTATCATCATATACAAATTCTAGCTGATTGCCAGGAGAACTTTGAATTGTAAATGGAGAGAATAACTAAAATCCAGATAATTGGACGTCAATCATGACTTTCAGATATTCTTTCAAATATTGATTGGTTATGAATTTTGATTTGAATATGTAGAAAAATAATTTCATCTTAACCACAAATGTCGATTGTTTTAAAGGTATTTGTCATGTTTTTTGTTATAATTAATAAACATTGATTATCGATCTGTATAAGTTTAGATGAAAGCAATACTTATGTTTTATGGATATATATTAGAGTTTGACGGCTCATTTATTAACAATAGCCATGTTTTATCGTATTTTTATCTAAGGGCAATTTTACTTACTTCTCCTTTTATGTGAGAATATTGCTTTTGACCAGTAAAAGGACAGTTATGTTGCTCACATTCATTTTAAGGTCTTTCATCACCAACAAAAAAGTATATCCAAACATTAGGCGTAGCGTTTAAAAGATCCGGACTAACACAATATCTTACACACAATGAATAGAAAAACAACAACAAGAAAATGTTATTGTAAGAACAATAAATATAGCATTGTATTCTACCACAAGGCATAAATTGGCATTATAAAGGGACGATTGAAAAATTTTCTATTTGGCTTGCATCGAAATAACGAATTTAGCAATACAGTAAGTGCCCTAAATATTGTGATAGAAATCTAAACAAATGTACGTTTTGTCAAAAGTATATATAAAATAACAGAATTGTGCCTTTTTCTAAAAGTTTATTATGGTCGACATAAGAATGCTGCAACGGCTCGGGTGAACCTCACGTTGTTGCATTTTCAACGCTTCGCCCAAAAAAACAGTGCATGGGGCAGTCATTATTCTAGTAATTTCCATATATTAACCACGTTTATGTTGTTCAAATTAACGAGGCTTATTGTGTTGTTTTATTTGAATTGAACACAAATTTAAAAACATTGTTTGAACCTGTGTCTGTTTCCGGACTCCATTTTTAATCAATTGAACAAAACACTTAATTATTTTTAGTAAATATTTCGAGACAAAGTATGTCCCTGGTTACTGGACGCTTTTTAGAGGCTGATAACTATGATATCACTGTTTTAATTAATTATCAAACTATTCTAAATAATAGCAATACATTTAAATAAAGCATAGCATATTCAAAAAAGCACCTTTAGTGGAATGAGAGAGATAATTCAATTTAAATTTCAAATAATTCAGAAAGAATTTAGATTATTTTTTTTGTGAAAATTGAATTCTTCGAATATTTCATTTGTTAACCAGATATTAAATGCTTTATTGTTCTTGTTTGCAGATATTAAAAAAAAAATGGTCATATAGTTATATTTCATTTTCAAATATCTAAATATGAGTTGAAGAGGTCTAAGATTGTGTCATTCCTTGAATTCATTTTTTAATCTTTTAATCAGATTTAACGTAATTTTTAACACATTTCAGGGTATATTGCATATCCAGTTTTATTGGTAGAGAAGAGCTCAGACTGAGTCAGACTGAGTAGAACCACCGTCCTCCCGCATGTAACTGACACACTTTCTCTCAAAAAGTGTTTTTTATAGAGCAGGACTCGAACCTATAACCTATCGGTAAGAGGTTATCTGAGTCAGAGCGGTTCGAATATAAAATAACGCTTGATGCTGGTGCACATGAGATGTGTAAAATGTTCATTACCTCTCATAAACAGATTCAGTAAAGCAGAGTTTGCCATTTAGTATTGAAATAATTGTTATTACGTATTTCCGTTTTCAAAGGAATCGTTTTGTCAGATAAAAGTAATACACAAACAAGAACATATATATATAGCAAACATTCGAAGGACATGGCCACCAAAACAGCATGAACCCAATAATACATGGAAGAATTAAGCATAATAAATAATTACATATACAGTAGTACATCTATGGCTCGAACCCAACGGGGCTGTACAAAATAATTCGAATTAAGTGTTGTTCGAACCAAGTAATGTTCAACATCATATCATGTACATGCAAATACATCGAAATAGGAATTCGCCTTGAAATAAGTTGTTTGAGTTAGATGTGGTGTTCCAATCATCCGTGTTCGAGCCAACGAAGTTCTACTGTATTTGACTGTTAAATCTGATAGCGAGTACAACCATAGGAGCCAGTAAATGCTTCCGTGGGGTCACATAATGGCGGTTATAAATAATCCGTGTGTCTTCTTTCTAATTTTTTTTAAAATGTCCTTATTTCAATACTCCTGTTTTTATTAGAATGGCTTTATTATGTACTGTGAACAGTTTGAAAGCAATGTCATGTTTGAATAGAGAATTTTGACCAAAAAAATGATGTTTGGAAATTTGAATATGCGTATAATGATATGACGGCACACTTTCAAGAATGTACACACTTAACAGAATAAAAATATCTCTTGGATGATACATGACCCCTTATCTTCCAATCGTGTGTTTGTAGTGCAGAGGTTGACACACACTAAATGTAAATGTCCCTTCTTCTTTGGGTCCCTATCTGTGAATGAAAAGCATGCAGACTTATTTATAAACTATAGTATACATAACAAAACATCAATGGGCACCTCAAGTTTTCTCTATACTTGTCTCATTCCCTATGTTCACTGGAATCCGATCCGCACTTTCGTTTCTGTACAGCGTATTTTATCAATTCCTCTTCGATAGCCAGTACGGCAGTTATCTTTGTTTGCCGCATGCCGATACATGCAAATTTCTAATCGTTGCTATGCTGAGATCGAACCGTCACAGAGAAATGTTTGTGTTTTGTGTTTATCCCCCAGGCTCTCGATCAATAAATAATCGAGTTCAGTCTATAGTTTCCTTTTTCAATTAATAATTTAGTGGTAGTTACGTCTTTGTCTCTGTCGGCGATTTTAGTTTTTTCTTATTTTCTAATTCACATTAACGATCGGGTCTAATAATTGTTCTGGAATTATTATGTAATTCCGTATGTGGCTTAAACTGAGATTGTCGTCTGCTTTTTCTGTCTACTGAATGGTTTAAATTTTGTACCTTTACGGTAAAACTGATAAACAAATATGAATAGCGTTTTACCAGTGACTTAACCATATTCAAATGAAATCATCATCGGTTTTATCTATTGACCTGATACAGAGTGTCAATCAAATATCGATATTTGTTGCTACTCCGCCATTTTCCTTAGACAAGCTGGCGGTGCCTATGTAATATAAACTACTTTGTATTTACTTGGATAAACAATGCCACGCGGCAAGTGGACGGAGCGGAGCGATAGTCGATCTCGTGTCAGGTCAATTACGACATGGTATTTAAACAAAATCATTATAAAGATAAAAACTTCAAATTGTATTAAAATGAATTATACAAATAAGTCTATTCATCTATAAGCGTTCGGCTTTTATTGAACTCCGTCTTGTTTAAAACTATTGATTTAACATCGATTGTGAATCAAGTTTACTACAACGTGTACATATATCGTTTGCTGTAATCCTGGAAAGTGTCTTGCTCAAAGACAAAACATATGACCCTGTCTTGGGATCGAACCAATTCCGCTAAGATTCTGGGACTCATTCCAAAAATCTACATGTGTATTCAACATTGATTAAATAAACCATTGTAGACAACAACATGAGACGTTTATTTAGAACATATCGGTCAATATTTACAAACGTTGACCAGTGCAATTTTTTCGATATTTTCTTCTGTCGAATTTCTTCGGTTTATTGCAAAATTATAGAGTAGATAGGTTTTGTTCTTGACAAATGCTGTTTTATTAACATACAGCAGTGGTTTGTTCCACCCTATCTACACCATATGTTCTTTGGAAATTTCAGGCATTTAAAAGAAATAAACAGCACAGCAAACACTTCTCATATATTAATTTTACAATTTTACTCTCAAAGTATTCAGTCGATTTCAATTTTCAACAACTCGTCTCTCTTGAGTGCCCCTTACTCCAATCTAAATTGAAATATTGCATGTAATGAAGATATCTCTGTTTGCAAATTGAATAATTTATAAAACAATAAAATACCATAATATGCAGTTATTGTCTGCGGATAGGTTTGGCCTTGGTGAATATCACATAGACCAGGTCCATAGATACTGGATATTAACCAATATTATCAGACAGGGTTTTATAATTATCACTTATAAATTGTGTTGTATTGCCAAGATGGCGCCGTATAGCAATAGGGCTGTTATATGATGCCGTTAAATAAAGAACACTCAACCGAACCATCGCTGTTACACGCGTTTTGATTGGGCACGCCTCAATCAACTGCGATGCGCAATTGGCGGAATGTTTAAATACTCGTGACCGCACACGCATGCTTTTGTTTTTAACAATATCATATTTCTCAATAACGGCGGAAATGAATAAGAACATCTGACGCCTCCTTTGTAAAATTGTGCCTGAGTTTGTTGCCATCTCCATACCATATCAAGTTGTTGTTCCTCCATGTCTTTTAAACAGAACTACACTAGGGATGACTTTTACAAGTATAATGTCTTCCCTCTTACTTATGTACAGTGGGACTCGTTGCCTGCACATGCTGTATTGCTTGCCGTTAGTCAGCTCCAGCATACTGAACCATGAGCATTTTAAGATTGATTTTCACCTTATTTTATCTTGTTGAACTTTTCTAACACCTTTTACACTATTTTTACCCTGGTCTTATTATACCTAACTTTTCTTTTTTCTACTAACTTTAGACACGACATGCAGCTGCCCGATTATGCCTGTGGAGGCGTGTGACAATATTTAGATATATTGATCCATTCAAAGCACAGAACGTCATATAACGTAACGTCTATATACGTATTCTAATAGGGTGCAAGCAGATAATGTCAAGCACGTGGTATTTTAAATGCGCACTGGAGATAATTCTATTTACACCAATTAACAGGAAATTGTCGCCTGGTGTATTCGAAACAGTTCCCTATAAAACTGTTCCAAATTTATGGCGCAAGTTATAATGTCAAGTCACGTGGTATTTTAAATGCGCACTTGAGATACTTCTGTTTACACAAATTAACAGGAAATTGTCGCCTGGTGTATTCCGAATAGTTCCCTGTAAACAGTTCCAATTTTTTGGTACAGGCAGATATTTTCAAGTCACGTTGTATTTTAAATGCGTTCTGGAGATACTGATATTTACACCAAATAATGAAAATTATTCGAAATAGTTCCCTATAAAATAATTCCAAATGTATGACTATAAGTATTATGTCAGCACTTTATCTATATAAACAACATTAACAAAGACTATACGATTAAAGTATTGGTCACAAAGAGTCAATCCAAACGTCATGACTATAGTAAGCTTGTACAAAAAATATGTATGCTGATTCATACATAATTGAAACTTTGAAAAACGTATGCTGTATATTTTTTCATCAGAATTTGCGGTGAACAAATTGAGTTTGCAATCATTTAGAAAACAACTGTACTAACCACAGAGTGCAATAATTAAAAACAGCAACGGCCCTGGTGGAAAACATGTTAAACATATATTCGAGTTATTACACACTTATTAACTTCCTCACTCAGTTATATCAGGTTATTTTACAGTGTCTTGTACAATATGGGAATATAGTATACGAGTTTGTACGGTGTGGAAAACCATATTGGACGAGACGCCGTAGGTGTCGAGCTCACTATGATTTTTACATACTCGAACAATATATTTCCATATTGTACAAACACTGTAAAATGACCTTTTAACTCTAAACCTCAATCTGAAAAAAATATCAAAAGAGTACAGAAAAATCAAGATCCTTTTAAATAAATAAACCGTGAGTTCAATAAAAAAGCGGCAGACGAAGGAAGATATTCGAATTTTCTCATCGTCTCGATCGTCATGCGGAACATTTTGTCGGTTGTTTGTTTTTATTGTTGAAATTTCTTCTAAATTGATTTTCTTTTTTTTAATCGCCTTCTTCAACTGTACAATATAAAGGTTATTGGATCCAATTACTTCTACATAGTGTACAGTCACATGGTAACATTTGGAGTAGGTGATTGGCTATACACTTACAGATATAGAATAAAGACAGTTTACATAACAGATGTTATCATATTCCATAACGAATGGTATTCTCTAAACCACTAACACCAATGTTAGGTATACTTTACCGAGACAAACTACACCGCAGCACAGCATGAGGGTCTAGCAGTAGATAAATTACACCCATCGGCGTCTAGTTGTAAAGCGTCCGCCTCGCAATCGAAAGGTCGCAGGTTCGATCCCTGGCCGGGTCATACAAAAAAAATTAAAATGGTACTAAAAGCTTCCCTGCTTGGTACTCAACATTTAGAGATAGAGATAGACCATATCATGTGTCTGCGGCGTGATACTCCAGTGTGGCAGCGCTCAGAATACTATCTAAAGAACTGACGTAGACACAGTCGCGATATGACTGAAAATGTGGTCCCATTCGAATATTATGGTTGATTCCGTCCTTGTAGTTTATCTTATTTATAAGAAATTCGTTAATACACAGGTCGACATTTTCCGTTCTTTTCATCAATATTTAGCACACCAAAATACTGGCCAATGAGTAACTTTATCGCGGGCCGCGATTTAGTATTTGGTCAACAAAATGTTAAAGAATAAACTACAGAGACAAAACACAATATACTTATTGAATAGAATATCCATAATATGTGATATTAGATATAAATATGCAGCTTTACTGCTAGGATCGAAAACATATATCAGCAATATAGATGAGGCTTCCTTAACTCACCAGGTCAAAGTAGCAATTTCCTTTTATGTATTTTAACGTTAAGTATTGATTTTTAATTCATTCTCTTGCTATAGTAGGTAATTAATCAGTTATAAAACCTGTTGGTTTAACTTCGCATGAATCAATAGTTGACGTTGCCGACGGCTTCAAAGATAACTAATTAGGTACCATGAAATCAATATCCGAACTTCTTATGTCTAGTTTTAATTCAATGGCGTGTTCGGAAAATTAATCTTTGTCTAAAATCATTTAAGCCCCAGTAGCTGGTCAATTTTTTGTTTGATTCCATTATCAAGTTTATTGATGCGTCTATTAATTATAGATATTTTTTAATGGGGTTTAGCGCCAATTTCAACACATTTCTGGTTATATATGGCATATCCTTATATTATTATTCACATAAAATAAAGCATTTGTACCACGTGATTGTACATAAGAAATCATTATTGTACGCTTCAAACCGGAATGGTCCCTAAAATCCGGATAGTTTTTTCGTATTGGACGAATCGACCGTCCCGAAAATCGATACTGATTTCGTATTGGACGTTAAGGAACGGTAACTCTAACAATAAAAATACTCCGCATTTCTCGAAAATAACATGTAAGAGAAATCATTGAGGCATTCCTAATGAATATTGTGTCGTTTGAAACAACAAGCAACATATTTATTTGAGAAGTTGAAGTATATAGTATTCCAAAACATATAAATAGATACTTAAAATATAATTTAAAAAAAGAAAGAAAATAACTGTGATAAAGGAATTATATTAATATTGATATGTTTATTTAAAAGAGCCAACTTTAATATTATCAAAAATGTGATGAATATCAACTACATGTTATTTTTTCTGTACTTTTAAGAAAATGAACATTTGTTAAAGTAAATTGTTATATAAAATTTTAATCTGATATTGTGTTTCATATGAAAAAAACCCGAGATGAATAATAAAAAGGTAATTATATTATTATACGCTTCAAAGCGAAAGCGTCCCGAAAATACGGATAGATTTTTCGTATTGGACCGTCCCGAAAATCAATAATAATTTCGTATTAGACGTTAAGGAACGGTAGCTCTAATTATATAAATACTCCGCATTTCTCAGAAATAACATTTAAGAGAAATCACGGAGGCATTCCTAATGAATATTGTGTCGTTTGAAACAACAAGCAATACACATATATTTAAGAAATTGAAGTATATATTATTCAAAAACATATAAATAGTTACTTTAAAATATATAATTAAAAAAAGAAAGAAAATAACTGTGATTAAAGAATTATATCAATATTGGTATATTATCTAAAAGAGCCAACTTTAATATTATATATACTGTATAATACGGATTGTATTGTACTTATCAATGTTGTGGTGGAAACATGTATTGGACGAGACGCCGCACCACAATATCCACTCATACAATATAAATCTATATTGTACAGTGAACTGTATAAAAACCTTATTATTATCGGTGGAGAAAGACCAGAGAACAAATCTGAGTAAAACCACCGTCCTTCCGCAAGTAACTGGCAAACTTTCTCACATAAAGTTTTTGGACCGATCGGGACTCGAACCTACGACCTTAGAGCGGCGAGAGGTTAAATGATCTTGGGACGGCGCCTTAGACCAGTCCGCCACGGGTGACCTCAATTATAGATTAGTTATCAATTTAAAGATGATCTGAATTTCCACCAAAAATAATAACACTTAACAAACGCTTAACTGATTTGTAAGGCACTGCTGCTTGTTAATGTTACTTTAACAAAGTCAGGAAAAACATCTCATAATTAAAATTACGTAATTTAAACCACACACATTTTTATCGATTAGTCAGTTAAATACGGCATTCAAAAGGGTAGTATTTCAAAACTGCAATAACAGTAAATATCAACCAAATATAACCGACAAAGAAGTACAAAAGAGGACATGATCATGTTAGTGTTCTAGATAGAGTTATGAATAAAGTGTGGGCAATTTCACACCTTGTTCTCAATCCTTGTTCAGTCACGATGATGTCCCTTCCATATATTTGAAGATGTGCTACGGACAAGAAAATATATCCAAAAGTAAAAGTATAACATATAGTTATGGTTCTTTCGCTCTGCACTTGTATACATTGCCATATATCCATGTTTCAAGACACGTTGGATTCCAATTCATGGTGTTAAAGGTATGCTCTGGACAAACAAAAAATAACGAACAATAAAGTACAAAAAGGCAAATAACTCTTCTTTCGCCCAGTACTTTTACACATTAACCTTTATCCATGTTCCACAAATCACGTTGGATTCTTTTACATACTTTTGCTCCGTACAAGCAAGAAAAAACAAAAATAGTACAAAACGGCAGATAATTATGTCAATATTCAAAATAGAGTTATGGTTCTTTCTCTGTTTACCTCCATACGTTGTCATCAATTCATGTTACAAGTGTCGTCTCACACAAGAATTAATTTTGTACTGTTCTACATATAGAGGCATGCACTTCTGGAATACTGGATACATTATCAATGATTTTAAAGTGCCTTGTTCCCAGAGATAGTCCTCTGTTGGTCCAATTATGCAGAAAAAAACATAGTGTTGACCAGGTTGCTTTTTCACAATTTTGATGGTTTGATGGCACCCCTTCATTTTTGACAGTTCTGCACATTTGTGACAGCGTATCACTACGCATTTTTAAATTGTTATAGCTTCTTCAAACAGTTCCCAATGTCATCCAAACTCGGTAGAAATCATGAAAATGTTCCAATGGTCCGATATGAACAAAGAAATATGACCTTTTATGCATTTTTAATAAAAATAAAATGCCCAACCGCTTTACACAGCTCTAATTTCTTGGACGTAAGAATCTTGCCACCGTCATGTAAGGGAGGTAACTCTTAAGTGAGGCCTTAAGTTATTTTGGAGAAATGTTACGGAACATGATTTGGACGGACGGGTGCTGATGCACTCACATGTTCCTTAAAGATTGAATTCCCTAAATGTATATTAATATTAAATTAGTTTCCGTCATTAAGACTAGGTCACTGATTGGCTGAAATATATAAAGGGGTGTTCAGGGAATATATACCATTTGATTTTAAGCTTATTTCTGTTTGGATGAAAATGTCAAACTGGCTAATGATCACAATAAAATTTAAGTTTATTATGTTTGTGTCAATTAAATATAAGTTTCGATTTTTAGATTTTTCTTCATGTTGAAGACCTAAATTGAATGTTTTCACATTTTCATTTGAGTGTAGGATGGAACTTTAATATAATATAGGAAAATTTGGTCTGCGAGTGTTAGAAATAGCGACACAAAAGTCAAACGTTACGAAATGCACCTTTATGGAAAATGCAATGGTGGTAGCTTGTAATAACGTTTGATGCATTGTAAACAAAATAGCGACAGCTGATTGGTAAAACAATAGTCCATTGTTTATAGTTGACCACGACTGTCACCTCAGATGATGTCCATACATCACAGGCGATCACGTGTGGTATACAGTAACATATGACGTAATCGCTCACTAGTCATAATTATGATAACATTGTACGCATCGTAACGGGGGAAACTATCATCGGTTTATTGCTTGTTCTAAGAACGAATGGTAATATACTGGCTCGTACATGTCTGTAATTTCCGCGACATGTTAATTTAACGTTACTGACGTAGTTCACGGAAATGCGTCTTAGCGAGTCAGATTAGACGGGTTGCAAATTATTCTGAGTCAGACTTGCAAACATGTGCACGTATTTCTGGTATTTGTGTCATAGATTAAACAGGCCATTGCAACTGAATTGTGTCAATTAACACGGGAATGCAGTTGCTTTGCATAGGACATCTTATAACACTTAATTACACGAAAGTGTGTCGTCTGTTACATTCGACTTTGGTCCATTTTTTATATATATATTTTGTCTCAATTTCTTTTTAATTTTGAAAATAAATCACAATAACATTGGCTGGCATGAAAGTCTAAATCGGATGACTGTTAAAATGTTTTAAAATAAAAGCTGTCCGGAAGGATTAAATTGCTTGGCAGTAAGCACAGAAAAACATATGTTTAAATAATGATAATTATAAAATAAATCATAATATCATCATTTCATGAGGCTAACTCTTTTGACTGCTAGTTGGTGACATATAATCCTTCAAGAAAATACATATAAGTCACAGCATACCCGAGCGCAAGCATAGCAAAAAAAAAAGGACATAGATAGTTTGTGTAGAATCTTAAAACTGGCCAAGTAAAGAGAATTTACTTGTCCGATAAAAAAAGACACAAGTGATATTTGTAGCTATTTCCATTCATTCTTTTTTTTTCTCTACAGACACATCTTTAATAATATCTATATTGATAAATCGTGCAACGGAAAATCGGCGAAATGAACAACATCATACGAGATATAATATATCGATTATATGAAGTATTATGTAATATTACCGATCCGCCATGAGAATTAATGGGTTTCATTTTGTCTGGCTTCTAGATGTTGATGTTATGGCGTCATTCATTTCAAAGTTTGTTTTATTAAGAAAATAACATTGTTACAAGTATTAATACTTTTATGCTGTTTATGATTTTTATCAGTGAGTTGTCGTTAATAATTTCCCTATTAAGATCTGTTAATTAAAAGTATATATGGTCATATTAATGTGTCCAATAAAATGGAAATAAAAGCTGTGGCTTCTGTGATATACAGTCAATCCTGTCTTAAGCAGTCAGTCATGAAAATGAGCAAAAGTTGCATCAGTTTCAGACAGGTTGTTGCTTAATATAGGTAAATTTGAAATGAAAGCATAGAAATGAGAATTAGCAAATATCGCTGTCTATGCCAAGTGGCTGTTCAATAGAGGTGACCGCTTGCACAGGTTGGACTGTATCAATACAGATCGGCATGCTCTATCCTGACTTTGCCACTTGTGGTCGCACCTCTCCATTTTAACGCAATGAAATAACAGTAAGATGTCACTAGTCTATCCAAGAACCTGATAACTCCCGAATCAGGCAGTTACCCCGATGAAAACGCGGGGGAATTATATTCTTGTCCCACAATTCATAGCAATTGAACGCTTACTAAACTATGACGTCATCAAAATTTCAGTTGAAACAACCAACCAATCAACGTTCTGAACTGTAGCTTTCCCAACTATGCTATTTACTGGACCCATTTGGAGAACTTGGTCCGTTTTACAGACTGTCGTGTCACTGAAACCAACAACTGTTCTTTAGTACAGTTTCGTACCATAAGTTTGTATAAAAACAAACACCGGTTCATTATCAACACCGGAAGTAATATAAAAAAGTAGATTTACCAAACTGACCACAATGCGACCTCCATAAAATTATCTAGTTTAAAGCAACTCAAAGAGCCCGGTTGGCCGAGTAATGCATCAGGGACACGCACCGGTTTTGATAAATTTTTAATTAACCTCATATCGGAAACTTATATATCTACAAGATGAGAATATCAAATTTAGAATGCCTCATTATGTTCACAGATCCTTGATTTTGTTTATATTTTGGAAAGGGTAACTCGTATACATTAGTTAAAGTATCATGTGGTACACGTTAGAGGTAATATCTGACAAACAATGGGCGTAACACATATATTATCATATGAAACATCAGATTTGTATCTATTTGGTATTTTCCCGATTGGGTCTGTTAAATAGCAATGTTTGGAAAGTCCCATTTCAGCACGTTGATTGGTAAGTTGCTACAGCTGAAAGTTTGAATGACGTCACAGTTAAGTAATATAAATATCGTCTTAATATGAAGTTTCAGCGAGCAATACTCTGATTGTGATAGCTGGTAATGCGTTCATAGTTGTAAAAACTGGCCAATACGCATGTGTAAAATTGATTTCAACATGTAAACATGCCGTGTATTCCTTTTACATTTTAAAAGGAGAAATAAAACAAGATAGACGGTATACATCTGTGTTTAACATAACTGCTTACCCGGAGTTAATCGATGATGCTCGGAAATTTCCGGACGTTAATATATATAACATACTAAATCATTTACGTTATTCAACATGTATGGTCTTATTCAAATATCGGCGATAATGGCGAGTTTAAATACATGTTCTTTACTAAAAACAGTGGTATTTTGCACCAGACATGATCTTGATAGTCACAATTTATACTTAATATTACAAATATATCAGGGTTTTTTTTTTATTGAATTGGAAATACATAAATGCTGGTTATGCCACTTTAACCAGTACATGTGAAGTATACATTGTGTATTTTGTTGTATATTCTTTTATCAATTAATTCACTTTCATTTATATCCTTAATAATTGAAAAAAATAATTTTATACCTGAATATATCTCGCAGACAGCAGGCGACCTTTTTATGTAATTATTTGCGTGGCATTATTTTAAACAATTAGAACAGCTAACATTGTTATTATATCTTAACGATCTGGTTTGCGACTTTCATTGCCGCAAAATGTACGTGACGTTTCATATACAGTTTAAGTATATATTCATCGATGCTTAATCGGTAAAATGTTGTATATCATGTTTCATAATTCGATAATTACATCAATGTTGTATTCAATTTGCATCATTTATTATTCATTCATGTTGCAATCTTACATAATGAAACGTTTACGGTACGTATGAAGCGTACGTGCTTCTTTTGGAATGTCATTCGCATCGCTTGATGTTGTTTTAGTGTACTTAATTACAAGAGGCGCTGTGTAGCGAGAAAATATTACGTCGCATTATTAGACGATATATTGTCTTTCGACTTCATTGTGTTTCGATACACATTCGCTGTGACATGTTTGTTTCCCCTAAATTGACGTATACTTTGTCTTGCTATGATGGTTTAATGACATTTATGATTTGGACTGTCATGCGCATCTTCTTTCACCGATAAAATCTCAACAGCTAAATCAAATATGTCTTTTCGTTTGTCTGGTCCCGTCATACCTGGAGCGTCATAAGGATTGTCATATATATTTGACCGTCCGTTATTAAGGAATAATTACCTATCATTTTCATTTTTATCAGTGATTTAACAAATATACTTGCTTAGAAAGCGCGGTGTTTTGGAAATAAGTGATTAAACTTAACAAGAAAAGTGGACACAAATATAATGTAAGAAATGAATTAAAGCCGTTTTCGACACTTTTTATTATTTATAAAAGAAATCCAGGTAACAGAAATTGTTCGTATTGACGATGGAGTTTCCAATGTGGAGTGGCTCATATTTATGTGTTTTACTATTTTGTCTGATCGGTGAGTATGATATAATACTATTTTATAATTGATTCATGCATTCCTATATATGATACATATTGAGAGAATATTAACATGTATATACCGTTTACAAGGTTTAATAGGAGTATATCAGGCAAAAATGCTACTATAATAAATATTTTAAAATACATGATAATTATTAAAATGAATCAAAAGCATCACATTATAATAAATAAGTAAAAACCGAATGGTTTGGTATGTAGAGTCCACAATAAAGGTGACGAAATCGATATTTATATTGGAGTGGTAAACTTGAAATAAAATCCGCATTCTAGAAATAGAATAAATACTGTTTGACGACCTTCGCATACTAATTCGCAATCTCTCTAAAATTAAATCATTTTTACCACGTGTAAACCTGTATAACGGCTCGAATTAAAACCAAAATGAAATTACGTGACTCATTTAATATGTCACGAAAATTTTTAGCGTGATATTTATTTAAGTCTAACCTAGGCGCGTAGCCCAAGTAAAAAATCCCTTTTCAACATGTTATTTTGGCAGGTTTAAATAGATATAACTTTGGCAAACGGGTTCAGTAAATATATATGGACATGAATTATTGGAGGAAAAAATTATTAAGCCAATTTTACAATTTTGAAAAATCCTGATGTACTCCCTTTAAGCTCTCCGGTGGCGTTTAGTTTACATGTAAACTATATAACTATAATTATTCTTCATTTAACCTTTTCTATACATTCTATAGTGACAAGCTTTTTAGCCTATAATAAGCAGTCCACAGCTTTAAACTGCACCGATCCATAATGCTACGACTGACGGGCTCGTAGATAAGTATGTACTATTTACACTAAACGGCGCTATATGACATGGGTGTTACCAACACAACGCCGCCAAAATACAGGATATACCTAGTTCTGTGTCGAGTTTAATCAAGTTTTTTTTATTACTTATAACAATAGATAATGATTGAGGAGAAAACAAACTGATACACATATTTTTTTCGGAATGGGGTTTAACGCCATTTTCAACACATTGCAGATTATATATAGCATATCAAGTTTTATTGGCGGAGGAATACCTCAGAATTGATCTGAGTAGAACCACCATCCTTCCGCAAGTAACTGGCAAACTTTCTAACATGAAGTGTTTGGAAACGAGCGGGACTCGAACCTACGATCTTAACGGTGAGATGTATGTGATTTTGGGAGGTCGCCTTATATCGCTCGGCCACGGAGGATCCACGAAACACACATATCAACATTAATTAACTATTGACATTTTAGATAAGATCAGTAAGTGTAAAACATGTGGGAAACTGACAATCGGCCCATATAAAGAACCTGCTTGTTTGGCTGCCAATGTGCGGTCACTTCGCATTTCACAGGGAATTGCCTCTATTAAAAACAAATATAAAGCATTACAGAATCGATCATCTACGCAGGAACGTGATACTTATAGTATTTACGATGATATATTCATGTTGGTGAGAAAACTAACACATGCAGAATGGCACACGTTGTTGTTTTTTTTTCGTAAAATACTGAAAAAGTTTCATAATTTTTTTGCAACCAGAAAATGATAATTTCTCAAAGATGAAACTACATTTCTGATAAAGGATCTTTCATCGCCAACTGGTCTTAAACTTACCTCTCATTGCTGAGGTCGTAGGTTCGAGTCTCGCTCGATCTTAACATTTGACTATCAATCCAGGGGTCGTGAGTTCGAATTCCCGCCCGGTAACAGTTTCAGGATCCCAGGAAACAGTGGTTAGGTTAACTGATTGTCTGTTAGCCCTAGATGGCATAAAATTACGCTTAATATTCAATGAATCAATCAATCCATCCTATTGTCTTCTTGTATTCACCATATTTTTAAAACAATTCTCTACCCTTCAATTTTCTGTTTGTTATGTCTGACAGGCGTAAAGGGAAACAACTCGAACACACTTTTACACATGTGATTTAAAGGTGATAGGCGGTAATAGAGAACATAATAGATTTTCATTTCGATTTGTACAAAGTAAAATCAGTTAAACAATTACAACTCACACACTTACAATTAAACATTAAAGTCACATGTAATTAATCGAATAATGACGTATATATCAAGCCGACCAAATCAATAGACTGAGCTAAACCAAATAACATCTTGAGATGAACCTGATCAAAGAGCATTATATCAGATTTACACAATTTACACAAAATATAATTATTTACTGATTTTAGCAATTCTATAAATTGAAACATACAAGGTTTAATATAGTAACATTTTTAATATTTTGTTCTTGAATAACTGATTACATTTGGGGTTGATTTTTTACTTTTCTCTCGCATCTCTGTCCCGACTGAAGGTTAAGTGTTGTTTATGAATGCCTCAAACAACACTTTTAAAATAAATAATAACTACGTTAGCTTGTTATTTGTCTTTCGTTTATTTGTATTCAACTTGAAACATACACTAAGCTCAATTTCATCTAGTACTGAAGAATTGTCTCACTAGAATATCGAAAGATGAAAGCGAGAGGGGAATAGTAAACTATTGTTTTGGGCGCATTTTTCACCCGGCAGGCTTTTCGTAATGTAATCGGACTCGATAAGCTCAGACGCCAGGGCGTCTGACTATAATTCCAGAGATCGTGAGTCGAATCGCCACCTGGCCGCATTTTCCGCAATGATTGATATATACGACTGCATCTCATTGGTTGCTGCAATCCTCGCTGACCTTGGTTGCTGCAATCCTCCCTGACCTTTGTTGCTACAATCCTCCCTGACATTGGTTGCTAAAATCCTCCCTGACCTTGGTTGCTAAAATAATCCCTGACATTGGTTGCTACAATCCTCCCTGGCCTTCGTTGCTACAATCATCCCTGACCTTGGTTGCTACAATCCTCCCTGGCCTTCGTTGCTACAATCCTCCCTGACCTTGGTTCCTACAATCTTTCTTGACCTTGGTTCCTACAATCTTTCCTGACCTTGGTTCCTACAATATTTCCTACCTTGGTTCCTTCAATCTTCCCTGATCTAAATTGCTACAGTCCTCCCTGGCCTTGTTACTACAATCTTCCCTGACCTTAGTTGCTACAATCCTCGCTGACCTCGGTTGCTGCAATCCTCCCTGACCTTTGTTACTACAATCCTCCCTGACATTGGTTCCAAGAGTGTGTCCTGACCTTGGTTGCTACAGTCCTCCCTGGCATTGGTTGCTACAGTCATCCCTGGCCTTCGTTGCTACAATCCTCCCTGACCTTGGTTCCTACAACCTTTCCTGACCTTGGTTCCTACAATATTTCCTGACCTTGATTCCTTTAATCTTCCCTGATCTTGATTGCTACAGTCCTCCCTGACCTTGTTCCTACAATCTTCCCTGACCTTGGTTGCTAAAATCCTTCCTGACCTTGGTTGTTACAATCATCCCTGACCTTGGTTGCTACAATCCTTCCTGATCATGGTTCCTAAAATCTTTCCGGACCTTCGTTGCTATAATCCAGCCTGGCTTTGGTTGCTGCAATCTTCCCTGGCCTTGGTTGCTACAATCTTCCCTGGCCGTCGTTACTATAATCCTTCCTGACCTTAGTTGCTACAATCCTTCTTAACCATGGTTGCAACAATCTTCCCTGGCCGTCGTTACTATAATCCTCCCTGACCTTCGCTGCTACGATCCTCCCTGACATTGGTTGTTACAATCATCCCTGACCTTGATTGTTACCATCCTTCCTTAACTAGGTTCCTACAATCTTTCCTGACATTCGTTGCTACAATCCTCCCTGACCTTTGTTGCTACAATCTTCCCTTACCTTGGTTGCTACAATCCTTTTTGACCATGGTTGCAACAATCTCCCTTGACCGTCGTTACTATAATCTTCCCTGACCTTCGTTGCTACGATCCTCCTTAACATTGGTTGTTACATGTACAATCATCCCTGACCTTGATTGTTACTATCCTCCCTGACCTTGGTTCCTACAGTATTTCCTGACATTCAATGCTTCAATCCTCCTTGACTTTGGTTGGAACAATCCTCCCTGACCTTGGTTGCTACAATCCTTCTTGACCATGGTTGCAATAATCTTCCCTGGCCGTCGATACTATAACCTCCCTGACCTTGGTTACTTTTATCCTCCCTGACCTTGGTTGCTACAATCCTCCCTGACCGTGGTTGCTACAATCCTTCTTGACCATGGTTTCAACAATCTTCCCTGGCCGTCGTTACTATAATCCTCCCTTACCTTGGTTACTATTATCCTCCCTGACCTTGGTTGCTACAATCCTCCCTGACCATGGTTGCTACAATCCTTCTTGACCATGGTTGCAACAATTTTCCCTGGCTGTCGTTACTATAATCATCCCTGACCTTCGTTGCTACGATCATCGCTGACACTGGTTATTACAATTATCCCTGACATTCGTTGCTACAATCCTTCCTGACCATGGTGGCTACAATCCTTCTTGACCATGGTTGCAGCAATCTTGCCTGGCCGTCGTTACTATAATCCTCCCTGACCTTCGTTGCTACAATTCTCCCTGACATTGGTTGCTACAATCATCCCTGACATTCGTTGCTACAATCCTCCTTGACCTCCGTTGCTATAATCCTCCCTACCCTTGGTTGCTACAATATTCCCTGACCTTCGTTACTATAGTCCTCCCTGACCTTCGTTGCTATAATCCTCCCTGACTTTCGTTGCTATAATCCTCACCGTTTATCACACTTCAAAGGCTGTTATTCCAGAAATGTTTTATTGCTATCGATACACTTGGGAAATAAGTTTTACTGTGATTTCATTGATTTCAGATACTAAATGTTACATTGTTAAACCTGTTTACCCTCGGATAAATGTCAGACGCATTAAGTTGATTTACGTGCAGTCAGAGATATAAAAAACAGACATTGATGGGGTTTCATTTCTATTAACACCACTACTGTATTGGCTGGTTTCAATTTCACAGTCCGCCGGACAAATATTTTCTTATTTTTGATTAAAAGTTCCATGCATCTGGTTTATTAAAAATAAGGACGTAAAATATTATTCCTTTTTTCTGGAGTCCGAGATTATAAAACGTTGTTCCATGCTTAAATGTAAAACGAATGGACACAGCGCAACAAAATTAAATACCTTTTAATTTGAGCTTCAAATTGCATTTATTCTTTAAAATTCGAGTTTGTGTTTTAATTTGTGTTTTTAGATGACTCCTCAAAATTGAAATACGAATTTAAGTTAATAATGATTTTTATGACACCGGAGCCTGAAATAAATAGCCAAGCGTATATATTTTTAATTTGACTAATTAAATATTTTAACGTAGGTAAAGATTTTGTTAAATGGTTTGCTGTTCGTTTGTTTTTGTATCATTTTTTTTTTATTAAACGATATAACTGTAGGTTAAATATTTTTACCATGATATTGATAGATCTATAACAATTATTTAAGAAAGAATATCGGAAAAGAAAGATATGAACGACATTATCTCAAATTCTAATTCAACTTTTGCCATAATCGTTGAAGTAGAAAGTAGATTGTTCTTTGAATACGGTTGCATCTCTAATCATTGTCATATCTTTGATGATGTAAAGCATGATTTATGTAAACAAAACAATCACATTATGACTGAAGGCGACATAGGACCCATTGCAGCAGCACGTGGAGCACGTGGTTCGATGGTAAGGTATCAAACGGGGGGTCATGGATTCGAACTTCAACCACAGCCATGGGTGGTGTCCTTGAGCAAGACACTTTACTCGCATACGCTTAGTACTGGTTCTACCAAGGTAGACTTTGAACGCGATTTATCTAAGTTGCAAGAACTTGTTTCTTTATCGATGTAAAATAAATGAGTTTCAAAAATCACAGCAGCTCAAACAAAACAAATACACAGATATTCGTGAATATAATATGTACAATAGATACAAGAAAGATACAAGATAAATACAAGATAGATACAAGTTAGATACAAGAGAGATACAAGATAGATACAAGATAGATACAGATACAAGAGAGATACAAGATAGATACAAGATAAATACAAGTTAGATACAAGAGAGATACAAGATAGATACAAGATAGATACAAAGATAAACACAAATATAGATACAAAGATAGATACTAGGTAGAGATAGATATAAAGATATATACAAGGTAGATACAAGAGAGAGATAGATACAAAGATAGATACAAGGTAGATACAAGAGAGATACAAGAGAGATACAAGAGAGATACAAGAGAGATACAAGAGAAATACAAAGATAGATACAAAGATAGATACAAGGTAGATACAAGATAGATACAAGAGAGATACAAGAGAGATACAAGAGAGATACAAGATAGATACAAAGATAGATACAAAGATAGATACAAGATAGATACAAAGATAGATACAAGAGAGATACAAGATAGAAACAAGATAGGTACAAAGATAGATACAAGATAGATACAAGATAGATACAAATATAGATACAAAGATGGATAAAAGATATATATACAAGATAGATACAAGATAGATACAAGAGAGATACAAGAGAGATATAAGATAAATACAAGATAAACACAAAGATAGATACAAAGATAGATACAAGATAGATACAAAGATAGATACAAGAGAGATACAAGATAGATACAAGATAGATACAAAGATAGATACAAGATAGATACAAGATAGATACAAAGATAGATACAAAGATAGATACAAGATATATATATATATATATATATATATATATATATATATATAAAAGATAGATACCAAGAAAGATACAAGAAAGATACAAGAGAGATATAAGATAGATACAGATAGATACAAAGATAGATACACGGTAGAAAAAAGGTAGATACAAGATATATACAAAGATAGATCCAATATAGATATTAGATAGATATAAGATAGATAAAAAATACACATTTTATTTCATAAATGCAGGCCACCGGTCCATGATTCAGATATACGACAAAAATACAATACACGATAAAAATTAGTGAAATTACAATTGTTAATTTTTACATAATCATTAGCAGAATACAATAACTAGTAGTTCATAACATTATTGTCTGTAGATTTTACAAATGATATTCTTAATCTAAAAGCATGAAACAGGTACTGAAATAACAACTGTACTGGTGTGTTTTGTTGATACGATTGAGTAAAACGTATATATGGATGGATTATCAAGTTGGTGTTAAAATGTATTATACAACGAATCGCTTCATACGAAGAACAGTGAAAAATGCGTGCGTGCGTGCGTGTTTGCGTGCGTGCGTGTTTGCGTGCGTACGTGCGCACAACCTCGCTCTTCTCAAACAAGCTTATATAAATCATCGAAAGTTCGAATGCATTAGAAATGTATACGAGACGCATTTTGAGTGAATGTCGAGATAAGATAAATTAATCTTTCCAAATACGATTTGAATTCAGGTTGCATGATTTAATATAATTGTTGTCACAATAGTGGTTTCAAACTGTTGGAGATAAAAAAAAACACAATCCGGTACAAACACAATTTCAAATTTAAGTTGCATGATTTAATATAATTGCAGTCCCTACAGTGGTTTAAGAATGTTTGTTTTCAACATGCTTCAGTAGAAATTTGTGTAAAAGTGTGATGACGCCGTACAATTATTGCCAATGACTTGATTAAGGTGTCCCAGGGGATCAAGCACGTGTCATTTCCTTAGAATTGAATCAGCAATTTCTGAAGAGATATCTTGTGAAATGTTTATTTCTGTCAAAGAATGAAACCCTGTCATATCCAATAGGTCTTGATACAAAGAAAAACACAATTGTTAGGCATTATTTCCAATCGGAGATTTTATCCATACACCGCATTTGCAGGTGCTTTAGTTGTTTTTTTATAGAGTTTGTCTCTCAGAACATGACACTATGTGGGCTGGGGAAATGGCGGCTATCCTAATAGTTGACAACTACGCAAAAGAGAAAATGACATGAGAAAATATTGGTTTATAAACAAAGAGTATCAGATAGCTTATCTAATTCAGAGCATAATAAGAATGTACCCATATTATCATATATGTGTATATTACCATATATGTGAATATGACCATATATGTGTATATTACCATATATGTGAATATTGCCATATATGTGTATATTATCATATATGTGTATATGACCATATATGTGTATATGACCATATATGTGTATATTACCATATATGTGAATATTGCCATATATGTGTATATTACCATATATGTGTATATTGCCATATATGTGTATTACCATACATGTGTATATAATTACTCCAACTGTCTCGTTCTACAATCATAATTAGACATTAAAATTTGATGTACATTATTATTTTGAGAAAAAAAAAGTTATATATATATATGTATGGCGAGAGTGCCTAGCTACAATGCAAACCATAGATACAATATCAAGGCCTCTGCCAAACCAAATAAATTTGGTGTCGACCATGACTAATATCCTATGGAATTACATGCAACACATCTGGACAGGGTGGACACATTTACTTACATGAAGTGATAGCTTTATATGAGTAAGATCTAGTTAAGGATTCATGACTACTCACATGCTATATAAAAGACAGATTTATAAACCCGTTGGGTCATATAGATACAGTTAATTCATATATATTTAATTTCATAAAGGGAGATAATTAAATTCACAACAACGGAATTTACAATTTTTTTTATATATATGTATATGCAACTGACTAATCAACGTTCTTTCCCAACATTACTGTTTAACGGACTCAATCGGAGTGCTGGGTTCGTGCGACAGACAATAGCTCTGGTGGTGAAGTGGTATGCTTGATTACCCTGTCACCTGTTAGACATATGTTTTCTCCATATGTTTATTCAATGGTATTCCAGTTTCGAATGTATGTGCTTGTGTGTCGCATATGTTTTACTCCTTATGAACAGATGCAATGAAACAGAGTCTGAATTCTCTTTTCTAGTTTCATTTTGTGATTCCAGTGATATATTTTTTTTAAATATTTGCTGCAGTCAGATCTACGTAGGATCATCATCATCACCAGCAGCATAAACTTGTAAATTCCATTCTTAGGTCAATTATTTGCCAATATATGTTCATAATATGTGGCAACTTGTCAAATTGTTGAAGATCAACGGAGTTATGTATGTCGACCTAGACGTCATTAGTAAAAGTATAGCGAGAAAAAATGTGCTTTTTATTCTAATGACTCGATCTTGGTCTTAAAAATTTAAAAATTTAAATCAAATTAAAATAAAACTAATAACTTTTACTCTAGTTTAAAGCAACTAGCAACTTATTAAACTACTATCTCACTAATACTGTTTTATAGTGTATCTTAATAAAATAATAAATTATTTAGATCCAGTTGTAACAAACACAAACACAAACACAAACTGTCTATAATCAACAGAAGATGAATCATTCAAAGGCTGGTTTACGGATGCATATAACCTTGCTCATACCTCGTCATCACATCATAAAACGAGCGTTTTCCAAACAGGAAACATTGTAATAATTTAGCTTAAACCTGGGTTACGGATACATATAATATTACTCAGCATTAATCATAAAACAAGCATTTTCCAAACAGGAAACATTGTAATAATTTAGCATAAACCTGGGTTACGGATACATATAATATTACTCAGCATTAATCATAAAACAAGCATTTTCCAAACAGGAAACATTGTAATAATTTAGCTTAAACATGGGTTACGGATGCATATAATATTGCTCAACATTAATCATAAAACGAGCGTTTTCCAAACAAGAAACATTGTCATTATTTAGCGTTCTATATAGAACGTTACAGATACCAATCCCAGTGAAAAACATTGCATTATTAATAATAAGCATGCAGAGGACAAGCAGTGTTTTGTTATAGTTTCAACAGATACTTGACTAGTCGTAAAATACAAGTTTTTGTCAGATGTCAGGCTATACATGACAACTACATGATGCAATTTATTATCTAATTATTGTATCGTACATAACTAATATTGCGTGATGACATCGCCCATCGATCATTGAAACTTAATATAATTGATGTGATTAATTATTCAACACAGAACTGTCGATGTGGGAGCGAAAAATGCAACAATTTGCCTCGTTCCAGTGATTGAATAACTAAAAAGTATAAAAACAAATATCAAAATATTAATGAATAGAAATTATCATAGATTAAAACAAGAAGAAAATGTATGCCACACGTATCCTTCTAATGACACGTCTAATACAGTAGGATAAACATAAACCGCGAATAAGTAAAACATGATGTCTTTGTAATATTTACTAGAGTTAAGCCCCTTATCAAAATATAAACGAAACCAAGACCTGCAAACATACTAAAAGTTTCTTATTGTATATGAGCATCATGTAGATATAGATATTTAAGTTATTTGTTTTTTCTTCAAAATTACTATGACAATGTGTCCCTTGAAGACAAAAAACATATTTGTGAGTTTGAATAGTGTAATGGGTGTGTGGTGTAATCATATGTTTCTTTTATCTTTTTCAGGAATTTCCTCAGCTAATCGTGAGTACATATATACAGTTGTAATATTTGAGTATATCTGGTAGCCCATACACTTTGATTAATACATATATACCGTTGTAATATTTGAGTATATTTGGTAGCCCATACACTTTGATTAATACATATATACAGTTGTAATATTTGAGTATATTTGGTAGCCCATACACTTTGATTAATACATATATACAGTTGTAATATTTGAGTATATTTGGTAGCCCATACACTTTGATTAATACATATATACAGTTGTAATATTTGAGTATATTTGGTAGCCCATACACTTTGATTAATACATATATACAGTTGTAATATTTGAGTATATCTGGTAGCCCATACACTTTGATTAATACATATATACCGTTGTAATATTTGAGTATATTTGGTAGCCCATACACTTTGATTAATACATATATACAGTTGTAAAATTATTAATTCTTCACATGTTATTCTATCAACATTTGGTAGAGAGGTGCAAGTTTCCTATCCTTCTATTGAATTTATTAAACAAATTCACTTAAATTTACTTCAATATCATACACTCAAACCTGTGTAAGCAGTCACCTCTATTAAGCAGCCAGATTTGCTATTTCCCATTTATATTCTTTCATATCAAAGTATTCTGTATCAAGCAACAACCCGTCTTAAAATACCACTTTTTTCCCTTCCCTTGACCAACGGCGTAATACAGGATTGACTATATTATGCAAGGTTTTGTCAACATATTTTTTTATAAATTTGATAAGAAATGCACAAGAATGTTAGAAACAATTTGTCACATTACATAGAAAAGTAGTCATTTACCATTTATTTTACAGGTCATCAGATTATTATGCTTAGAATCTATAATTGAATGACTGACGTGTGTGTTTTTGGTCCATAATGTTGTATAATATATGTAAATATTACTATGTAAACTTACATACTTGAATAATTTGCTCGATTCAATTATTCATGTACATAATTCTATATAATGTTATATGTTGATGTAAATATATATGCTCTCCTAACTGGAGGAAATAAAAGATTAAATAAAAAACCGTTAAGAACAAGAAAGACATTGTAAATAAGTGTAATGCATTGCTTCTTACATTGAAGTTATTGTGATTTCAATTTTGACACTTTGGGCCAAACTTAATATGATGATAAATCAGTTCTGCAAGTTGTATACGTTTACTAATGTGATTGCTTTCTAAAATAATTTCTTTAGATTTATATGTTACCGTTTTACAAATGCAAGTAGATTGATATTTCTTTTAAGTGCACCGATAACATATCATGTGCCGATGCACCCGTAACATATCATGTACCGATGCACCCATAACATATCATGTGCCGATGCACCCGTAACATATCATGTACCGATGCACCCATAACATATCATGTGCCGATGCACCCGTAACATACCATGTACCGATGCACCCGTAACATATCATGTACCGATGCACCCGTAACATATCATGTACTGATGCACCCATAACATACCATTTACCGATGCACCCGTAACATATCATGTCCAATGCACCTATAACATATCATGTCCGATGCACCCATAACATACCATGTCTGATGCACCCATAACATATCATGTCCGATGCACTCATAACATATCATGTGCCGATGCACCCGTAACATATCATGTGCCGATGCACCCGTAACATATCATGTCCGATGCAACCATAAAATATCATGTACCGTTGCACCCATAAAATATCATGTGCCGATGCACCCATAACATATCATGTGCCGATGTACCCATAACACATCATGTACCGATGCACCCGTAACATATCATGTGCCGATGCACCCGTAACATACCATGTGCCGATGCACACGTAACACACCATGTACCGATGCACCCATAACACATCATGTACCGATGCACCCGTAACATATCATGTGCCGATGCACCCGTAACATATCATGTGCCGATGTACCCGTAACATATCATGTCCGATGCACCCGTAACATATCATGTGCCGATGCACCCGTAACATATCATGTGCCGATGCACCCGTAACATATCATGTGCCGATGTACCCGTAACATATCATGTGCCGATGCACCTGTAACATATCATGTGCCGATGCACCCATAACATATCATGTGCCGATGCACCCATAACACATCATGTACTGATGCACCCGTAACATAGCATGTGCCGATGCACACGTAACATAAAATGTGCCGATGCACCCATAACATATCATGTCCGATGCACCCGTAACATATCATGTGCCGATGCACTCATAACATACCATGTCCGATGCACCCGTAACATATCATGTGCCGATGCACCCATAACATACCATGTCCGATGCACCCGTAACATATCATGTGCCGATGCACCCGTAACATATCATGTGCCGATGCACCCGTAACATACATGTGCCGTTGCATCCGTAACATATCATGTGCCGATGCACCCATAACATACCATGTGCCGATGCACCTGTAACATATCATGTGCCGATGCACCCATAACATATCATGTGCCGATGCACCCGTAACACATCAAGTGCCGATGCACCCATAACACATCATGTGCAGATGAACCCGTAACATATCATATGCCGATGCACCCATAACATATCATGTGCCGATGCACCCGTAACACATCAAGTGCCGATGCACCCATAACACATCATGTGCCGATGCACCCGTTACATATCATGTGCCGATGCACCCATAACATATCACGTCCGATGTACCCGTAACATATCACGTCCGATGCACCCGTAACATATCACGTCCGATGCACCCGTAACATACCATGTTCCGATGCATCCGTAAATACCATGTACCGATGCACCCTTAACATATCATGTGCCGATGCACCCGTAACATATCTCGTCCGATGCACCAGTAACATATCACGTCCGATGCACCCGTAACATATCATGTGCCGATGCACCCGTAACATATCATGTGCCGATGCACCCGTAACATATCATGTGCCATGCACCCGTAACATATCATGTGCCGATGCACCCATAACATATCACCTCTGATGCACCCGTAACATATCACGTCCGATGCACCCGTAACATATCATGTCCGATGCACCCGTAACATACCATGTGCCGATGCATCCGTAACATACCATATACCGATGCACCCGTAACATATCATGTGCCGATGCACCCGTAACATATCACGTCCAATGCACCCGTAACATATCATGTGCATATGCACCCGTAACATATCATGTCCGATGCACCCGTAAAATATCATGTACCGATGCACCCATAAAATATCATGTGCCGATGCACCCGTAACATAACATGTGGCGATGCACCCATAACATATCATGTGCCGATGAGCCAGTAATATATCATGTGCCGATGCACCCATTACATATCATGTGCCGATGCACCCATAACATGCCATGTACCGATGCACCCGTAACAAATCATGTCCGATGCACCCATAAAATATCATGTACCGATGCACCCATAAAATATCATGTTCCGATGCACCCGTAACATACCATGTGCCGATGCACCAATAACCTATCATGTACCGATGCATCCGTTACATATCATGTGCCGATGCACCCGTAACATATCATGTGCCGATGCACCCTTAACATATCATGTCCGATGCACCCATAAAATATCATGTACCGATGCACCCATAAAATATCATGTGCCGATGCACCCGTCAAATATCATGTACCGATGCACCCGTAACATATCATGTCCGATGCACCTGTAACATATCATGTGCCGATACACCCGTGACATATCATGTCCGATGCACCCATAACATATCATGTGCAGATGCACCCATTACATATCATGTGCCGATGCACCCGTAACATATCATGTGCCGATGCACCCGTAACATATCATGTGCCGATGCACCCGTAACATATCATGTGCCGATGCACCCGTAACATATCATGTACCGATGCACCCATTACATATCATGTGCCGATGCACCCGTAACATGTCATGTGCCGATGCTCCCGTAACATATCATGTGCCGATGCACGTGTAACATATCATGTGCCGATGCACCCATAACATACCATTTGCCGATGCACCCATAACATATCATGTACCGATGCACCTATAACATATCATGTGCCGATGCACCCATAACATATCATGTACCGATGCACCCGTAACATATCATGTCCGATGCACTTGTAACATATCATGTGCCGATGCACCCGTAACATATCATGTGCCGATGCACCCGTAACATATCATGTACCGATGCACCCGTAACATATCATTTGCCGATGCACCAATAACATATCATGTACCGATGCACCCGTAACATATCATGTGCCGATTTACCCATAACACACCATGTGCCTATGCACCCGTAACATATCATGTGCCGATACACCCATAACATACCATGTACTGATGCACCCATAACATATCATGTGAAATACATACTTTTAAACGACGATCTGATTTGATAGAATTATTTGTATTACAGTTTTTTTCATTGACTTATTGAATGACGTAAAAATCTAATTTGTATATAATGTATAATGTTTATTTGCCGATTAACAACTTTTCTATTTTATCTTTTTTATCTAGATTTAAATAGAACTGGTGAGTTTATTTTGTTTATTAAATCATATAATGTTTCTTTGGATATATAAATGTGTATACATGTGCGTTCGTACGTACGTGCGTGCATCAGCTGTTACATAGTAATTAAACACTTGATCCCGATGTTTAAGCAAGTTTATCCATGACATATAATTAAACCCCTATATAATGGTATGTGTCACGGAAGTATCGTTATACATGTATGCATGTGTATTTGTATTAAGAAGTTATCAATGTCTTATCTTATGGTTTTAATTGTCAAACAGAATCTACCTTTTATTTATTCATAGATCTAAATCCTTACAAATGATACGGTGCTGTCAGATGATATCGTATATGAAGTAAATTATAAAATAGAGAAATGTCACTTTCTAGTTCTTTACAATAGTGTATTCTTTGTAGCTTTCACAATACAAGTACTTATGCGTTCGCAGGCTCCGATTAGCTCAGTCAGTAACTCGTCAGACTGTTAATCTAGGGGTCGTGAGTTTGAATACTGACCATGATCGTTAGTCCACGGCCATGAATCAACTCTAGATATATGGAGAGGTGGCCATTGGTTTGGCAGAGATAATGTGTGGTTTAGTACTAATTTGCCGCATAGCTGACCTAAGGAACAATGATAAACTGTGCTTAGTGCTGTTATATAACAGGAATACTGTTAAAAAGGTACCAAACCCCCAATAGAACAATAACTTGTATGTTGTCGTATACCACCTAACTGATGATTATCATTACAATAGAACTGTCTTCAGAGGCTATAGATGATCGATAAGATTAGTGGGCCACTCCCTGACCAACTGCTCTAATGGTGTTTCAAGACTGTTTGCCTTTCATTGTATATGAGCTAATACCCCTTGCAAAAGACTTTATGTGACAAGGTTTGACTGTCCAGTTCCTTGCGGAAGAACGGAGGTTCCACCGCGATTCAATATGAGGTCTTTCTCCACACAGAACTGGACTTAAATATGTTTAGTTATATTTTAACTTTTATAACAGACTAACTTATAAAGAAGAGCCGGAATAGATTACATTCCATACTTGCTCAAATATGTAGGCACACGTAAGCGCTCATGAGGCAAGACTAGTTTATGCGGATGTCCATAGAAAAGCCAATAATGTCATCTAATTGCTTGCTTAAGGGCCTGTAGACGTGTCAAGCTTGACAGATAAAGTCATAACTTGGCATTGTAGATGACGTTTAATTGACAAAAATGTATGGTAAAGTGTATGTTAAAAGCTGAGACACTATAGATGTATGTGTAAATGTGTGTTTTATTTCCTGACGTTACATAAAAGCCTTAGTCATTTTGTAGGGTCACTCGTTTGTCAGTGTTTATATCATGTTTCATTTCATCCCTGTTTTTTTTTTATTATCTATTTATACGTGGCATGTTTAACTTCTTTATTTAAATATAAAATAGTGATATATAACATAAAAACACGCAGTTTCATCACCGTCGGTAATATGATTATAGTTCTTCCTCGTTATTGTATATCAAATATAATGAGGTGTAAAAATAATCACAACTCCTGGTCATAATGATAGGTTGTTTATCCTTTTTTTTGTTGATAATACGCCTGTAAAAATAATATACGGTGCAAGTTCAGATTGCAATCCAACCATAGATAAAACAATCATCACAGAGTTCTATCATAGTCTCTTGTAATTCATATATTTGAATGCCTATGTATATTTAGTATATGCTATTGATGTTATAATTGTTATTATTTAGCAGTAGTTCAACCATGAAACTTAAATAAAGATGAACAATTCTAAAGTTATCTTAATTTATATCAATTTTTTTTTCAAATAGTTTTCTCTTTATATAAGAAAATTGTAGTATTATTTTTGGAACAGACACGGGTCGCCCCGTATATATGACGATAGTGAGACTAAATAAAACTGAAATGTAAATACTGTTGAGTTAGCCAAAAAAGTAAGAAAGTTTGCGAGTTACTGGCGGAAGAACATTCTGAGGTTTTCCTCCACCAATATAACTGGATATGTCATATATAATCTAAATTGTGTTGTAAACGGCGTTAAACCCCATTCAAAAAATATATACATTAGTTGAAATGCTGCGTTTATGTATGGCGGTTATTCCTTCACAATAATGATATCAGCTAACTGGTCTTGACGTAGAGATCGCTGACTATTCTTAATTAATAAGCAATTACTTTTAGCACGGTGATTGCACGGTCACCTCTTTGACAATAAAAAAAATGAACACAACTGACCCTGTTAATGGATATACTAACCTGACAGTAAGCAATTGCTAATTTATTATAAAACGATCTAATATGCAAATGTTACGCTTGTCAAGTGTATGGGAATATATTTCAAACCAAAGATTGTTCACCTTTGATCTGTCGTAAAATACCACAAGATATTCTGCCTTTGACTGGAATAGCTTGAACACGAATAAATAATATTTCCGGGGGGGGGGGAGGGGGGGGGTTATTTTGAAAATAAGCTATCGATTTTCGAAATTAAAAACGGCTTGTAAAAAGACACATCTTCAAAACCAATTTCAACATTCTATTTAAACAATGAAACAGGTACAATTTGTCACCAGAATGTCAAAACAACCAAGTTCAAAGTTATATTTAGATAATGAAACAGGTACACTTTGCCACCAGAATGTCAAAACAACCAAGTTCAAAGTTATATTTAGATAATGAAACAGGTACACTTTGCCACCAGAATGTCAAAACAACCAAGTTCAAAGTTATATTTAGATAATGAAACAGGTACACTTTGCCACCAGAATGTCAAAACAACCAAGTTCAAAGTTATATTTAGATAATGAAACAGGTACACTTTGCCACCAGAATGTCAAAACAACCAAGTTCAAAGTTATATTTAGATAATGAAACAGGTACACTTTGCCACCAGAATGTCAAAACAACCAAGTTCAAAGTTATATTTAGATAATGAAACAGGTACACTTTGCCACCAGAATGTCAAAACAACCAAGTTCAAAGTTATATTTAGATAATGAAACAGGTACACTTTGCCACCAGAATGTCAAAACAACCAAGTTCAAAGTTATATTTAGATAATGAAACAGGTACACTTTGCCACCAGAATGTCAAAACAACCAAGTTCAAAGTTATATTTAGATAATGAAACAGGTACACTTTGCCACCAGAATGTCAAAACAACCAAGTTCAAAGTTATATTTAGATAATGAAACAGGTACACTTTGCCACCAGAATGTCAAAACAACCAAGTTCAAAGTTATATTTAGATAATGAAACAGGTACACTTTGCCACCAGAATGACAACAACAATCCAGTTAACTGAAAACAAACATGACGTAATACAACGTATCAAATTTAAGTAACAGCAAATACATATAACAACAATGAAACAGTGTGTCATGTATCGATTTCAACATAGTCATAGCACGATTCACCCCTCAATAAGTCAACGAGGGATTCGATTTAACAGAATGCAGGATGGTTCATTTTAGATTTTAGCTTATACATAGCTTATTATCCCATATAATAACATGTCAATATATGTGCATGCATAGAAAAACAAGAAATGACAATTCAAATACATATTTCTATAAACGAGAGTGAAAATGATTAAGTCTAGTATCAATGTCAATATCCTTTCTTCGGATGCTTCAAGAATTTTATTATACATTGTGTTAACTTATTTAAGATTCCAAAATTCCTACAGTTAAGCAACCGGGTGAATTTAAAAACACTTGGAAGTTTGGTAAAAATGTTTCTCCTTAAGTTTAAATAGTGATTATTTATTATGTTAAAATGGAATTCATTCTCAATATCATGACTAATACAAACAATACATTTCCTACCTTGTCTTGGAACTGAAGCAGTTCGGTGTCGACCTTTATCAATTTGCAATGCATTTGACGTAGGCAATTCGAGAAAAGTGTCAGTTTATTAGGAAGCTTGATAAAATAAGGTACATTTCGTTGGCAAAATAATGAAATTGTGAATGTCGCAAATGCCAATAGGTATGGTAGTTGGGGTTAACACAAATTAGTTTCCATTAATTATGATAAAACATCTTAAGGAAGCCTTGGATGTGTATATTTGAACAACGTCCCCCATTTCATTTCTCATGATGAGCATTTAATTGCAGTGTTTGTATTCTCTCATAGTTATTATTGCTTACTGGTAAACTTTGCAATTGGTTTATGTGTTCATGCTTCTATTGACAAGTGCGTATGTAGAATATATTTTAGTTATATGAACAAACCGTTTTCTTAATATATGTTGATATTTTGTTTTATAAACATGAGCCTTTTCTCATCTGTGTACTCATGTTTTTTACATAATTTGTGTGACTTTTACAGGAACACCAAGATTGTTAGGTAAGTAAATATAATTATTTTTTAATTTTGTTACATTTGAAACATGGCTTATCTTAAACTTCTGTCAAATAATGTTGACAAAATCACGATCCAACAGTCTTATATTAAACAAAACATCATGTTATATCGCGTTTTATGGAGATGTCACCGGGCGTGTTATAATTGATATTAAAGAAAGATAAGCATGTACAAAACAAGTACATCTCATCGAAATAGCAATCTTCAATGATTTTTTGTGTATTAAAGATTAAAAAGTGTTCTGTGCTTATGTAATGGTAACTTTATATAAACTATTTACAGTTATCGTTTGTATGATTAAATTCAATTTTTGTGCACAATAAGCTTTCGATGTTGAGGGTGAAAGCCTATTAGAATTTTTTTTTCTTCTTTTTTTTTTAAAAAAGCAAAAGCGAATATTTTACAAAATATCATCGACTAGTAGCATATATTAATATAAACGTTGATAATACTATTTGATGATCAACCGAACGGACGCTAATTGTATCTTTGTAGAAACAAGAGGAAGGGCAAATATACTTTCAAAAACATTTTTAATTATTTTATCTATGTTACCTTACAGACAAATAAACATAACATGTTAGCACATATGAATTGAAATGTATGTTATAACAACGTTAATATAAAGGTATAGATCTTCCTTAAAAATGTATCTTTCAAAAGATAAGAAACGAAACATTTTGTGTCATGGTAAAACACTGTTCTGAAGCATACTTGGTCCGTCAAACTTGGAAAACGCGGATGTTGTTCTTACGCCACAGAGCAGTGTTTAACAATGACATAAATTGAACTTCGAAGTTTTATTTCTTACTTTTTGAAAAATACATTTTTGAGAGAGAACTGTTAATAAAGCACACAACTGCAAGATAGAATGAACCGTCAAACTTAGAAAACGTTGTTCCTACACAATACATCTTGCAGGTATATACTTTTTGATAATGTGCTAGTTTGGCCTGTTATTTATCATGCTGCACACTTTACGTTTACAGGTTTTATAATCCCTGGAGAGAACGGGGCAAGACCACGCCTGCAACTTATACCGGGTAAATATGTTTATACTTGACATACTGTTATACGTGTGCATACAAATACTCGTCTGCAATCATTTTACCATACAGATGATATTGTTTGACAACCTTGCAGTTTTCAGTTTGTATTTTGAGTTTCACTATATCAACCTTATGTTCCGTCATGTGTGCCGTCTGTAAAAGTTTGTCCAATACTTAGACTCGGAATTGTGATCATACCAGGCTCCAGTTCCAATAAACATCTCAATATTCCTCAACTCAAATATTTGGAATGCTATGACTTCTTTTAAATTGGTAAGTTTGCATGTCATCCTTTACCAATAAGTAAAAATGGGTTTTGACTTCAATTCTGCATGGTCATTTCATGTGTAATGAGTTCCAGCAATCATTTATAGAAATTGACAATTTTGAGATGAGGAAAACCTGAGCTTGAGGTGGGGCCTGGTTCTTTTCTTATCTTGGTTGTATTATGTGTGTCCAGTGTTAACATGTTGTCCGATATTATTGGTAATTTGAAGTCATTTAAATAATTACCGAAGTCTGGTTGTCTGGACTAGGCAATTGTATGCCATCATTGCTCAACAGTACATGATCATTTAAAATGATTCGATACAGTCGTGATGCAAACAAAACGCCTTTTATTTGGTGAGTATATGTTTACTGATATTTATTTGAAATGTTGATTTTTATGCAACAACATTGATCGTTATTTTGGATATTGTACAAATAAGATTATTGAAACTAAACATGCATTGCTGTTTTATTTAGGAGCGCAGCGGTTCATGGGCCAGGGCAGACGCATTGCAGCAGCGCCGCTCTCAAGATTGCGTGATATTGGAGGTAATTTGGTGCAGTGCAATGTACGGTTAATATTAAATAGAGTCTATATATGGTGATATACGTCTAATTACAGAGGTGCACTCCTTTTTAGTGGCGGTGATACGAGTCTGGCCTGAAATAAAATCCAATGTAATTGTGTTTGGACTAATGTCCATAGAAATGGTGATATTTTGCTGCAGATGAGTAGAACAAATGCTGGCATAGCAACAATGATATGGACTATATACAGTAGGGACTATATACAGTAGGAACTATATGTCTGTTATATATAGGGTGCTATGATGCGATATATACATTAAGGGCTATATACTTGTACCTATAGGGTGCTACGGTGGTGTACATACAGTAAGGCTGCATGTTTGTGACCCATAGAGTGCTATAATTGAGGGTAGGGTACATTACAGTAGGGGTTATATATTCATGCGTGCGTATAATTGTCGGGGACTTAAAATATAGTATTACGTAATATGCAGATGTGTGTATCCATATTTCCCCTTTTATGATTGTTGCAACACTTAAACATCTTATTTGAATTTTTTTAAAAATAATTCTAATATTCAATACTTTGATAAAACATAGTAAGAGTTATTTGCTCGTACTACAATGTCATATACTTTCCTTTTTTATTCAAATAATGAGTAAAGTGTCATCGTCAATATAATGATATGTACATTTTTTCAAATTTAGTCTGATGAGGTCTGATGCACTATTACAAAAATATAAATACAATGTTACTTATTTGTAAACTATATCTTTTCTTTAAATTAAAAGTATTTAGTATTAAATAATTAATTTTCTGTCTTATCAGATTACCCAAAGTTTCTTTTCTAATAGTCATTTTCCATCAAAATATTGTTATTTGTTGTGAAATTTGGTAGAAAAAAGTATCACTATCAAGAATTCAATACATGTTACCTATCCTTAAACATATTAGATAACTTCGCATTTTAATTGTGCACTCAATGAATATTGTGCTGTGCGAATACATTTAGACAAAGTTAAACTTTTACATCAAAAGCATGTATCGAAACTCCATGTGTTCAACATCGTTTGTTTACATTTCTAATGTTAAGAATGACCTTTTCGTTAGAGTCATAAAAACAAACAAGCATTATATAAATGCCATGTATTTATGGTAGACGACTTCAGGCGGCATGTATATAAACTTCATGGCTGCGTTTCACAAAATAACTTACGATAAAAATCGCCGTAAGTCAATTTGACATTTTTTTGTGGAATGTTTAAATTTTGATTGACATTTAAACTGATTGTACTTCCAGAAACCATATCATTCTCTGTATGGTCGATTTTTGCCGTAAGATTTTTTGTGAAGCGCAGTACGTCGTTTTGCAAAGCTGATATTGAAGGTAGACTTTCTTCAAGCTCATCTGTGAAGATTTTCATATCACTTTAATATCACTATAAAGAATAATGAAATAGAAAACTGTCGCACTGTTAGGCAGATAGGAATTTATTCGGTAAAGCATTTAATACAATTCAAAATTAATAGAAACCAAAAATGAAATTCATACATAGTTTGATGTAGCAAAATGAAATTATTACATTCATTATGGTTATACAGTGAATAAATGTGTAATGAGAGAAGACGGCTGCGCCTTCCAGAGATATAGCTGCAGCCAGATTAAAGCGCGCGACACGTGCAATACTGTTTACTCATTGCTCATAGAGTCGTTGTCTTTTAGGAGCTCATTGCCCATTGCTCATAGAGTCTTCGTCCTTTAGGAGCTCATTGCTCATAGAATCTTCCTCATTGCTCATAGAGTCTTCGTCCTTTAGGAACTCATTGCTCATAGAGTCTTCCTCATTGCTCATAGAGTCTTCGTCCTTTAGAAGCTCATTGCTCACTGCTCATGGAGTATTCGTCCTTTAGGAACTCATTGCTCACTGCTCATAGAATCTTTGACCTTCAGGAATTCATTGCTCACTGCTCATAGAGTCTTTGACCTTCAAGAGCTCATTGCTTATAGAGTCTTCGTTCTTTAGGAGCTCATTCAAATGTGGTTAGCTAGAAAACAAAATACCGGTGCTTGGAGCCACATGAAATGTTGCATTTAACATTTACCTTCATGACTCCACAAATCTCAATCTGCTATCTAATTTTCTTGGTTTCATTCTTTGCCTTTAAAGATTTCTTTTATCTCGTATAAATATTGATAGTAAGCGTTTATAAAGTAAGACACTTTAGGATTTTTTTTGAAAAAGTAAAAGATAACAGAAATGTTTTAATTTTTTATAGAATTCAAACGAATTTGTGTTTATCATATTAGAATTTTACGACATGCATTTTCGTTCACGGATTGCGGTAGCTTTCGTTTTGGATTCATTTATTATCATGACATCACTTATAAATAGTTGGTTTACATTTTGTCTAACAATATAGAAAATAGTCGAACTCTGCTATACTCTTACTGACCGCATGCAAGTAAAACTATTGTTCTTGGAGCATGTTGGAATAAAACAGTTTATGTAGATTTTATAATCACAGTATATCTGCGAAAAACGCAAAATACGTTTAAACCAAATACAAATATTTTTATTCTGTGACCAATGACGTTCGCCATGTACCATTACCCCATGTGATTAGGAGGTTGTTTAGCTTTAGCTGTTTGTATAGTATATTTCTACTTGATATGGAGATCCTTTACCTTCTCGTGCAAGTATTGGCGTCTATTTAATTGGTGCCAAATAATTTTTAGCTTGAATTAATTGATAAAACAAGTTTACGCGTTTTCAGTCTTGATTGATAGTGAAAACCGATATTTTGTTTTCATATTCTATTGCAACTGAATCTTCACACCCATTTGAAATCCATCTGAATAGTAAGTCCTCTAATTTCTAATTATAATATTGCTAACAGTAGCCCAAAAAAATAATCAAGATATTATTTCAATAAAATTGTGTAATCCATAGAATCATATTTCTCTTTCATGTCACAATGCATTAATGAAAAAGAAAGTTGAACATAAGATGTTTGCGCGATATTCATTGGACCATAATATACCATTCAATAACCTTTATTCGACAAATCCTCATATGTAGAATATGAGAATAGTAAGACGAATAAAAATGTGACATTCTTTAACAAAACCCATCATGCATATGATATGTTTCTTTTTTTCCCCACAAAATTTAAACAACGTAGCATCGATTGTAAAGATAATAGTATCATGAATTCGTGTTATATAACCAAAAATAGCAATTTTCTATATACCATAAGGTCCCCACTAATATAATTTAAAGCATACAATCATCATGTTATCCATTTTGACAGTTTTGTAGGTCTTTGTCGAAATAAAATAACACTATTCATGCACATTTTTTCAGTCAACGGTTTACCTGCTGCTGCAAGGAACAGACTTAGATCCATTCCTTTTAACCCTAGGTCAGTTGTGGATGCAGTTAGGCGAGTAGCGCCAAATGGACAACGAAGCGGACCACGTGAGTTTAACAGATTATAAATAAATCAATCGTTACGTTGAAGCAGTGTGTCTTTGTTTCGTCTGTTATCAAAACACAGAGAAGGATGATGAAGTAGAAATATACTATACAAACAGCTAACGTGATACCTTGAATTTTGGTCAATATCTCAATTAAAAATGAAATTGGATTTTCTTCAAAATTGGAATGAAATAAGAACACTAACAATTGTCTGAAAATTTCGTTTATTTATCCTAATTTTATCATTGTGAAATTGTAAGTTTAATGACAGCAGTACTCAAAATCATTTTCAAACAATTCGATCATCAGCATTAGTATCATGTTCGGCCTCCGTTCGCCGAATTAAGCAAAATCTCCTCATGAAGTTAAAGTAATTTTACAAGTACCGCTGAGGTTCGGAACCAGCAACACAAGCAGTACTTGCATAACTAGCTTTGTCATAACAACTCGTTTTTTTTCTTCCAAATTTGTATAAATCCAATTTAAATTAGTTGAGATAACAACCAAAGTCTTATATATCTTGTTACCCGTTTTGTTTAGTATAGTACGTTCCGCTAGTGAAAGCTGCAATTTGCATGCTCATTTTAGCTTTGTCACTCATAACGTATCATGACGCATCATGACGTATCATCTCAAAGCCCACTCTATGATATAGACATTTATTTCACTGATACCAACAATCTTTCTCTAAAATATTACAATTTGTGAGCCTCCGTGGCCAAGTGGTCTAAGGTGTCGTCTCAAGTTCACGGCCAAAGTGGTAGATGTCAGTCCCGTTTACTCCATAAGCTTTATGTGAGAACGTTCGCCAGTTTCTTGCGGATGGACGTTGGTTCTACTTAGATTCATTTTGAGATCACCAATAACCTGAAATGTGTTGAAAATGGCGTTAATCCCATTACAAAAAAGCATCATCATTTTAATAAAATACGATATGGTATTCACAAAGAAATGAGCATTCGCAGCTGCGTGTTACATTTTTGTTTACTTTTACATTTTACATTTATACAAAATGTATACATTTTTTGGTTAACAATGTTTATTATATTATTATCATTTAATATATTTCAATATAAAATTGTTTTCTAACATGTGTTATTATTTCAGGGAGTCCAACTGGCGGATCATCCAGAAGGCAGCCGAATATTGTACTCGTGAGACCACCAGCAAGAAATGGAAATGGTATGCGTTTAAAATCTCAATATATTTGTAACTAATGAGTCTAAACGTAGACTATACGTTAACCAGGCAATCTTTAAACTACAACTAATTCTTAAGTATTACATAAACTGTAATAAACAATCAACACATGCAATCTTAATCTTTCTTATTCTTCATTTGTTCGGTTACAGCTACAGGTCTGACTCCCGATATAATTAGACAAATCCGTACGGCAGTCGGACGGCAAGGTAATGGAAATAGAGGGTCAGGCCGTTTTGCGCCTGTTTCTGAATCGAGATCATCATCTAGCTCAAGTTCGTCATCGTCATCACAGTCGTCATCGGTCAATATGACGTCACCGGTTAGACGTCAACGAACAGGGCCTCGCTCGCGAGAAGATCTTGTTGCAGCCATTCGCAGGAGAATTAACGCATTAAATTCTGCCCGACGTAGAGGCTCCCTAAATAGACGTCCTAGTTCTAGGCCTAGACCTACAAAACGAGTAGACGAGGTTGTACTTACTTCGGGTGTAAGACCAGCGGGATCAGTCAGTGTATCGTCATCATCTTCGTCGTCGTCGAGTTCAAGTTCGTCAGCACAAGCCGATAATTCTAAGGTGATAGATAGCACTGGTATAAATCTTAAAAAATCTTCATCGTCTTCTTCATCCAGCTCTAGTTCTTCAGCCAGCTCACTGGCAGATAAAGGTCCCGGAAGAGCAATTTCGTCGTCTTCTTCGTCTTCAAGTACCAGCTCATCTTCAAGTTCAAATTCATCTGGAATACAAATAGGTTAGTACACATTGGTTGTACTGCACACTTGTGAATATTATATAAATTATTCCCTGTATAAATATTAGTAATGAGAAAATATGTGGGTTCAATCCCCCGCCAAGGATATGTTTGGTATCCTAGAACAAGACACTTTTTCCCGCTTATACTGGTTCTACCAAGGAAGACTTCGAGCGTGATTTGTAATAATTTAGTTCACAATCTAAGTAAAATAAATAAGTTTTAATTAAGAAAATATATGTCCAAAAGAGACATTCAAGAGACACAATCACCACAAGAAAAACAAAATATCTATATAACATCACCATAATATTATTAAATACAATGTAAACATTCAGAACAATACGGGTAGTAAAGACCTACAGTTTGTTTTTTAGCTCAGATGTTCTCTTTTTCTAATCCGTTATCCTTCGTCTCCTATGGCAGATGTCACTTTATTATTCTCTGGTTCCTTTTCTACTAGTTCCTTGTCCTTCGTGTTTTTGTGGTCTATGACACTCTGTTTCCCTTCTTCTTATTCCTTGCCACTCGTGTCCTCGGGGTCTTTGTCACTCTGGTTCCGTTCTTCTCGCTAATTTTCCATCAAGTCCTAGTGGTTTATTTTTAGTTTCTTATCAAAAGCTCTTTTAAGTGGTCGAGGGCAGATAAACATTTTTTTTAATCATACATTTTCCAATGTTTAATATTTTAATCTAAATCATTTCAGGTACGGTAACCGCCGCACCTCCAATCGGTGCAGCTTCTATTATAACTGGATTTGGTGGTATTGCTCCTGATACCGGTAAGGTGCTTGTAACTGATACTATAGTGCCCAATATAATGGTTGCAGAACCTGTGTTACCAGTAGGAACATCCGTTGTAGTTGACGCGCCATTGCAACCAACAATTCCAGTACAGCCTGCAATAGTGGACCAACTCGCTTCATCAATTGGACTAGCGGTGCCCGATCAGCCATTTGTTGGCCAAATAGCTAACGCAAATCCTCTGATTAGGTCAGGGGTTGGTATTACTGGCGCTGGGGGAATCATATCCCCATCTGGATCTATATCAGGAGCTAGTATCATTGGAATGAGTCCCGAAAGTCTAGGAATAGGTGCTATAGGAGCTTCCAATCCGTCTCCTGTTTCAAACACCGGTCCACCATTCAAGGTAAAAATGTCTTATTCAGTATTGTTTTTTTATATCTGAATCCTTAGATTATAAGAACCTTACATGGGTTTGAGGTTTGGATGCGAAATTCCGTCCCGGAGGATAAGTGTTTTGGCGGGAACGAGGCTCTACCGAGTTCCCGTGAAATCAGTTATCCCAAGGAACGGAATTTTTTATCCGAACCGTTTTTTAAAAAGCCATGAATGATTCTCTTTCTTGCATACCGAATACATTGAATATTTTTTTAACTTAATTTATCATAATAGATTTTACAATATATATCTTATACGTTGCGTCATCTATTTGGTTCCCTAGAACTTTATATCGGCCCTAGGGTGAGAAAGAAATATCTAACCTCGGTTAAAATGCAGATATCCGTGTTCGGTGTGCAAGAATATATAAGCTTATTCCATGTTGTGTTGAACAATACGTAGCACCACGTGAACAGACCCAATCAAATCGAGTCTGCAAGTTTATTTTTTATCAGATATATATAAATATGGAGATAATTATTTGTGAATAACCAAGACATAAATGTACAGACAAGACTACGGCGAGTGCGCCTAGCTACAATACAAACCATAGATACAATATCAAGGCCTCTGCCAAACCAATAAATTTGGTGTCGACCATGACTAATATACTATGGAATTACATGCAACACATCTGGACAGGGTGGACAAATTTACATCCATGAACTGATAGCTTTATATGAGTAGGATCCACTTAAGGATTCATGACTACTCACATGCTATTTAAAGGACAGATTTATAACCCCGTTGGATCATATAGATACAGTGAATTCATATATATTTAATTTCATAAAGGGAGATAATTAAATTCACAACAACGGAATTTGCGATTTTTGGGATCTTTTCAGATGCTCATTCACAATGCATGACATGTACATAGTCTGTATAGATTGACCGTAATGTATGTCAAAGCTTTTTAATCAATTTTAGCTTATTTTTTTAATATTTAAAATGTTTATATTTTTCAAGTTACGTTTTATATAAAACAAGTATTATATGTACCAACGTCACGAATAACCTTGGCTCTTTTTGAAATAAACTATATATTACTATTAAGAATTTGTAATTTTATTGTTACTTTGTTTGACTTGATTAATTCAAACATTAAAATGCACCAAAGTTAAAAAAGTAGCAGTTTGTTGGCAGAGTTTTAATTTCCATGGGCATCGGAATAACCCGGTTAAGTTCAGACTAATAATTGCTGCCACAAAATTACTGTTCCAATGTCCTATATATGTATTATATACATAGTGATGCAAAGAGATAGCTGATATAAATTTCTCAAAGAAAAGGGATAGCAAAAAGTTAACACTTATAGGTTTTGCGATGATTCACACCGTGTAATTCAGATAACAATATTGAATCTAGCGTAAATGTATTTTTCAAATGAAACTTGGAAGTCATAATTAAAGTTCCCATATACTCGTAGTAAGTATGCGACACAGATAACACAACTGAAACTAGACGCTTTCTGTGAAAGATTCAATTACAGAGTTAATGTAGTTATGATTCCAGCTCCCCGATACTCATTGCATGCGACAAGTGTTTGGAATAATTTTAGGTTTCATTAAATCAATATGTACATGGGAACACTTGGAATAATGGACACATATCATTGGTGACACTAATTGTTTCGTTCAAGAACAAAGGTAACTGAAGTCTGTGGAGAAAACCATTATTTGGAGACAGGGAATTGTGTCATAGAAAACGGCGTAAAGTATGACGGAACTGATATTCATATTTTGAATTGAAAACATTAAATTGATGCAAGTTCAATCGTTAGATGTTGTTCGCACATGATAGAAAACCAATCTTTATATTTTCAGATTATCAATCAGACTCCAGCACAAAATTCAATGACTGGTATTTCAGCGGTTGCTGGTCCTGCCATTCAAGTCGATACGGTCGTACCACTAGCAGGCATAGGTAACGCTTCCTTATCTTTTTAAATATTAATTTACATTAAGACGCAAAACCATGGTTCGGCAGTTCGATGGAGCATCTGAAGACTATCGATGAACATTTGGATAAGGCGTTAAGAAATATAGATACAGTAGAACATCGATGGCTCGAACCCGACGGAACTGGACACATTAGTTCGAGTAAATGGTTGTTCGAGCCAAGCATTGTTTAACATCATTTAATACATGTATATATATATACGTCGAAGCAGGAATTCAATCGGGACCAGACAAGTGGTTCCAGCTATATGTGGTGTTTCAGCCATTCGTATTCCAGCCAACGAAGTTCTACTGTAATTTTTGTCTCAAAACATTGAAGTTTGTTTACATGTGTGTATATAATGTTTATATACGTATAAATGTATGCAACACTTGTACTCGTATGTTAAAATCTACTTTTATTTATAGGTTCATCAGTTCCTGAATTCACAGCAGCAGGAGCATTCGATGCACCGATCCCTACTGTTGTTGAGCCATCTGCTACGCTGGCTGTCGCACCTGCAGAGTTTGGTAAGAAAAATTTGATATAAACAATATCAAATGTTAAAAAATACAAATATATATATATATATGTCCAACAGCATAGTTACGTTTCATATGGTACCGCATGCCAAACACATGTGTGTAAGACGTTTTTCCTTAGTTTATACACTATTGATTATAAATTATGATTGTTTTATACAAAGACTTATCTAAATACAGGGCAAAATTTCGTATAAAATACGAAACACGTGTTTTTCATAAACCCTTTTGAATGTATAAGTATGCATTTTTTAAAAAATAACAAGTGTAAACAACATTTTTCTTTAAAAAGGTTTCTAACACATCGTTGTTTTTGTTTCCATGTTTTATGCATGTTCTCAAGCAGAAAATGCATACACCAGTATTATATGCCTTATACTTATTTATACATTTTCCATCCCAATCTTATCTTAAAAAAATGGACGTATACAACATTGTTTTATCTTGTCAATAAAAAAAATAACGTTTTGGATTATAAATCATTGCCATTTGAAGTAAAATAATTGAATTATGTTCTTAAGTTTACCTTAAGTTGCTGCTTTTTTCAGGAGGCTTAAACACTGGAGCAGGTAATGGACTAGGGTTACTAGACACTACAGGTCCGGCCTCCGGAATAATCACAGGTGTTGGAATCAATCAAGGTTTTGCCGATACTACAAACATGATGGATGGAATAAACCCTGGACAAGCTTTGGCTAATAGCGGTCTTGATGTCAAAATGACAGGTGTGACAGGCATGGCACCTGTAGACAACATTTTAACAACGCAAGGAATCAGTCAAGGGCAGACCAATTTGAACACCAATGTTGGGAATGTAGTAGATCCACTGCAAGGCCAAAGTTTTTCCACTGATGCTACTGGACTAAGTGTCGGTATGAACACAGGAGTAACGAATCAGTTAAATAATGGCGGCGCTAATACTATTTTTGGAAATAATGGAAACGCAGGTTTTGGTGTCGATACAGCACAGATGCTACCTACAAGTAATCCTGCCACATTTGTTGAAACGCTTACAGGTACAAGTCAAATGAACAACTTGAATGGTGCTTTTGATATTGGAACACAAATGCAACTACCTACAGGTGCACCTGGTACAGGTGCCGAACCATCAATGGGCACAGGTCAAACAAACAATATGAACAGTGCAGTGTCTGGTATTTCGAATGGATTTGGTGGATTGAGTGGTAATTTAGATACACTGCCTACAAACATATTAACTACTAGCAGCTTTGCTACCACTGCTACAGGTAATTTGAATACAGGTGCTTTTAACTCCGACTTAACAGGTGGCTTTGCCTCCTCATCTGCTGGCAGTAGTAGTAGCAGTACTGGTATGCTCGATACCAATAACTTACCGCAACAAAACGATATGTTACAGAATTCTGGTATTACTTCAAGTGGCGTAGAAGTGAGTGCTATTGGTTCTCCAGGACTTATTACAAATTCAATTGAACCTTTAGCAACAGGAATGAGTGGATTAGCGACGTCAAACGGATTCTTAATTGAGACAGGTCAACCAATAAATACTAACATGGGTATTGATACAAGTCTGCCAGGGTCTGTTGTGCCGTCGGCTTTCGAAACCGGCGGGTCTGGTGCAGTTCTGACCAGTAGCATCAGTGGTGGGTCCAGTAATTTCGCGAGAAATGTCCCGAAGCAGTTTGGTAAGTCAAAATGATTTTATATTTGGTCTATTGCAGTTCCTAATATCTCCCAATTAGGTATATTTACCCAAATAAAAAAGCAGGGAAGTACATGCCTGTCCCACAATTTATAGCTATCGAACGTTACAAATGACTTTTCAAATTTTCACTGAAACAACTGGACAATCAACTTGCTCAAACTTGCTATGTAACAGACGCAATCGGAAGAGCTGTGTCCGTTCTACATGCTATTTTGCGTATATTTAAAATAATAGACGGTATCTATCAATCTGCTAATTTCTTATAGAATTACTTACCTACCTTACATCAATATGTTATACTTCAATTTAATGACCCTTCGTATTCAGTGACTGAAAAAGGAATCAAATAAAGCCTTTAATGCTAATGAATAAGTTTTTTATCTTTACTTTTTACGTTTATCTGCATGCGATTGGCTTACATCGGCTAATGTAAGAATTGATTCTATAGCATACTAGATGTATCTATAGGGTATCCTACTCTGCTTTGCTGTGTTGTTTATGCATATGTTCCTATTAGGTTTCATATAACGTACTAAATCTAATACAATAATGCTAATTATGTTTGCTGTGTTTGCATCTGCTTTACTAATGTCTTCAATAACACGTATCAAGTATAAGTTGTATATGTAATTAATAAAATCAATTAATAAAATATAATATTGTTATAATATACGCAGTAGTATATAATTAGGTAATGCATCAAGTAAGTAACATACATCTACTAACTTCTACATGCGAACGTGTCTGGAAAACAGCTATAATTCAGTTTGGTAAGTTATTAAGCAGTTCTTATGGTTTTTCATGACCTTTTATAACATTTGCGTAATGAGTAAGTGTTCTTGGCCAATATAGAAACGTAGAGCATTTTTTAAAAAAGATTATGTAATAATATTCTTAACATCACATTAGTAAAGTATGTGCATTCAAAAACTGCATTGCAACACCCTGGTCGTAATTATTTACACAAGCGTGTGTCCAAAACTATTGCTTTTCTTGTTAGTACGTGATTCATGTATGCATAATGCCTTTCCGTTATAGATTTTTGGTATTGTAAAGTTGCTTCAATGTTTGCAGTTACAGCTATATTAACTATCAATGCTTTTACATTGATAATTGCAATATGTTTGTTATCCATGCATATAATTTTATTAACATTAATATAATTATTAGTGTTATAGTTGAACAGTTCATTGGCATAAATAGTGTTATAAATATCCTAATCAAAATTGCTAAATCAAAATGATTGCAGACGCTATTTTAAGCTCAACCGCTACCTCAATCTGTATGCCTATTACGTGCCGTAAAACATCATACATTCATTCCTATTATTTACACTCAATCTGTATTTGTTATCATTGTCTTTTCCATTGTCACTATCGATGCTCACATTAATATGATTACCATCAAGTATTATCAAATTGGTTCTCCGTAACAAAAATGACTAAGGCATGATCTCATAACCATCTACCTCTCACCAGAGAGATCGTGTTCAAGCCCAGTTCGGTCAAAAAGACTGCGCAAAAGAATGAGATTTTACTCAGATTTAACTGAAAACGTACCCCACCTCCCCCGCCTCCAACATTTAACATGGAATGTGTAATTATCTTCAATTAGTATTGTCATCGTCGTTGTTGTTGTTAATTATTATTGTTATTATTATTAATTTTAATACTGCTTATATAAGATTTATTATTATCTTTTTAAAATTGAATTTGAAGTTTAAAACCAACTATATTTCTACAGCTGCAAATAAAACGGAAACTGAATCATCTAAAATACCAAACAATGGTATGGATAAAAGCTTCATACGAGCAGTAGTAACAGATGTAATAATGGAGTTATTTCGAAAGTCTTTCATAAAAGACGGGAACGTGTCAAATGTGTCTCCAGACTTCGGTTCCATAGCCCAGGCTGTTATGGCAGCGCAAAATAAAATGACAGGTAAAATTCATTTTCCAAATAGTAAGCCGGCCTCAAATTATATGAATTATAACACGAGGAGATTACAATACTTTCGTTTACAATGTTGCACAAGAAGAGTGATGTATGTCTGAGATAGGTTTCTGACTTTAAACAAAAAGAGAATCGTCGTCTGTCGTCTGTCGTTCGTCGTCCGTTGTCTATCGCCCGTTGTCTGTCGTCCATCCGTGAACATTTTTCTTGTAGACGCAATAGCATCCTCATTTTCAAGGAATCTTAACCAAACTTTCACAATAGTTATATAACCACAAAACCTCGGGGGAACTTACCAAATACTTTCTTCTAGCGGTTTGTTTCTAGTAGAGCAATTTATGTCTCCCTTGTTTATTTTCAAGGTAAATTTACATAGTCCATACCAAATTTCTTCTTATTCATAAACTATATTGCGAACAGTTTTACCTTACGTTACATAAAATCATTAAACGTTCATTGTCTTCAATTTGTTTTACACAGGCACGTCTGCATCTACAGCAGCAATAAGTACTCCTACCGCACCGCCAGTAACGCCATTAACTACAGGTTTTCAAACCGCTTACCCCGATCCGCCTTTAACATCTTTGATAAGTTCACCAGCAGACGTTTATCCAACTATGCCGTCACAACCAGTTTATCCACAAGCGCCTTCGACCCTTGCAACAATCGGTTCAGCAGGTTTTGATTCGACTGTGCCAGCACGTCCAATGTATCAAGAAAGTGTACCAACTATGCCAACACCCAGAATAACAGTACCAACCACACTGCCCTCATTGTTAAGACAAACATATGTTCCGTTAGTAACATCACCGTTGTCGCTCGAAACAGCAGAGTTTACTCAGGGAGGTGGTAATATGCCAAAGCAGAGTGGTATCTTTGATTTGTATTCTCCACATGCAGTGGCAGCAACTAGTACTATGTCAAATAAAAATATGTTTACAACTGCTCCAAGAACTACAACTGCACCGAGAACTATTGCAACAACACCAATGACTACTTATGATCAACAGGCTGGTATTTCCAGTGGCTCACCAAAACACAGTATTGATTGGGCTCCTACAAGACTAACTCCTATAGCAACTACACAACCCTCACCAGGCGGAGCACACAAAGCGGTTTCTATAGCAAGTTCTCTGGCAGGGATCGTAAACAATAGTGCATTCACTGAAACAAATATTACAGGTAATGCTTTACATGACTTAAGCATTCCTTATAATGTATCGACAAATACCAGTCGTGCTTTAAATGTAGATATTCTCAGTGTTGTACATTCTAATCATCACCATAAAAACCATACAAGCCACATGATACCAGTCATTGATTTCGGTCACATTCATGGTCACTCTGGTCATAGTATAAATGCTAATAGTCACAAGGATCATGTTCACACTGGATATAACATAACTACGAATGGTCACACGGGCTATGGTAACTCTGGTCATAATATTAGTGCTAATAGTCACACGGGCAATGGTCACTCTGGTCATAGTATAAATGCTAATAGTCACACGGACAATGGTAACAATGGACATAACATAACTACAAATAGTCACACGGGCCATGGTCACGCTGGTCATAGTATAACTGCAAATAGTCACACGGGCCATGGTCACACTGGTCATAGTATAACTGCAAATAGTCACACGGGCCATGGTCACACTAGTCAAAGTATAACTGCAAATAGTCACATGGGCCATGGTCACACTGGTCAAAGTATAACTGCAAAAAGTCATACAGCCCATGGTCACTCTGGTCATAGTAATAATATAACTCAATTGGTAGACACATTAGTTACTTCATTTATAGCTAAACTGACCGGTGTTAACGTGACGATAATGAACAATGAACAAATAAAACATTTATTTGGTTACAATACTTCTGTCACATCTAAAGCATCATCGTCTAATGCAAGCAATGCAAATGTACCGGGTGTTCAAGTTTATGAACCTATCAATCTAAAAACGTTTCTTGCTAACAGTGCAGCTTATAAAGCAAGTCTTTCTAAACAAACTGGTCGCAAAGTAATTTCCGATGTAACAGCAACTAATGCAACAACTACAGTATCTAGTGTAATTGATAACACAACGGTTTCAAATGCCAATCAAAGTACATTAGCAGATAATTCTATCACAGGAATTTTTAATTCTACAATGAGAACAGATAACTCTACCACAACAAGTATGTCTAATTCTACAGCAAACACAGATAATTCTACCACAACAAGCATGTCTAATTCTACAGCAAGCATAGATAACTCCACCGCAACCAGCGTATCTAATTCTACAGCAGACGCCATTAGCAATAACCCGTTGATAAATGCATCAAATTCATCGAGCATAAATGCAAGTGACGTGGTATACAAAGCTATAAATGAAACTGCAGCGAATACAACCATGCCTGCAAATGTGACAGACATAACGACCCCAGACATGACAACAATTACTACAGCTGATGTTACTACCATTAGTAACAGTCCGACAACAATAGATCCGGATATGATTGCTGAACTGGCAGAGGCAAAAGAAGAAGCGGCTATGCTTGCAGCCGAGGCGGCAGAACTAGCGGCGGCTGAGGCAGCGGCGGAAGCCGGCGCGAAATAGTACATATTAACATGACGAAAGGTTGTTCAATAAGGAAATTAGAAAAAGAAATTACCATTAAGACTATACGATTACATCTGTCTTTTAGAGTTCGTGTTTATATAATATATTGATAGTATGTACATGTACTTTTGAAACTATTTAAGACTATTTATAAGCTTATAATGTTAAATCGATAAATCTCGTTTAAGTATAAGGAACAATTTATAAAAGTGCATATCGTTTAGACACGTTCCAGTTGTACATAGTGTATGATAAGCTTTATGTGTACAGTCAAATCTATATAAGTGGTCACCTCTATTAAAGGGATTATATTGGCATATTACCGTCAATTCCCTGTCCTAAATACACACGCCCAGTATGAAAATACACTTATAACTTAGGGATATACGCGTCTAAGTTTCTAATTGCATAACCTCTTTATTACAAACATCGTGTTTCTGAAGCCACGTTTTTTGTTTTTGTTTACAATCGTCATTTCCATCGAACCGCTTTCGGGTTTCCGTTCAATCATCGGACAACATCTTGAAGACTCGTTCCCGATCTCGTTTTCGAGACTTTGTTCGGGAAGTTTACGGAGTTCAATGTAAACATTGCGCAATACTTTATTGCGGGACGTATTTTAGTTTTGGCCAATATTTAGATAGTGTTAATTTGATAACTTTCAAGTAAATAAAGATTATACGTCAATACATAAGCATTATTTTGTGCACACTGCATACAGGAAAAGTCTGGATAGAAAGCGTGTTTGTGTAACTTGCCAATATAATCCCTTTAAGCAGTCACTTGTCTTAAGCAGCCACATTTGCTATTGCCAATTTATATGCTTTCAGAGCAAATTAAACTGCTTTTAACAACAACCTGTCTTAAAATGCCTTATTAACTACTTCCCTTGAATGACTGCTTAGACAGTTTTGACTGTATTTATATAAATATAAAAATTATGATTGTAATTTTTACGGTTTGATCACATAATTTATGGTGAAGGATTGTAATAAATCCATTATATATTTATATTTCAACCTAGTGTAATATCGCTACTGGTTTATCATTCGGTGTTTTTGCCCTTTTAATAGGGGTGGCACTATAAAAACAAACAGTTTTAATCAAAAAGTATTTGTAATGCTTTTTATGCAATACGTGTAACGTATTGATTTATTGATGGCGAGCATACAATGCTATCGAAACATCGGAAACATGAGATCTTCGAGACAAAAGGGTTTCGAGTTATCTAATGTTGAGGTTTCGTATTTAAACATGTTGCAATAGTATATAAATGCATAATTTTGAATAAGTCTTCTTTAATAATGAACAACAACTAGTCTAATTTTGTGTAGGGTATTACCTAAAACAATTTGTCAGACTGATTGTTGTTGAAATATGCATTCGCGCGTGTGTGTGTGTGTGTGTGTGTGTGTGTGTGTGTGTGTGTGTGTGTGTGTTTCACTCAAGTGTGTTTTTTCCTGAGAATTTGATTTAACCAATTCATAAATAAAACATACTATTATAGTAGAATTCGCAGACTGTGTGTATTTATTCATTTATCTTTATACAAAGCTAGTGTTGCATACTTGCCAAACAACTTCCTTTGAGATTTAATTAAAATGTATAATAATTCCAGAAAGGTTAAGACGGAGAATGTCAAATAAAAGATTACAAACCATTTATCATAAAACATACAATAAAGTTGCTGACAAATACTTGATTGGAAACTAAGACTCTCTTAAGATTTAGATGTACTCCTAAAATATAGGTAAATACACGTGCAACATTTACTTTTATTGTATACTTTCATATTTTCCCTATAGCTTTCTATAGAGGACGAACGTGCATTATTTTATGGTATTGCACGCATTGATATTACACGGGAACTTAAGCACGTGCAACGAAAGTAAGAACTACTTTCGCCATCTTATCAAAGAACATGCAATATAAATAAAAATATCAATTTGATTACATATCATATTTCGACCCAATGGGTCTTTATTAAGAATAAAATACAATTAGACACTACATCTCTTTGATTGGAATAACATAAGTTCGATAGTTGTTAGATGAAGTCAATATGTAGGGTAATTCATGTGTTTACAGCATCTTATTTCTACTCAAACTGAAGTATACTCGGACATGTATAGTACTTAATATCGAATTCTTATTACTTAAATGCGCATATAAAAGGCAGCAGCAAAAGTTCAATATGCAAAGGCGATTATTTAAGTAGCATATGCGCAAAGGACAACAATAAGCGTACAGAACAACGGGAACATGGCGTTAATATCAGTTGATTTGTCGACTTCGTCAAAAAGAACAGTGTCTGCTTTCTATTCAAAACAACTTGTGCTCGGACGTGTATGGTATACAGTAACAATCGACCTGTCGCGGGCTGTCAATCAAACATGTCGAAAATCTAATCAGCGATCTATATTAGTTCTTACACTGCCGTTTTCTTAAGACAATTGAATCGTCTTCATGTAAACACTACATTATATTTGCTTGGACAAACAACACCATGTGGCCAGTGGGTGGAGCGATATCCGCTCTCGCGACAGGTCAATTATGACCTAGATTGCAAATACAAATGCTGTAGCGAATATTCAGATTGCAAGATTGGTTCTTATGGCAAGAAAAAGCGCAGAAGGCATCAGTGCGGTGATGGCAGCAAATAACGTATTCACTTGTCTATGCCAGCTAACACTGTCTATCTATATTGAAGGGCCTGAAAGTCTGTCCAGTTTCTTCGTTGGATTAACCAACACATCTGACATTCAATTCGACCAAAGTTTCAATCAGAATATATCCCTTACACACGCACCTCAGCCACAGGGAGTGATAGAGGAGGTGAACTTTGTCTCATCGTTTAGCAATACCGGAACTGGAGATCTAGGAAATCAAGCGTTTAAACAAGAGAGATATCCAGCTATGAATCAAAGTGAAATGGTTGCTAGAATGAATGAAACAACAACCATCATACAGGAATATACAAACAATTCATTAGTAACAGAATTGTATGATTTACAAACAACAGTTGCAACAAATACTACTGCTTTTGAAATGTACGACAACTTCACAACAACTGCAGTACCATCATCTACAGAGTATTTTTTCTTCAATGAAAGTTCTACCACTACGCAAATGCCATTTACAACAATCACTGACAGCCTACCGACTACAACAAGAAAGCCAAAACGTCAAAGAAACAGAATGCAAACTGTAAAACTTAATACACAATCGACACGTGTATCCCCCAAACGTGTGTTTTCCAATGCACCAGCCCATCCGCCGCCAATATTTGCAATAAGTATGAAAACAAACAATAAGATAGCAAAGTCCAATACCGTAAGCACAAAAACTCGGCGAAGGAAAGTGAGAAATATCAAAATAGAAACAAAAGTTATTACCAAAACTATAAATCCATCAGCGAATATAAATAAACAAATAAATAAACGTAAAGATGCTAATACAAGACAAAGACAAAGACAAACTCTGTCATTTGCAGCTGGTAATATAAACAAAGTGACTGAAACAACAACACAAGCTTCGAAACACGCTAAAGGACAATCTTTTGAAAAGGTTGATAAAGTGAAAATAACGCCATCTTTGCAGACCGTGTTACAACGTCAAGCATTAGTTAGAGTTGATGCTAACGCTGAAGTTTACGACACTATGATGGACAACTTGGCTGATCTAAACGATATGATGGTGGATATGGCGTCATCGAATAGCTTCTTTTCTGGAAAATAGTTTTGAACTGGTCGGACAGTATGCGTTTTGTGTGAGTATAATTGTCCCACCACTGAGCAAGCTATATACATGTACGCGACTGTTAGCTTTTTTCCGGGTATTAAAGATGTCAAGGTGATAGACGATAGATGCATTGTGGGTTATCATATCGTTATTTTAGATATTGGGTTTTCGCGGTGTGTTTTGTCTTGTGAAAGCAAATACTTCGTGTGGTTTGAGTTTTCCTAAATTATTCAAATGTGTAAGACGTATAGACATGCTTTATATATTTATTTATATATTATGTTTCCCTCCATGTCATATCACATAGAACAAAAGGTGACAGATATATCATATATGTTTTGAATTCAATCGTTGAAGTCACGTGTTAATCGCTACTGTGCCTTTGTCACTGTCTCGGTTTGTTCGCTTAAAATGTGTTTGAAATCACTTTGGGGCAGGGGTTATTCTATTTCAGTTATATAATTAATATCGATTAAATTTAATTTTTATTAAGGTTAGTCCTTATACATTCCTCTTTAAATTATATCAAATATTTAATTGAAGTATTGTTACATGGGATTCAAAATACAGGTAATCATACGTCTAGTTTATATATACTGAACAGAACAGCTAACCTGCTACCTGCTTTTTATGTATCTGAAATTTTATGTATTTTCTCAAAACGCAATTTCTTTGAAATTTGAACTCGAATAATAAAGGACATTTAAGTTATATAAAATCGAAAAATCAACACTGTTGATGTCGTATACACATTTAATAACACTACTTAATATATCGAAAAAATATATTGGAAATACAAAAGTGGCTGGTTAGCTGCTCCGTTCAGTATACCATATACTATACTTCATTTAGTGAATATATAGAAAGACATAACGAAAGCTGTTATGTCTAGTATAGCAAGAAGTGCTGTATTGTCTAGATACAGCAACTCATCCACGTTCTCTTTTTCGTTTAGCATTTGACAGAGTTGCATTCATACCAATATGTTAGTTAAGTTTGAAACTTTTTTATTTTACAACTTGTAAAAATCATGCTCGATGTCTTCTCAGGTAGAACCAGTACTAAGCACATGCGACAAAAATCTTCTTAAGAACATCACATAATATCTTGCCTGCTCCCTTGACGGAGGATCGAACCAAAAACCCCCCGATCTTGGGTCCGATGCTCTACCACTGGACCACGCTCCCCATATATCTATATGTTGCTTAAATGACAGGATGTATACCCTATTACGTAACAACATTTTATTTTGTCGTCACGCTTCATGTATATTTGTGTAACACGTTTTATTTAATTGATACGAGCGTACGTTCCAGTTAATATGTTATACATGTATAATGTAGACAATTAGTGTAGAAGTAATCAAGCATGCTGGTAAAACGTTTTATACAGGACACTTATCAACGATTCAAAAACGTCACACATAATTTCCCCCATTTGTTAATATAAAAAACAAATATCAGAGAGCATAAGAAGGTTTACTCACACATTTTAATACAATTTCGGATAATGTTTATAAAAAATATATAGCTTGAATGATACATGTTTTCTTTTGTTGCACGTAATATAATAACACAACATTAGATTTGGGATTGGCGGGTTGCAAGTTTATCTCCCACCTAGGACCATGTGTTGTTCCATTGGACAACACAACCGTTTTCGCGATTCTTTATAAACAAAAAGGAAAACATAGAATTTTCAAAAACTTGATGCATGATTTATGAAAAAAAAAATCATAAAATAAATAATATGCCAAATATATCGATAAAACCTTATGTGACCGAATTTAAATTAGATAATTTGTTTGATGTAGTATGACATATAGGGGCAATATACTATAGATAACAACAATTTAATACATACATATTCTGAATTAGTAAGTCCCTTTTAGATATCAGAAACATTCAATAAAATATAAAATATACAAGTTTTGAAATTATTTAAAATTTGCAAGTAAGAACATTGCAAAATACACATTATGTCAATAGCTGAATTCATGTTGGTAGTTGAGGAAGAAAATATGTATGTATATATGCATGTTGATATATATAGTTCGTAATCATGCAAATTTATTTTATGCTTTTTGATGAATTATAGAGATTTCTCAGTGGATTATTTATGGTAATCCACAGTTTCAAACAGTGAAATGCATTGTAATTTAAAAAAAAAACATTTACGAAATAAAAGTACTTTATTTCTTTTTATTAATCCAATAATATCTTCTGGCGAATTAAGTTCAAAATAAACAAAAAATTATGTAAATGCATAAAATAAAAAGAAAATTTGTTTGTTTTAGTGTGAGATCAAATGATATTTTGTGTCGATCTCACATCAAAACAAACAAATATCTTCTTTGTATATGTAGATCTTTAGCAATTAGTGTTAATGCTTATTAACGTTAATTAACACGCTTTATATGTCATGTGTTAGTCATTAAGATTTATGTCATTTAATACATGTGTATATAATTGTTGATTTAATGATTTTAAACATCTTTTTCTTTAACAAATTGTGCTTTAATATTGTTGATATTTAGTATAGGGCCACTAAGTGGTAATTAAAAAACAAACATTTGTGTGATTCTATAAATAGATTTTTTAAAGGGTAGTCAATTTCAAAACAAGTTTTAGCATTTTACACACTATTTTATTCAATTTCAGAATTGTAATTGAATTCAGAACATTGGATTTCCTTTAGAAACATACTTTCATACAATGTCATTTTATACAGAATTAAAAATTCTCAACCTCATATTTTACCAGTTATTACAAATGTATGTGACGACATCATACATTAAATGGGTGGTTAAATGTTTGTATTTCATGTGATTTGTTATAATTATGATAGTCAAAATGATACATTTATTTTGCAATTGTGCATTTTTTTCCTCAATATATTCCAGCATTTGTCATGATTTTAGCATATACATTGACCAGGACATAATCGTTCAATATAAGATTATGTTATTAAATTCCATAAGAGATCGGCTTATGCAATTATATATATATATATATATATATATATATATTCACGTCAACAAACGTTGTTTTATTCATCTTTGTTAGAATTTCCATTTATATCATTTAATCATAAGTTTCATTTCAATAATGCTATAATTTTTAACGAATATATTTACTCAGAACAAAGGCAAAAAAATCGATTTAAATTTATGCACTTTATACTGTTTATTTTTTATCAATCTGAAAATTGTCATGAAAAATAAATCTTTTCGAACACAATACTATGAAATAAATAAAATTAAATAAAAAATATGAATTTTTAAATAATACAATATTGTTATAACGTTTTATCACATATTCCAGATACGTCAGCACCGTCCATGAAAGGACGTGGGGTATCAATTCTAACACCGAACCAGGTCCCAGGGGGTCTCAATGAGCCTAAATTGACAACTATCGCTTTGGAAAATAAACTTTTTGATGTAAAAAAATTGAAACAAATGTCGAGAGATAGACGACCTTCATCTGCATTTAGACAATTATCACAGTCGGGGCAAACACGGCTAAATACCTTGAATAATGTTAATCAATTCACACCAACGGCAAATATGGGTGTCATTGGCAATGTAAACCAGAATCAAATCACAAGTGGCGTTGCTAATAAAATAGCGGCGAACACAGGACAAAATACCTTAAATGGTTTGAATAACTTTAATCAATTCACACCAATGGCAAATATGGGAGTAATTAACAGTGCAAACCAGAATCAAGTCACTGGTGGAATAGCTAATCAAATAGCGGCGAACAACGCGAACACAGGACAAAATACCTTAAATGGTTTGAATAACTTTAATCAATTCACACCAATGGCAAATATGGGAGTAATTAACAGTGCAAACCAGAATCAAGTCACTGGTGGAATAGCTAATCAAATAGCGGCGAACAACGCGAACACAGGACAAAACACCTTAAATGGTTTGAATAACTTTAATCAATTCACACCAACAACAAATATGGGAGTAATTAACAGTGCAAACCAGAATCAAGTCACAGGTGGAATGCCTAATCAAATAGCGGCGAACAACGCGAACACGGGGCAAAACACCTTAAATGGTTTGAATAACTTCAATCAATTCACACCAACGACAAATATGGGAGTAATTAACAGTGCAAACCAGAATCAAGTCACAGGTGGAATGGCTAATCAAATAGCGGCGAACAACGCGAACACAGGACAAAATACCTTAAATGGTTTGAATAACTTTAATCAATTCACACCAACGACAAATATGGGAGTAATTAACAGTGCAAACCAGAATCAAGTCACAGGTGGAATGGCTAATCAAATAGCGGCGAACAACGCGAACACAGGACAAAATACCCTAAATGGTTTGAATAACTTCAATCAATTCACACCAACGGCAAATATGGAAGTAATTAACAGTGCAAACCAGAATCAAGTCACAGGTGGAATGGCTAATCAAATAGCGGCGAACAACGCGAACACAGGACAAAATACCTTAAATGGTTTGAATAACTTTAATCAATTCACACCAATGGCAAATATGGGAGTAATTAACAGTGCAAACCAGAATCAAGTCACAGGTGGAATGGCTAATCAAATAGCGGCGAACATAGCAAACACGGGGCAAAACACCTTAAATGATTTTAATAACTTCAATCAATTCACACCAACGGCAAATATGGGTGAAATTAACAGTGCAGACCAGAATCAAGTCACAGGTGGAATGGCTAATCAAATAGTGACGAACATAGCAAACACGGGGCAAAATACCTTAAATGATTTTAATAAAGCCAATCAATTCACACCAACAGTCAATATGGGACTAGTTGGGAATACAAATCAGAAACAAATCGGAGGTGGAATAGCTAATCAAAAAGCAACAAACAACAATAAATTAAATTCACGACCAACAAACACTAGAACAGGAATTCTAAATCTTGAACAAACTGCAGCGGAATTTAATAGACTTAATGGTATTCCGAATACAGTGATTTTGCCTGATGCTCAACAAAACCGTGTATCACAACAGAGAAATTCAATGACCAATCAAGACCAGTTACCTGCCCGGAGATTTGACAATTTTGCAGCAGCAGGAATGCAAAGCATAAGCGGCTCCGGTGTTCTTGTTAATACACCTAATGCTCCTCCTCGTAACACTAACAATTCAAGAAGGCAATTAAGCAATAACATACTAGGCAGAGGAACATTGCAAACAAATTCACAACCGCCAATACCTAATATCAATGTCAACTTTAACATTAACCCGCAAGCTTCCATCGCAACTTCATCTAATCCTACAAATGCTACACCACGACTAGGACAAACATCAATTCAAACAGACGGTTCTTTTTTAGGATCAACTTCGGCAGAAATCAACGGAATTTTGACAGCTTCACCGTCAGCTAAAACAAAGTCCTTCGATCAATCAGCTTTGCTAACAATCGTATCTGAACAAATAGCTAAACTCCAGCGTCAACAAGGACAACGAGGACCCTCATCGCAAGGAAGTACGTTGTCTTCAATTAATGTTCCCAGCAAAACAGCCAAGCCTCCAAAGCGACGTCCGGTGCCAACACCTCCTGGAATGGGCCGGATGCCATTCACAGGCCCTTCCTCAGCTTGGGATAGACACCCGGTGCTTCCAGCCGAACTTGGTATTACCTTGCCGACTACACCACCGGCACCACCTGCCATACGTGTTAACATTGGACCTCCACCTCCTGACCCATATGCAACACTTCCTGTAAATTCACTAACGCCTCCTCCGTCTCTGCCAAGAGATGCATTCTTTCCACCTTATGATAATATTGCACAAGCACCTTCGGCTGCTGTTGATCCCGTCTTCCAGCAAATGGAATTAAATCAGATAAACACAGGTATACCGGACATAGGTATGGTGTCAAATCAATTAACAAATACCATTGACAATACAGGTGTGACAGCAAATCAAGTGGGAAGCGGCATATTTGATACAGGTCCAGCAATTGATACCAGCAGTATAGATGTACCAACAAACCAATTTAGCAGTGGCATGTTTGATACAGGTGTTGCATCAAATCAAGTAAGAAATGGTGCTTTAAATGAAATCAATCAAATCAATAGAGGTGTAATTGACACAAGTGTGCCAACAAATCAAATAGACAACAGTATGGCTGATAGAGGTGTAACAACTAATCAAATGGGCAATGGTGTTATTGACACAGGCATAGCACCAAATCAATTAGTCAATGGCGTGATTGTTACAGGTGTAACAACTAATCAAATAGGTAATAACATTGTTGACACAGGTATAGCACCAAATCGAGTCAATGGTATGACTGACACAGGTGTAGCAACAAATCAATTTACTAATGGTATGGTTAATACAGGCGTTTCAACAAATGAAATAGGCAATGGAATAGTTAATACTGGCGTGCTAACAAATGACATAGGAAATGGCATGGTGGATTCTGGCGTGTCGTCAAATCAAATAGGCAGTGGCATGGTTGATACTGGCGTTCAAACAAATCAAATAGGCAAAGGTATAGTTAATATAGGCGTGTCAACAAATCAAATAGGCAATGGTATTGTTAATACAGGCGTATCAACAAATCAAATAGGTAATGGAATAGTTAATACAGGCGTGTTAACAAATGAAATAGGAAATGGCATGGTGAATACTGCCGTGTCAACAAATCAAATAGGCAGTGGCATGGTTGATACTGGCGTTTCAACAAATCAAATAGGCAATGGTATAGTTAATACAGGCGTGTCATCAAATCAAATTGGCAATGACATAGTTTATTCCGGCGTGTCAACAAATGAAATCGGCATCAGTCAGGATCAACCCTTTGGAACATTCCCTAAAGATTCGGTTCCTCCAAAACAAGGTTCAATTGACATGAGTTTACCACCACCAATAGAAGTTGGTTTCCCCCCTCACTTGTCTGCTGTTGACACGGTTCCAGGTATACCCGACACTGGCTCTAATGTGCCCTCGACCATTCCTTCTGCTATAAGCAACACAGGCCAAGTGCCCGATCCCAATAGCATTGCTAGTGAAACCAAATTCATCGATCCAAATATACCAAGCATCAGAGGTCCATCCGTTGATTCCGCCGGCATACAGTATGACTTAACACCTTTCGCTAATAATGAAAACTGGGCTATTTTTGATCCTACATCTCTTCCACCAAATTTGAACTTCACGGATATAGGGCCAATCATTGATGTTCCCATGGAACCGAATCACATATCGTTCACAAGTAATAATGACGTCGCATTTCAGAGTGTTTTTTCTCAAGCCCCAGAACCATCCCCTGATGCTGTTAGAGATACCGCACAAACAATTGCAACAAAATCAAAGAAAACTGTTGCGTTGGACACACTACCGCCTGTGGGAACTACGCCTCCTCAGTTCTTATTTGACACAATACCAACCGAACCAACAGTCGTTTTAACAGAAACAACAAAAGCCCCGAAGCAAACACGGCGAAAGAAAAATCCAAGGCGAAAACAACGACCACGAAATGGCCGAAAACGAATTCAGAAAAAACGGAAACCTAAACCAGAAGTGGTAGTTACTGAACCAGCGAAGACTAAGGAGCCAACTCGACTTATTGATATCATACCTATCGGACAAAATTCGAACATGCAAAACTCTAACCGACCTTTGACGTCTCAACTTAGTACCAGAATGCAGGCAGCAGTGGATATGCCGCCGCCACCTCCACCGTTCTAGTTGAGCTGTTTGCAAGGCTATGTTTGCAAGGCTATGTTTGCCGATGATATCGGTGTTATTTACTGTTGTTTCCCAAGACAAAAAACTGTCCAGTGATTTCGTGTCTGAATGTATACAATATAATGAAGTCATCAATATCTTAATAAAACACCAGATAATATAATTCATACAGAGGATCAGTGAAAAGATGTAATTAGAAAAGTGTCAAGTTGGGAAGCTATGAACAATGCGTCTATCATGGTTTGACGACAGTTTTGACTTTTGAAATTTCGAATTATGCGATGTTGTGGCAAAAATAATTGTATATAATGCGTTTCCTTTTGGATGAAATAGTTACTTATTAACTAATTATAGACTAAATGAAATTCGCGAATCAACGAAAATGAATATATCAATTAAATTGTACATTGACAGTGTCACGATTATATATTGTGTCACGGCATTTGTACGATTATCTGCGGTACAATTGTGTTGCTCCAATACAGTCCACTGTTGTTAGTTAGATGATGTAAATATGGGTATTGTTTTAATGTTGCAGTTATGGATTATTTTCTATTTAATAAATAATATAAACTCATAAAATTGTGGTGTTTTTTTTGTGTGTTTTTTTTTCTATTTCCAAGTATATTTTATTAACAAACTGTACTGAACGGAACAGCTAACCCGCCACCTTACATTTTATGTATCTGACATTTCTAGAGTGTATCAAAATATTTAATTTTTAATGATTCAAGAGACATCAATAATCCAATTTGACTAAGTCAAGAAAATGTTCAAAATATTGAAAATATAACTACTGTGAACGCAGGGCGAATGTCCAAAGCAAATGTTTGTGCTAGATTAATGTTGTTGTTGTTGGTGTATGGTGTTAAGTGCCGCTTTCAACAAATATTCAGTCATATCGCCACGGTGTCTGCTTGTGACAGTGTTATAAGCACTTTCCTACTGGAGTATCATGCCGCAGACACATGGTATGATACCCCACCCAGTCACATTAAACTGACATGAGGTGATCTAACCTAGAACTATCCTCTAAATACGGAGCGCCAGAGAGGAAGCTTCTACTACCAGTTTTCAAGTGTTTGGCATGACCCGGCCGGGGATCGAACTCACGACCTTCCGCAAGCGAGACTAACACTCTACCTCAATCGCTGCAGTGTATGCCGGATTAAACACTGAGGCAAATTATGGAAAATATGACAAATCAAGGACCATGACTAAAATATAAATACTCTGATTTGGTCATTTCATTAATTTATCGTAGACCTCATAGGTACGTAAGTGCAGTGAAATAAAATATGCAGATGTTACTATGCACATATGTCAAACAGTGTTTGACGATTCAAGGGCCTTAACTGAGACATAAATTATATGCTTTGCTTGACGACCACGATATTATATCAATGTCTATAATAAACTCTTTTTTTCACAAATTTTCGGCTTTCGCCTTTTTCAGTCCTTAAAAGACTGCGATTTTCCCAAACAAGGCGAAAGCCGAAAATTTGTGAAAAAAAGAGTTTATTATAGACATTGATATCATATTTTCTTCCCTTCGGAAGACTGATAGTAAATTTTATACTAACAAGATATTATAGTTATATAACCGTATTTGTTTGGTGAAGTTCAGTCGATTATCGTGGGTATTAAAGTAGTAAAACAAATATCACTGTACATTTAATATATGGTACGAAATCTCCTAAAATGGTATGAAACCACCCGGTACGAAATTGTAGTGGTATGAAACATCCAACAACCGCTGCAAATATGTTTGATTAAGTAAATTAACTGACCCCCCTTTCACACTGTTGAAGATATACTTCGGACAAGCAAATATAACCGAAAATAAGGTACAAAAGGGGGATAATTCTCCATTTATCCAAGACAAGAGTTGGGGAAAATTCCAATACTGAATTACATAAAATACTATTTGGTTAAATGTAGTCCAGTTTTTTTAAGAGATTCAAATTCTCGTTAGATTCCCTTCCATACTTTTGAGAGTATACCCAGTTGCCGGCAAGCAAATATAACTGGGGAATCCGTCATTATTCAAGATAGAGTTATGATTTTTTCTCTGCACTTCCACACATTTCCCACTATCCATGTACTAAGTTATGTTGGATTTCTTTACATGTTTTTAAGATGTGGTCCAGACAAACAAAACTAACTACAATGTAACAATAGGTATAAAAAAGGACTTATTTCCCCTTGTGTACCTTTTTTGTGGGTTATTTCGTGCTGCATCTCCACACTTTGTCCTCTATTTTCCAAGTCATGTTGGATTCCCTTCGGTATTTTTAAAGATAATCTCTGAGTAAGCAAAAACTACCCACCAAAATTTAAGCATAAAAAGGATAAATTAGGTCATTATAGATTTATGGCTAGATTATCATCCAAAATCTATGGAAATAAAAATGGTATGAACATAAGGTGGGATGGAGGGGACGCTAATCTAGTAATTAATTCATTATGGTCTATGTTGTCATCATTCAAAGTAGAGAAATGACTCTGCACGTCCACACATTACCCTCTATCCATGTTCCCCGTGTGTCGTTTGATTTCCTTCAGTACGTTCCGGGAACGATTTCGTACTGACAGACGAACGCACAGACGGACATTCGGGGAGCATAGCAATACAAGTTCTAGATACCACACAGCCCTAAATAGTACATTGTTACCATTCAAAAACCAAAACTCAGATAGAAATTATCTGATATGATCAGTTTAATAATAACTTGTCCGAGTTATAATGTTTATATAACTACATGTACCTTGTAAGATTGACATTTAAGAGCTGATAAAAAAGGCATACAAGTGTCAACAGGAAGTCAATGGATGGACGGATGTACGGACAATGGACACACAGTCGAACAGAATCACTAACCATTGGCATTTCACAAAATAGGATATTAAAGTACTAAACTACAACATTATTAAATAGATATTCATCTAGGCTTTTATTTATAAAACTCATCACATATTTTTTAACCATTAGCAATAAGCAATAAGTATACAAAATACATATAACTTCTCTAAAATAAATTTGATGTCATCACAAAGACAACATGAATCCTTTACTTGTTTTACACAAATGTATATCACAAAGAAAAAGAATTATGCAATATAAAAAAGATGTGTGATAAGTTTTCACTTTCACCATTTAAATGCACGTTGAAAGATCACTATATAAGACAACAGGACCAATTCTACCCGGATTGTTCCCATGGCAATGTTCAATGTTGCTATGTTCGAGGAGTTTTGTTAGTTTGAAAATTTGTGTGAAAAGATGGGTGGACAAATAGATGTCTGGCAAAAAAGTATCACTATGTCGTTCTTAATTAGCCGCTCAACCAGGCAAAAAAGTATCACTATGTCGTTCTTCATTAGCCGCTCAACCAGGCAAAAAAGTATCACTATGTCGTTCTTAATTAGCCACTCAACCAGGCAAAAAAGTATCACTATGTCGTTCTTAATTAGCCGCTCAACCAGGCAAAAAAGTATCACTATGTCGTTCTTAATTAGCCACTCAACCAGGCAAAAAAGTATCACTATGTCGTTCTTAATTAGCCACTCAACCAGGCAAAAAAGTATCATTATGTCGTTCTTAATTAGCCGCTCAACCAGGCAAAAAAGTATCATTATGTCGTTCTTAATTAGCCACTCAACCAGGCAAAAAAGTATCACTATGTCGTTCTTAATTAGCCGCTCAACCAGGCAAAAAAGTATCATTATGTCGTTCTTAATTAGCCGCTCAACCAGGCAAAAAAGTATCATTATGTCATTCTTAATTAGCCACTCAACCAGGCAAAAAAGTATCACTATGTCGTTCTTAATTAGCCACTCAACCATGCAAAAAAGTATCATTATGTCGTTCTTAATTAGCCACTCAACCATGCAAAATAGTATCATTATGTCGTTCTTAATTAGCCACTCAACCATGCAAAAAAGTATCATTATGTCGTTCTTAATTAGCCACTCAACCATGCAAAAAAGTATCATTATGTTGTTCTTCATTAGCCACTAAACCGGGCAAAATAGTATCACTTTGTCTTTCCTCATTAGCCACTCAACCGGGCAAAAAAGTATCATTATGTTGTTCTTCATTAGCCACTAAACCGGGCAAAATAGTATTACTTTGTCTTTCCTCATTAGCCACTCAACCGGGCAAAAAAGTATCACTATGTCCTTCTTCATTAGCCACTCAACCGGGCAAAAAAGTATCACTATGTTGTTCTTCATTAGCCACTCAACCTGGCAAAAAAGTATCACTATGTCGTTATTTATTAGCCACTCAACCGTGCAAAAAAGTATCACTATGTTGTTCTTCATTAGCCACTAAACCGGGCAAAAAAGTATCACTATGTCGTTCTTCATTAGCCACTCAACCATGCAAAAAAGTATCACTATGTCATTATTTATTAGCCACTCAACCGGGCAAAAGAGTATCACTATGTCCTTCTTCATTAGCCACTCAACCGGGCAAAAAAGTATCACTATGTTGTTCTTCATTAGCCACTCAACCTGGCAAAAAAGTATCACTATGTCGTTCTTCATTAGCCACTCAACCGGGCAAAATAGCCATACATTTCTAAAATTTGCAACTGGATGATTTTTTTTTCAAATGTCCTAAAAAATAAAATTACCCTGAGGAAACTCATGTCATGACAGTCGGGCCCGATTAGCTCAGTCGGTTATATGTCAGACTATGTATCCAGGGGTCAAGAGTTTGAATCTTCACAACACCCCCCCCCCCCCCACCCCACCCCCCCTGGCAACAGTCTCCATGATGATTGATATACAACATTGTGTCTCATTATCATTTGTTTCTCATCACCGACTCAAGTGGGGAAGTTATCAGTTACTTGCAGAAATGGAGTGTGCTCCAGTACAAGTTAACCTTTAAAGATCTCAGGAAACAGTAGTTAGGTTAACTGATCATCTGTTAGCCCTTGATGGCATGAAATGACACTAAATATTAATTCAATCAATCAATCATTCAATCAATCATGTCATGAGTGTTTTACAGCTAGTATTTCTTGTAGAGCAACTAAAAGGAAAGCAACAAAGGGAGTATATCAGGAAAAAACACTATGAATGTTTTAAAAAGTAAAATTATTTTTAAAATGATTGAAATACATCTCATTATCATTAATAAATAAAAATCATCATGTGAAAAATCACTATTTTAATCAGAATGGTAAACTTGAAATAAAATCTCCATTCTAAAAATAAACAGCACTTAAATACTGCTAGATGACCTTCACATCCTCATTCGGATTCTTCTACAATGAAACAGTCTTTAATATGTGTAAACCTGAATACCGATCAAACTGAAATTAAAATGAATTCATGTGATTCATTTAATATGTCACAAAATATGTTGCATGTTTAAGTGTGAAATCTATTTTAGTATAACTTAGGCATGTAGCCCAAGCTAGAAAATTGCTTTTCAACATATTATTTTGGCATGTTTAAATAGATATCCTTTTCTGAAATACAGGGTCAGTGAGTATACACAGGCATGATAAACTGGATAAAAAAATTTCTAGCCAATTTCAAAAGTTGGAAAAATCCTGATAAATTCCCTTTAAAGCTAACATAATGTTATTAATTCATATAGGCAATCAATGCAATACTGAATTATATAAAATACTAATTAGTAAAATCAATTTTTTTAAGAGATTCCAATTTGTAGCTGTATTGAAAAAACTTAAAAGGTTTGTACCTATGTATACAGTCAAACCTGTGTAAGTGGTCACCTCTATTAAGCAGCCACTTGTCTTAAGCAGCCATTTTTGCTATTTCCCATTTCTATGTTTTCTGAGCAAATTTACCTGTATTAAGCAATCACCTGTCTTAAAAGACCACATTTGCTCCTTCCCTTATCTGATCTGGTTGCTTAAGACAGGTTTAACTGTACATCTATTTGGAAAACAACCTGTAACACCAATTTCAGACTAAGCCTATTGCAATAACATTCCCCATATATTTCATCGTCACACCTTAGTGTTACGACAGCAGCAAAAAAGGTAAATACCAATCAGGTACTGATTGTTTGTAGTATGGGGAGGATAATCAGACCATGAATCAGTTATAAATCTCATGAATTCATTTGTTAAACCTAAGTATGTAAAACAGGAAGAAAGTATCATATCTTGGTTTTTAGCGTTGTTTTTAGTGTTGTTATCAACGATTGTTTAGTCATATCACCGCAGTGTCTGCTTAAGGTAGATTACTTATCACTGTCACACTCGGTCATCATGCCACAGACACATGGTGTGATACCCCACCCAGTCACATTATACTAACACAAGGCTTAGCTAAACGCCAAGCCAGGAAGTCTTTTATATGATCTGGTCAGGAACTGAAGACCTTCTGCATGCGTTACCAGACTCCTGTTTCACCAACATAAAAAATATCTTTAAAAACTTAAATCTAAGAACAGCAGCCAAGTGATCAAGATTTTAGACTGGTTCCAGAAAAACTGCATATGGTTTCATTGATATTAATTATGCAATAGATAAATAACACATCAAAACTTACATGTAGTTAAGTTTTTAAGTATTAAAGTAAAATCTTGGTGAAATAGAAGCCCGAGAACCGCTGTGATAATACAGGAAAAAATAACAGAAGGACTTATAAAACATTACTCGATTACCATCTTTGACTATAAACATGTTGTCATGGATACATAATTTTGCTTTTAAAGGGACACTTGATAATGATGGAATCACTTTTTACTCATGTCCACACATGCAGTCACATGAGCATATAACCATATAAAATTATATAATATATATGGAACTTCATATTAAATAATGTAAAATATGATTAGTCCCGCTTGTTTTGAAAATATTAGTAAAAATTATTCTTTAACCAGAAATATGTCCATAGAACAGGGATGCCCCTGCTATATGTTAGTAAAATTTACCAAAAAATAAGTAAAAAAGGGCCTTAACTCCTATAATATTGACATATGTTGACAAATATTGAGCTTGACCTTATTTTGATACAACTACAAAAAATAATATAAATAAATATACAGACCTTTCAAAAGTCATTTATCGAAAACTAATTTTTTACCAGAAATTAAGTTGAAAAGGGGTCATAACCCCTGTAAAATATTAACCAATTATGGCAAACATGATACTGACCTGTATTTCATAATTATACAGCAACACACTAAATACTTATTTAAAAACATAGACCCTTTCAATAATTATAATTGGAAACCAATTTGACGGATGCACCGCTGAACAGACGAACGGACAGGCAAGAGTAACACTTAATACATTATCAATCTAAAAATGGAGGAGACATCAAAACACAAATCAATATAATATGATTTGGAATTGAATGTAGCATTACAATATAAACTGATGATTGTTATACTTTTTGTAATGTTGATTGTATGCCTTGCATGTGGAAAATTGTGGGATCAATCCCCAGCCGGGTCATACCAAAGACTTGAAAACTAGTATTAAAACCTTCCTCGCTTTGCACTTGGTATTAAGAGGTTAGTTAAAGATAGGTCCGGTCGGCCTGGTGTCAGTATATTGTGACTAGGTGGAGTATCATACCATGTGTCTGCAGTATGATACTCCAGTGTGACAGTAAAATGTGACTAGGTGGAGTATCATACCATGTGTCTGCAGTATGATACTCCAGTGTGACAGTATAATGTGACTAGGTGGAGTATCATACCATGTGTCTGCAGTATGATACTCCAGTGTGACAGTATAATGTGACAAGGTGGAGTATCATACCATGTGTCTGCAGTATGATACTCCAGTGTGACAGTATAATGTGACTAGGTGGAGTATCATACCATGTGTCTGCAGTATGATACTCCAGTGTGACAGTATAATGTGACTAGGTGGAGTATCATACCATGTGTCTGCAGTATGATAATCCAGTGTGACAGTATAATGTGACTAGGTGGAGTATCATACCATGTGTCTGCAGTATGATACTCCAGTGTGACAGTATAATGTGACTAGGTGGAGTATCATACCATGTGTCTGCAGTATGATAATCCAGTGTGACAGTATAATGTGACTAGGTGGAGTATCATACCATGTGTCTGCAGTTTGATACTCCAGTGTGACAGTATAATGTGACTAGGTGTGATATCATACCATGTGTCTGCAGTATGATACTCCAGTGTGACAGTATAATGTGACTAGGTGGAGTATCATACCATGTGTCTGCAGTATGATACTCCAGTGTGACAGTATAATGTGACTAGGTGGAGTATCATACCATGTGTCTGCAGTATGATACTCCAGTGTGACAGTATAATGTGACTAGGTGGAGTATCATACCATGTGTCTGCAGTATGATACTCCAGTGTGACAGTATAATGTGACTAGGTGGAGTATCATACCATGTGTCTGTAGTATGATACTGCTCAGAATGCTGTCTCAAGTAGATGCCATCACATTGTGTATTCTAATTTCACATCTACATCATATAAATATATAATTTACAGAAATTATAGGGTTTTGTGAAAATTTATCAAATCGCCGCTTGTCCCTTTAAAAATTAGCAAGAATGTTAATTAGACTGTAGAATTTAATGAATGGGCGTAGCAAAACATATGTAGAAAATTAAATGTAAAATTCATGAACATAACTTTTAGCTGTTTTACAATTATAAAATCTAAAACTCATGAACATAACTGTTGGCTCTTTGTTACAATTATTAAATGTAAAATTCATAAACATAACTTTTGACTCTATGTTACAATTATCAAAAAAAATCAGCACTTTAGAACAAATTAAGCACCTTGGCTTATAATTAATGTAAACAAAAATACACATATGGAAATAATACTACACACTTTGCAGTGTCTTGGCAACAAATATGAAATATGCATATAAAAGTAAATACAATATAATGACATTATTAACAATGATAATACAATGTTCCAGATAAGATTTTCTTCAAATGAGTATTTTACTCCTCAAATTTGTACATAATGGTTGTTTTTAAAAAGGTCAAGGGTAGCAATACACATTTTAATCAAATTGATATTAAAAATAAACAAAACAACATTAGAAATGTCAGAATCCAATGCTTATTTTAACCCTTTTTTTAAAATTCCAAAGTCTTTTTTTCAGGAATTTCAATGCTTAAATACCCCTTAATGGTTCTTATCTGGAGCCCTGAACTTATTTTACATGTGGAGATTATAGTGTATATTTTGCATTGATTAAATATGCTAATCGAAGCCACTTTTGTTAAAAAAAGTAAAACTTTTACTCTAAAAAAACATCACATATACCAAACTTTTATATAGTATTTAATTGTTAAAGCGAGACTTTTTGCAGTTTTTTATCAAAAGAAAACGAGAGAAATACAAAAAGTGGAGAATGAATAATTTAATATTCCCATTTAAACCAAACAACTTTTCAAGCTAGTATTTTTATGAAATCATCAAAAGGTATAAAAAACATGAGGGAAAAAATAAACTGTGAATAACTAAATATATATACAGAAAAAAATATAGTCTTTTTAGAGCGTTTTTTTCTCTCAATTTTCAGCACATATGCAGCATGTGGTCCAGTGGTCCAGAGGGTCATGGGTTCAATCCTCCCTCATGGCTATGTGTGGTTTCCTCAAGCAAAACACTTTTCCGCATATGCATAGTAATTTATATAAGTTGTAATAAATTGTTTCGAAATCAAAGTAAAATAAATAAGTTTAAAAACATCACAAGTTACATAAAGATACGGTTACCTGTTCATGTTCAAGGAAGCTCTCAGGCTCACGGTTTTTGAACCCAAGTAGCACCACTGTAGAATATACACTGCTTGAGTTCATATAAAATATTTATACACTACTATTTTATGACAGCAACTATTCAACTGCTGAGACAGCTCCCAACTTATATGAACACCTCTCGAGTTTGCTTCCTGGGTTGAACCAGTACTGAGTGTTGTTTTATGAGAGGCATCATGCCGAGCTGGGGATCAAACTCGTTACCTCTGGTGTGAATGGCTGACACACTATCCATTACACTACCGCCCCATTTAAAGGGGTTTTAAGTCATGGCTTACATTATAAACATAATCATCATTAGTAATATTGATAACACCATATTCAAATCAATTCACAGATGATAATTCATTCATTTTGCACACAGATTAAGTCTTATAAAATAAACTTATTTCTTTTACATTGATTGTGAAACAAGTTCTTACAACTTAGACAAATCAGGCTTGAAGTCTTCCTGGGTAGAACCAGTACTAAGCACATATGAATTAATGAACATTTTACATAGTCATGGTGGAGGATTGAACCCAAGACCCACTGATCCTCGGTCTAATGCTCTAACACTGGACTACGAACTCCACTTTAGTTAAATAGCAACACAATAATTCATATTATATACAATTAAATAAATCAGATGCAATATAAGCAATTCATTCATATTATACATAGCTAAATCAATCAAACATAACAGAATCACATTCATTTATATTATACACAGATAAATCAATCAAACATAACAGAATCACATTCATTTATATTATACACAGATAAATCAATCAAACGTAATAGAATCACATTCATTTATATTATACACAGATAAATCAATTAAACGTAATAGAATCACATTCATTTATATTATACACAGATAAATCAATTAAACGTAATAGAATCACATTCATTTATATTATTCACAGTTTAATCAATTAAACATAATAGAATCACATTTATTTATATCATACACAGTTAAATCAATTAAACGTAATAGAAACACATTCATTTATATTATTCACAGCTAAATGAATTTTACTTAATAGAATCACATCCATTTATATTATTCATAGCTTAATCAATTAAGATTCAATAGAAACATTATATAGCTAAATCAATTAAATGTAATAGAATCATATTCATTTATATTATTCACAGCTTAATCAATTAAACGTAATAGAATCACATTCATTTATATTATTCACAGCTAAATCAATTAAACTAATAGACTCACATTTATTCATATCATTCACAGCTAAATCAATTAATCAACTTCATTTATATTATACACATTCAATCAATTAAATGAAATAGAAACACTTATAAAAATCACATTCATTGGAATTTTTGGAATGTAAAGCTTTAAATGATGCAGTTATCCTCAACATACATATGTTATGCTGACCACAGAAAGTGCAAGTAAATAAAATTTTCTCCAACTGTATAAAACTTTCTTTCAATTGTATAAAACTTTCTTTCAATTGTATAAAACTTTCTTTTTCTCTATTCATGTTAGAATGACTGCAGTTCTACAGATATTCTTCCTTTAGCAATAAAAATGCCATATACAATTTTTGTGTGTAACCTCAACAATCTCTCATGATTTATTCAAACGGGTGTGGAAATGCTCCCTCCCCTCTCCTGACCCACCGTGAACAATTAGTCTATAAAACGAATATCATTAAATTGCACTGATGAGACTATGATTGCTTGACCACAAAATGTCTAATATGACAAATTCTATACAAACGTCAGAATCATGGATAATAAATCAGCTGAGAATACTACAGTCATGATTAAAACACATAATTGAAACACAGAATTAAAACACATAATAAACACATAATTAAAACAAAACACATATAAATCTTCAAGTGCACATAAGCTACATGTATATTGAAGATTATGTACAAGGCATAAGCATAAGCAGTCTTGTACATTCATCGAAACATCTTGGTCAAAATATATGTATGTTTCATTTGTAATGAAGATTATGGTACCAGGCTCTCTTATCTAAGCAGAGAGTCTTGAACATTCATCTAAATATTCAAGTCATAATATCTGTTTCATTTATAATGAAGATTATGGTACCAGACTCTCTTAACTAAGCAAGCAGTATTGTACACTCATGTTAATATTCTGGTCAAAATATATGTATTTTTTATTTATAATGAAGGTAATGGTACCAGGCTCCCTTATCTAATTATCTAAGCAAGCAGTCTTGTACATTCATCTAAATATTTCGGTCAAAATATATGTACATGTATGTATCATTTATAATGAAGCTAATGGTACCAGGCTCTCTAACCTAATCAATTAGTCTTGTACATTCATCTAAATATTCTGGTCAAAATATCTGTAAGCTTCATTTATAATGCAGATAATGGTACATGGCTCTCTTATCTAATCAAGCAGTATTGTACATTCATCTAAATATTCTGGTCAAAATATATGTTAATTCATTTATAATGAAGGTAATGGTATCAGGCTCTCTAACCTCATCAAGTAGTCTTGTACATTCATAAAAAAATTCTGGTAAAAAAATCTGTATGCTTCATTCATAATGGAGATACCAGGCTCTCTTATCCAAATATAACATGTATGTATGCTTCATTTATAATGGAGATACCAGGCTCTCTTATCCAAATATAACATGTATGTATGCTTCATTTATAATGGAAATACCAGGCTCTCTTATCCAAATATAACATGTATGTATGCTTCATTTATAATGGAAATACCAGGCTCTCTTATCCAAATATAACATGTATGTATGCTTCATTTATAATGGAGATACCAGGCTCTCTTATCCAAATATAACATGTATGTATGCTTCATTTATAATGAAGATAACGATTCCAGGCTCTCGAATCAAGGATTATAGTACCAGGCTCTCTTTTTCAAAGCAAGCAGTATTGTACATGCATTGAAATATTCTGGTCAAAATATCTGTATCCTGCATTTATAATGAAGGTAATGGTACCATGCTTTATTTATCAAAGCAAGCAATCTTGTATATTCATCTAAATATTATGGTCAAAATATATGTATGTTTCATTAATAATGAGAATTATGGTACCAGGCTCTCTTTATTAAAGCAAGCAATCTTGTATATTCATCTAAATATTATGGTCAAAATATATGTATGTTTCATTAATAATGAGGATTATGGTACCAGGCTCTCTTTATCAAAGCAAGCAATCTTGTATATTCATCTAAATACTATGGTCAAAATATATGTATGTTTCATTAATATTGAGGATTATGGTACCAGGCTCTCTTTATCAAAGCAAGCAATCTTGTATATTCATCTAAATATTATGGTCAAAATATATGTATGTTTCATTAATAATGAGGATTATGGTACCAGGCTCTCTTTATCAAATGCAAGCAATCTTGTATATTCATCTTAATATTATGGTCAAAATATATGTATGTTTCATTAATAATGAGGATTATGGTACCAGGCTCTCTTTATCAAAGAAAGCAATCTTGTATATTCATCTAAATATTATGGTCATAATATATGTATGCTTCATTGATAATGAGGATTATGGTACCAGGCTCTCTTTATCAAAGCAAGCAATCTTGTATATTCATCTAAATATTATGGTCATAATATATGTATGCTTCATTGATAATGGAGAAAATAGTACCAGGCTCTTTTATCTAAGCAAGCAGTCATGTACATACATCTAAATATTCTGGTCAAAATATCTATATGCTTCATTGATAATGAAGAGAATGGCAGAACTGTTTATTATAATAAGACAAGTGACTGCTTAATAGAGGTGACAGGTAGTTCCAGGCACTTCAGTCTATGATAGCAATCTTGTACGCTCATCCACATAAACTGGTTCCTCATCCAAATGTCTAACTTGCAGGTCTGGGTGAATTTCCAGTCTGAGTTTCATGAAATCCCTTACAAAGGTTAGAAAATAACACAAAAATGCAATGGCAGTTGCCCATTCCCCTGCTGTACTAACAATATGGGCAGCAAAACCCTGAAACAGAAAAAATTGAACATTGTGAGAAAATGAATACAATTGTCCTATCATCAGCTGGAGCAACACATTAAGTCAACTGAACAATGCGTTCACTGTAAACATTTGCTAACACAAGTTAATTGAACAACATGTTCACAGTAAACATTTGCTAAAACAAGTTAAATGAATGATATGTTCACTGTAAACATTTGTTAACACAAGTTAACTGAATGATGTGTTCACAGTAAACATTTGCTAAATCAAGTTAACTGAATGATGAGTTCACAGTAAACATTTGCTTACACAAGCTAACTGAATGATGTGTTCACTGTAAACATTTGCTAAATCAAGTTAACTGAATGACATGTTCACAGTAAACCTTTCCTAAAACAAGTTAATTGAACTACATGTTCACTGTAAACATTTGCTAACACAAGTTAACTGAACGAAGTGTTCACAGTAAACATTTGCTAACACAAGTTAACTTAACAATGTATTCACTGTAAACATTTGCTAACACAAGTTAACTGAACAACATGTTCACTGTAAACATTTGCTAACACAAGTTAACTAAACAACGTATTCACTGCAAACATTTGCTAACATAAATTAATTGAATATGTTCACAGTAAACATCTGATAACACTAGTAACTGAACCACATGTTCGAAGTAAACATTTGCTAACACAAGTTAATTGAACGACATGTTCACTTTAAACATATGCTAGCACAAGTTAACTGAACAACATGTTCTCTGTAAACATTTGCTAACACAAGTTAACTGAACAACATGTTCTCTGTGAACATTTGCTGACACAAGTTAACTGAATGATGTGTTCACCGTAAACATTTGCTAACACAAGTTAACTGAACATGTTCACAGTAAACATTTACTAACACAAGTTAACTAAAAAACGTGTTCACTGTAAACATTTACTAACACAAGTTAACTAAACGTGTTCAAAATAAACATTTGCGAACACCAGAGAAACTAAATAACATGTTCACTGTAAACATTTGCTAACACAAGTTAACTGAATGAAGTGTTCACTGTAAACATTTTCTAACACAAGTTAACTGAATGTGTTCACAGTAAACATTAGCTAACACAAGTTAACTGCTGATATTTACAAACATTTTTGAGAGGCATTTGATAGTGTTTAATTGTGGATAAAAACATGAATTTTGAGTTTTCATCAAGTGATAAAAATCATTAGGCCAGTTTAATGTTCGTAAAGACTGAAGGACCTCTCAGCAACATTAAACTAGTCTTATTTTTTTCATTACCCAATGAAAAATCTAAATTCTGCTTTAAATCCTTATATTGATTTTATATTTTCCAACTATTTTAGATAAAACTATAACATTATTTTTACCATTTTGATATTTGAAAAGCAAACTAAATACATTAAACTACAAGGCCAATGTAATGAATGTAACAGTGACATTGTCAACATACTGAATAAATGCACACATTTGCATGGCAACTTACGGCAAGTGTCACGTGAACCCAACGACAACGTGAGGTCCCGCCAGCAAAACAAAATCATGCAACCAATGAAATCAAACTGGTCCTTGTTAGCTCTGCCCATTTGCAAATTTTTTTTATTTTTCATTGGGAAATGAAATGCAGTTAATCTATATAGTTTATTTAGGCTGATTGCAGTAAAAATGTAAATATTATGAAATTAACTGAAGAGATGACGCTGAAGGAGTCGTCGATCTGGGGCTTGTATTCTCCTGCCGCAGTGATGTGTGGTATCGTGGAGCAAGATACTTGATTTACCTGATTACATGTAGTGCTGGTTTTACCCAGGAAGACATCGAGCATGATTTGTCTTACTTGTAAGAATTTATTTGCCACACCCAATTAGCTCAACCAGTACATCTGCTCATCAAACTAGGGGTTGTGAGTTCAACCAGTACATCTGCTCATCAAACTAGGGGTCGTGAGTTCAAATCCCTGGCGACAAGTCTCTGTGATGATTAATATATGACACTACGCATCATTGTCATTCCTATCTCACAGCCATTTCAAGTGATAACATTATCAGTTACTTGCAAAGATGGGTGTGCTTGAGTACAGGTTAACAAACAAGGATCCCAGGAAACAGTGGTTAAATTAACTGATTTCCTGATAGCCCTTGATAGCATAAAATGACGTTAGATATTCAATCAATAAATAAACCTTTTTTACAATCAATGTAAAATAATATTTGATGTTCTTGAACCAAATTAAGAAATCATAGTTATACAACTTCAATAGTTTAATGTATAGGTTTAGTAAAGATACAATAGAAATTGAGAGAATTGTTTATGTGAGGATAAGGTGAGTTTTGAATTGGACTAATTACAAAAAAATATTATAAAATATCAAGTTCAGACTGTTTCATTGAAATGAGAAAAAACAACACTATTGTGAAAATACTTACAGGCTCATCTGGTTCCCATTTCATCTTGTCTGTACCAGGAAGTTTCTGGCTTCTAGACACACCAGCACCTACAACAGCTGGGAACCAGTTAAGGAGAAATTTCCTGTAACCTTATACTAACTAGTAATACTTATTTCTGATATACACATAAAAAATCTACAGTCTATGCGCAACTGTGTTCAAACTAGATTAAATCAAAGTCATTCTGTTCTGCAGCTATATGTATTTAATTATTCATCTACCCAATTAACACCCATTCACCTAAAACTCACCCACCCACCCACTCAACACCCATTCATCCACCCACTCAACACCCATTTATACACCCACCCACCCACTCACCTACCTACCCACTCAACACCAATTCATCCACCCACCTACCAAACTACCTACCAACTCAACACCCATTCATAAACCCACCCACCCACTCAGCTACCTACTCACTCAACACTCATTCACCCACCCACCCACCCACCCAATCAACACCAATTCATCCACCCGCTCACCTACCAACTCAACACCCATTCATCCACCCACTCACCCACCCATTCAACAACCATTCACCCACTCCCTCAACTACCCCACTCAACACCCACCCACCCCCTCACCTATCCACTCACACCCACCCACCCATTCACATACCCACTCAAAACCCACCCGCTCACCTATCCACTCAACACCCATCCACCCACCCACTCACCTACCCACTCTACACCACTCACTAACCCACTCAAACAAACCCATCAACCCATCCACCCACCCACTCACCTACCCACTTAACACCCAACCACTCACTTACCCACTCAACACAACCCATAAACCCATTCACCTACCCACTCAACACCCATTCACCCACCCACTCACCTACCCACTCAACACCCATTCACCCAACCACTCACATACCTACTCAACACTCATTCACCAAACCACTCACATACCCACTCAACACCAATTCACCCACCCACTCACCTACCCACTTAAAACCCAACCACTCACTTACCCACTCAACACCCATTCACCCACCCACTCACCTACCCACTCAACACCCATTCACCCAACCACTCACATACCTACTCAACACTCATTTATCAAACCACTCACATACCCACTCAACACCAATTCACCCACCCACTCACCTACCCACTTAAAACCCAACCACTCACTTACCCACTCAACACCCATTCACCCAACCACTCAATTACCCACTCAACACCCATCCACCAACCCACTCACCTACCCACTCAACACCCAACCACTCACTTACCCACTCAACACAACCCATCTACCCATCCACCCACCAACTTAACACCCATTTACCCACCCACTCACCTACCCATTCACCCACCCACTCACCTACCAACTCAACACCACTCAACACCCATTCACCCACCCACTCACCTACCAACTCAACACCACTCACATACCCACTCAACACCCATTTACCCACCCACTCACCTACCCACTCAACACCACTCACCTACCCACTCAACACCACTCACCTACCCACTCAACACCCATTCACCCACCCACTCACCTACCAACTCAACACCACTCACCTACCCACTCAACATCCATTCACCCACCCACTCACCTTCGAACTCAACACCACTCACCTACCAACTCAACACCACTCACCTACCCACTCAACACCAATTCACCCACCCACTCACCTACCAACTCAACACCACTCACCAACCCACTCAACACTCATTCACCCACCCACTCACCTACCAACTCAACACCACTCACCTACCCACTCAACACCCATTCACCCACCCACTCACCTACCAACTCAACACCTACTCAACACCCATTCATCAACCCACTCACCTACCCACTCAACACCCATTAACCCACCCACTCACCTACTAACTCAACACCACTCACCTACCAACTAAACACCACTCACCTACCCACTCACCTACACACTCAACATCCATTTACCCACCCACTCACCTACCAACTAAACACCACTCACCTACCCACTCAACACCCATTCACCCACCCACTCACCTACCAACTAAACACTCATTCATCCACTCACCCATTCACCAACCCACTCAACATCCATTCACCCACTAACTCAACTACCCACTCACTATCAACTCAACACCCATTCACCCACCCACCCAATCACCAACCAACTCAACACCCATTCACCCACCCACTCACCTACACACTTAACACCCATTCACCCATCCACTCACCTACCAACTCAACACCCATTCAACCACCCACTCACCTACACACTTAACACCCATTCACCCACCCACTCACCTACCAACTCAACACCCATTCACCCACCCACTCAAGACCCATTCACTCACCCACTTATACACTCAACACCCATTCACCCACCCACTCAACACCCATTCACTCACCCACTCAACACCCATTCACCTACCCACTCAACACCCATTCACTCACTCACTCACTTATCCACCGATTCACCCTTACCCTGCCATGCCATGCCATACTTGTAATAGTTACACCTTTCTACAAGTCACTGTCTACTTCCCCACATATTCAGAGTAGGAAGATGCATGACTGTAGAACAAAGTTCATGGCAAATGATGACACAGTGACCTTTTTGAAGGAGAAACTGATCAGTTATCAATTGTAATATTTCATCAGAACATGACTCAGTACCTTTTTCTAAAAGATTAAATCATACGCACAATTTAAAAAATAACTTTCAAAAAGGATACTGACAATCAAGGTTACCAAGGAAATGCAACTAAGGGCCATTCTAACACGACATATATGGAGCCCATTGAAGTCTGGGTACATTTGATAAGACAGGCCTGTCTGTATGAATGCATACACCACCCCAATACCAAACACCAAGAAGGCGCCCGTCAGATGAACAGCTTCAACGTTGGTCTCCTGTTGAATATACAGCATATTATTTATCATTATCACATACCTAATGATGAATTACCTAGATATATCGAATAAAAAATTCACTGACTTTAGTAAATAATTTTAACAAATCAAAATAAAATACACCAATATCTAACTATTGCTTGATCAAAAGGACATCATCAGCGTCAGTCTATACAGTCAAATCTGTGTAAGCGGTCACCTCTATTAAGCAGCCACCCGTCTTAAGCAATCATATTTTCTATTTACCATTTCTATGCTTTCAGAGTAAACTAACCTGTATTAAGCAACAGCCTGCCTTAAAAGGCCACTTTTGCTCATTCCCTTAACTGGCTGCTTAAGACAGGTTGGACTGTATATAAACTGTTATATGACAGATACATGCCAACTGCTAAGAATTGTTCAGTATGTATTTTAGCATTAAAAAGTGTTGGGCATTTAAGTTTCAGTTTTAATTTAAAAAATGTAATAAATAGTTGATTCAACTGCAGTTTTCTGTGACAAAAATAATTCCCTTGATATTTGCAAATGGGAAGAGTAACTCATGACACCCAATATGCGAATAATATATGGGTTTTTTTATTAGTTATAGAAAAGCTGAGTTATCTATATATATTTTAGCTTATCTATGCGGCATAACCTCTACCCCATCTTTTGCCATTGATTAATGAATGTTTATTCTCACTATGACCTTGTATTTCCTTACAATCCATGACAAATATTCTCAATGGTCAATAGTCGTCACATGCACTTATTGTTACTAAAATGAGAAAAAGACACGTACAGTCAAACCTGTTTAAGCAGTCACTTCTATTAAGCAGCCATTTGTGTTTTCCCATTTCTATGCTTTAAGAGCAAATTAACATGTATTAAGCAACAACCTGTCTTAAAAGGCCGTGTTTGCTACTTCCATTTGCTGGCTGCTTAAGACAGGTTTGGCTCTATATTCATGTCATTTCTGTTTACTATGACAAACTGAGAGGGTCTCTTTTTTGCAAATCATATTTTGAATGGCTCTTCACTAGCCGGCCAATGTAATCTCTGTTTTTGTGCTACAGAAACAGCAAGTTTCATATCATTCAAATAGAAGTCAGAATGTTATACAGTCTACGGCGTGTCATCCAACAACCTCTTTCCTCTCACCACTGAAGACACGGGTTCAAACCAAGCCCACTCCAAAAACTTTATGTGAGAAAGTTTGCCAGTTACTTGTGAAAGGACGGTGGTTCTTCTCAGATTCATTCTGAAGTCCTCAGTTACCAATAAAACTGGATAAACCATACACAACCAGTCACTGTTACATGTTGAAAACGATGTTTAGTAACATTAAAGAATTTACCAAAACGAAGGAGATTTTAGTGAGTTCCTGAATAAAACCAGTTCTACCACAAGAAAAGCAAATTGAATAAATATACAAAATGTGAATACCGGTATATCTGGATTTTTCAGAATTTTAAAACTAGCTAAAACCATTTTTTGCCGATATACCATGCCTATATATAGTACTCACTGACCCCATATTGCAAAAAGATTTCTTTAACTTGGGCTACGCGACTTGGTTAAACTAAAATAGATTTCCCGTTTAAAATGGCAACATACATGTATTTTGTGAAGTACTAGATGAATTATGTGATTTCATTTTGATCCATTATACAGGGTCAAAATGATAATGTGGAGGTCATCAAACAGTATTTAAGTGATGTCTAATTTTAGAATGGGGATTTCGTTTCAAGTTTGTCCCTTCAATTTAAATATCCACTTTGTCATGTTTTGGTGGATTTGACATACTTAACTATTCAGATTATATGTATTTATGGTAAGGAAGTCTCTTTATCTATTTCGGTCATTATTTCATTTTTAAAACATTTATAGCATTTTATCCTGATATACTACTCCCTTTAAGACTCAACATATGCTTTTATTGAGATGGTAATTTAACACCCTTGAAATACAATATTCTTCTATGCTGCAGGCATGAAATATGTCACAGAACACCTCACACCTTTATTACATTACCCATAGGGCTCCATTGTAACATTTATGTCCAAAACACAGTGAAAAAACAAAATCTGCAGCATGTATCTGGGCTTAAATTCTTCACTGATTCAAGATATGCAATGATCAACGGGAAAAAAGCATACTTTGACCAGGTTTTTCTTTTAAAATTCAATGCTTATGTGAGACCTATCAATTTCAAGAGTAATATGTCAACTATTCGCTTATGATGTGGTTCGAACAAACAATTCTAAAATGACATAGAATTGCCCAGAAATCTGGTATCAGCATCAAATTTTCAGTGGTGATTGTTAAAATACTGGTCATTTAACACATAGTAAGAAAAAATAAATCACAGCAATACAAGCCCTGAAAAAAAGAAGAAAGGGGAGCTAAAGCTTTATTTCTACCTCCTTCATCTGTAGGTCCAGAGTACTCAAGGGAGATAATAGTGGTGGGAGTCCAGAAGAAGACAGATTCTAATAAACACTTATTCACTGTCCTTAACAAACATGATTACCTGGAAGTTAGCCACCAAGCTGAGACCTAATGCAGTCACCATACCTAAAAATAGTCCCACTTTGTTTAAACGTCTCAGTGTGGGGTCTGCAGACGACCCACTCAGGGCTTCCGACAATTTGTATCTGACATAGACTGTACACAGACCTGAAATATGTTAAAAATGTAATAAAAAAATATTTCTGTTCAAATAAATTTCAACTCATGATGAAAGACTCTTCGGGAAAAGCAGGGCCCAATTAGCTCAGTCGGTAGCCCATCTTACTATTAATCCAGGGATCGTAAATTTGAATCCCTGCCTGGCCACAGTCTCTGTGTTGATTGATTATGATATATGACATTGCGCCTTATTATCATTCATCTCTCACTGCCGATTTAGGTGGGAAAGTTATCAGGTACTTGCGGAAATTGGGTGTGCTCAAGTATTGGTAAACCTTCAAGGATCCCAGGAAAGAGTGATTAGGTTAACTGATCATCTGTAGCCTTTAATTGCATAAAGATGATGCTAAAAATTCAATCAATCAATCAATCAATCAATCAATCCTCAAGGAAAAAAGCATTTCTATTGCAGCCCATTATTTTATAACCATTCTATGTCTTATTTTCATTTTTTATAAAAGTTTGTATATGTATGTATCTAAACAAATAAAATTAGTCTACTTAAACTAATATTTTAAATATATAGTAATTATATTTCTACTCAGATTCATTCTGAAGTCTTCCTCCATCATTGAAACTAGATAACATATAATTATAACATACAATGTTTAGAAAATTGCAATAAACCACAACTACAGAAAATCAGTCTTCGTTACTAGAAATTGCTTTATGGTAAAAAAATACATCTTTCCTTCATACAGTGGTAAGAATTATCTTAAACGTTGATTGTCAAAATTGGTGAGCTTTAGAACTGGTAATGAGGCTGCAAGAAAAACTGTGATGGCACAAAACATGATCATTGATTGTGGAGAAAAAGCAATGGCAAGAATTTTCTGAATGGACAAATAACTTGGCCAAAAACTATTGAACTTGAATGCAAAAGAGATAAGTAAAACTAGGATTCCGGTTGATACGTCCCACCAAAGTTTCAGTGAATTCCAACAGACAGGCTTCTCCACAAGCCATTTAAGCACAGGGGCACCATAGCACTTGAATGGCAGAAATGGTAAGCCCCGAGCGCTTGAAGTCTTAAACAATATCTTTCAAAGGCGTATTTCCTTTAAATCTTCAATTTTCTTATTTTAATGCATAACATGAAACATACGAAATCTAATGCTGACTGATTTATACCAATTTTACTATTTTACATGCAAATTGATTTTAATGAGTGAATTGAAAATGTTTTGGGGCAGACCCCTGAGTGTGCAAGCTCTTACCCCAGCGCTTGAATTCCAACTTGTGAAGAACCCTGACTGATGGTTAAAGAAAAGAAGCAAAAGCAAGATTTTCTAGCCCAACATTTAAACAAGAGCATTGCAAACGGGTGCAGACGCTCGTCTTAATAAAGTCCATTAATGAATGTGTTTCATAATGAAGTTTAGTCACTATAATGTAAGCAGTTTGTTTAGAAACATAGAAAAAAAACTGAGCTAAACATAAAACTTCAACTGGATAATGCCAGTTTTAACCCAGTCCATCAGTTTACAGAATCAATATGACTACTGAAAAATAAAACAAATTAAAAAAAAAAATCAAACCTGGGCTAAACAAAAAACTTTAACCTAAGGTTTTAGAGCACAAAGTACGCAAATTTATAATAGTCACCATATACATTGTTTCTGTAACATAATATGAATAAACCTTAGTCACATTAACATAGCAGTTTGTTTAGAAACAGAGAAAAAGCTGAGCTTAACATAAAGCTTCAACTGGCCGACGATGACAACGCTAGGTTCATGACAATAGCTCTTTGTTTCTTTAAAAAGACAAGCTAAAAAAGGCCACAACTCAGTAAAAATCACAAAATCAAAATGCAAAAGGGATATGTGCAGCTAGATTTCAATCAGATTATTCCTAGCAAGCTTTGGGTAAATGTGACAACAGCTATTGGACGAGGTCTCTGGAAAAGATTTTGTGACGGACGGACAGCATAAACAAAATCTCCCTAAGGAGACATAATTCTCGTTTAAACTTACACAAAGCAGCAGACATGTTGAGAAACTGACTGAAGATACAACTCTCAGGAGGCTCGGTCCCTGTGTCACTGAAATAAAATAGTACCGGAAAGTGTATATATTAAGTCAAGTGTAAATTCCATGAATCAAATTTTCGCAAAAATTCAAAAGTCAGTCTTGTGAGCAGAAATGTTTGTGAAAATAACTTTTAAATTTAAATTATAAGTTAATAAAGATATATAAAAAAATGCCATTTTCAACATGTTTCAGGTTATATATTGCATATCCGGTGGCGGGAGACATCAGATCCAATCTGAGTAGAATCACTGTCCTTCCAAAAGTAACTGGCAAACTTTCTCACATTAAGTTTTTTGAGTGAGCGGGACTCGAACCTACAATATTAGTGGTAAGTGATCTTGAGACGGCGCCTTAGATCACTTGGCAACGGAGGACCCCAAAATATGATACCACATGTAAACAAGGTAAATATCTATTCCCAAGAAATTATTCATATTTCAATTTGGCATTTCCCTCCTGTCTATCCAAATATGAAAATTATGAGCAAGAGAGAGCAAACAAACATTATCTTAATGATGACCTAAAAATAAGTTGAATTTTCTTGAAAGTATTAAAAACACAAAATTGCAATGATCTTTTATCTTACCTGATGTACGGGAAACCTGGTTCCACATGTTTTTCCAAAATAGCAATAATATAGGTCACAACAAAAGTTGCTGCTGCCAATATGACCAAAGACAGGGGAAGATAACTCATGCCACGGCAACACATGGTGGTGGTTGTGGATGATTGGTCGTCAGACGATATATTAAATAGATATTCTGAAACAGAAATATGAAATGATAAGAATTTGAACAATTACCAGTACAAGTCAAAGATGAAAATAAATATGCAGACAGTCTCAGACTTTGTTATCAGAGAGATTGTTCTACCAACTGAGCTAGTTCGACCACAGGGGCTTGTCCCAAAAAAGCTTTTTTAGTTCATATATGTAAAAATTGTTCCAATGGAATGGTCTGTCTTTTAACTAAAATAACACTCTCTCTCAGAGAACAGTGAACCAATGGAACGGTCTGTCTTTTAACTAAAATAACACTCTCTCTCAGAGAACAGTGAACCAATGGAACGGTCTGTCTTTTAACTAAAATAACACTCTCTCACAGAGAACAGTGAACCAATGGAATGGTCTGTCTTTTAACTAAAATAACACTCTCTCACAGGGAACAGTGAACCAATGGAATGGTCTGTCTTTTAACTAAAATAACACTCTCACACAGGTAACAGTGGACCAATGGAATGGTCTGTCTTTTAACTAAAATAACACTCTCTCACAGGGAACAGGGAACCAATGGAATGGTCTGTCTTTTAACTAAAATAAGACTCTCTCACAGGGAACAGGGAACCAATGATATGGTCTGTCTTTTAACTAAAATAACACTCTCTCACAGGGAACAGGGAACCAACGGAATGGTCTGTCTTCTAACTAAAATAACACTCTCTCACAGAGAACAGTGAACCAATGGAATGGTCTGTCTTTTAACTAAAATAACACTCTCTCACAGGGAACAGGGAACCAATGGAATGGTCTGTCTTCTAACTAAAATAACACTCTCTCACAGAGAACAGTGAACCAATGGAATGGTCTGACTTTTAACTAAAATAACACTCTCTCACAGGGAACAGGGAACCAATGGAATGGTCTGTCTTCTAACTAAAATAACACTCTCTCACAGAGAACAGTGAACCAATGGAATGGTCTGTCTTTTAACTAAAATAACACTCTCACACAGGTAACAGTGAACCAATGGAATGGTCTGTCTTTTAACTAAAATAACACTCTCACACAGAGAACAGTGAACCAATGGAATGGTCTGTCTTTTAACTAAAATCACATTCTCTCACAGAGAACAGTGAACCAATGGAATGGTCTGTCTTTAACTAAAATCACATTCTCTCACAGAGAACAGTGAACCAATGGAATAGTCTGTCTTTTAAAACTGAATCTGCTATTCTCAAAACATTGGAGCCATAAGTTCATCAATCTTAAGCACACTCAATTAGCGCCATAACTTAAAAAACAAATTTGTAAGAGTCATATACACTCAGATAATAGTGGATCTGGAAAAATATTCATGGGTATAAATCTTCCAGATTTAGTATTTATAAAAAACTTCTAAATAAGAATTCGGCCGTCTTTAAAACAAAAGTCTGCCATGCTGATCCTACCTACTCACTCAAAATTGCAACTACACAAATTTTCATAGCATTTAGTTTCATGATTTCTGTCCATTTTTGTTTATTAAAAGTGACTGCCGGATATGCAAATTCATAATCTGGCAAAAAAAAAAATTACCTACCTACCTACCCACACAGGAACACAGCAAACAAACATTTGTTTATGAATCACATTGGTTAGATATAAGTTATATAATATATAAATTTAATTAATTTATTTGGACTTGAAACCTCAGAAGTGCAAAACCATTGGACAGCGCAGTATATTAAAAATAAATAAAATATAATAAATTTACCTTTGCAATGTGTGAGTTGATTAGCAACAGCTAAGGCTAAAACTGATTAAATAAAGCGTGGATTGACAGCATTTTATTATTTGGATATCTGTTCTACTGTCCAAGAAGCAAAATAAAAAATCTTCAAAAGGTTCTTGTCAATGTCACAGACATATATATATATTATGTAATTATGTCAATGGTGACATGCAATATGTTGCACTGCTCTGTGGTTATCACAGAATCACATACAAGTTTAGTAATTAAACATGTGAGTACATCACATGTAACCAACATGACTCATATTGTTTATCAGTGAGATAACTGTCATGACTAATTTTCATTACCAAACATAAACATTGTAGCATTGTCTAGTGGTAGAGTGTCCACCTCGCGTGCAGAAGGTCGTGGGTTTGATCCCCAATGGGGCATACCAAAGACCTGAAAAATGGTACTACAAGCTTCCTCGCTTGGCATTCAGAATTTAGAGTGTGGTTCTAGATCTGGTCGACCTACTGTCTGTCAGTATAATGCGACTCAGAGTGGGGCGTCATACCACAAGTCTGTGGCATGATTCTCCAGTGTGGCAGTGCTCAGAATACTGTCTCAAGTAGACAGCATTGCAATATGACTAAAAAATTGTTAAAAATGACGCTAAACATGATACAACAACAACATCAAATATAAACAAGTGCAAGTCTTACCTGTTCAACCTTTACTCCTATTCTTATTGACTTTCAATTCCAAATTTTAACATCAAATATATTTCTTTTAATCAAAATATATAAGCAAATGTTATTATGAGTCAATTATGACAGATTTATGTAAATATCTTGACAACAATGCACTAGTAGCTACATATACATCTGTATATAAAAATTACCACGTTAATGGATTGTATTGAAAGATAAAATTACCATAATGAACACAAAATCATATGAGCTATATCCGGGAAATTTGTTGAATACCCGGTCACTCACGATCATGTGATTCTTTTTATATAAACAGTGTGGCCTATATTTATTATAACTTACGCGGTGTAGATGTACTTTCGTTTTATCGGATCTCTATCTTAAGAACAGGACACAGGAAGTTGGTGTTTTCCTGCCATCTTGATTCATCAACAGCACGCGTTCAATGATAATTAACGCAAAAAGTTATTGCATTGTCTAAAATCAGAAGCCATAATCATAATTTCAATCAATACCTCTTCTAGCTGTTGGGTTTTTCCTGTACTCTTCTGTGAAACGGTGATGTGTGCAAAGTACTAAATGGTGAGAAAATAGTTTCTTCTTTTCACCTTTTCGAATGAGAGATATCACTTAATTAATTATGGGTATAATAAAATGGCACCCCACCAATCTTTTTTTATTACAGACAAGAAATGAAAAATAGTGCTTATACAATCCATAGTGCGTCCCAATTTCTAGGGTGAGTGAGTGAGTGAGTGAGTGAGTGAGTGAGTGAGTGAGTGAGTGAGTGAGTGAGTGAGTGAGTGAGTGAGTGAGTGAGTGAGTGAGTGAGTGGGTGTGTGCGCGAGAAAAAATATATATGATACAACACAGACAGACAGACAGACAGACAGACAGACAGACAGACAGACAGACAGACAGACAGACAGACAGACAGACAGACAGACAGACAGACAGACAGACAGTGAGTGAGTGAGTGAGTGAGTGAGTGAGTGAGTGAGTGAGTGAGTGAGTGAGTGAGTGAGTGAGTGAGTGAGTGAGTGAGTGAGTGAGTGAGTGAGTGAGTGAGTGAGTGAGTGAGTGAGTGAGTGAGTAAATTTTATTTTTAAAAAGTCGGCAAGACAATAAACAAATAACTGGTACAACCATATGTAATTAAATTATTGGTACAACGGAATGGTACGGACGGTCTCCAATATATGTAGGGAGATATCTGCCATAACTCAGATAACTTAATTACATATTCCAACTTCTGTATCAAATAAATTATGAATTCAGAAAATATGCCCAATTAATTTCTTCATCTAGACGTGAAAATATGAAAGTATAGCCATTTGTTCAAGTTTCAAATTCTGATATATTCATTGGCAATTACAGAAACACATACAGCCAGTAATTACTCAAGTCATTGCCTAGTCGGATAAACAGTGTACGTTGTCATACAATCAAGTTAAATTGTATTAATTTGACTGAAAAATGACTTTTTAAGCCTAGCATTTGTTTAATAAATTTCCAATGGCCCACGCAGACATTTTGTGTTCCCGCAGATGTATGTGAATTCAGAGACATATTAACAGAGATAGGTGATTGCCTGGGTTTGTCTTAAGTACAGGTGGCCGGCAGATTTGGTGTTTTCCAAATCTCGGAAACACAACTTCCTCTGAACCAACCAAAATATTTTTGTGACTTTGGTTCCAAAAGCAAGGGGTTGATTGTAACATTGGGTGGTAAACTTTTATTTTTCAAACGTAAAATTTAAAGAAATAAATATCTTTTTACACTTACAATTATTGGTTGTGATCATTCTCTCATTTGTAAAGTAAGAACTCTGAAAATCTTCTGAAAATATCTATATCAAAATGTTGCAACCCACGGGTAACCTACTTCTTTATCTTTCTACATAAAATTTGTATTTCTACGATGTTCTGTTGAAATATTTGTTAAAACGAGTACACGATCTTTTTTGTTTAAAAAAAAAAAAATATTTCGTACAAAATTCTAACGTTTTTCGTTTTCAACCGTAGCAAAATTTACGAATTAAATGCAAAAGAGTCGGGCTACAAGTTTTAACACTGACAATAGTTACCGCCTCCCCCATTGCGTCAAAATTAGAGTGACGATATTTTTTGCAATTTCTGCTTCAATTTTTATGATTACAATAATGGTTTAAAGAAAAAACAAAGTATGCATACTAATTTAGAAAGTAAGGATTAAATATATATATATATATATATATATATATATATATATAAAAGAAAGAAGAGTTTTTTGTCTGCAACCCCAAAAAGGACCCCTCGCTCCCATGATCCCCGACCCAATCTCATATCAACATATATTGACAGAAAATATAATGTTAATGACTATTTAAAACTAACTATAACTGAAACGTTTTGAGTTTTTAATATGCTTTTGTACTTCTAAGAAAATATGACCATTTTCTTCTTCATTTAGATTTTTGTTTCCAAATAACAACAACTTGTTTCTATTTAATGAGTGATATTTTATAGTTTTGTTAAACAGCTCTACTTAGCCTTTGACTTTATATAGTTCGGTAAAATGTTCAGCATTTTCTAACATGCTACCATACCGTAATAATTCAAACTCAGGAAAATAAATTTATTAATTGATAAATGGAAAAAAGTCAACTCTTTTATCAGCTTTAATTTGGTACCAAAATTATTAAGTCTATGAATGAAAATATTTTATCCCAACTTTTATGAATTAACTTTCTCTAAATCCTCACATTATCAAGTTGTACAGAATTCAGGAATTCCATTGAGAAAAACTGTTTATCAGATTTTATCTTCAGTTTGTTTTCTTGCCCAGTTAATTGTCCTGTTATTTGATGATAACACTATCTATAAATCCAGTCTTTCTGGAGGTTTAGACACTCTCCCTGATCGTGTTACAACTGTGTTATCACTGTCTGATACATTAAAGCTTGTTTTATCACTCTGAGACAATTGTGCACCTGATTCTTGATACATTGAGGCATTTTGAGTTTTGTCAAGTTCTAAAGGTGGTTCACCTAATGTTTTGTTAACATTCATGCTAACCCCCTTTTAAAAATCATTAGGTTCATTCGCTTCTGTTTGGTTTAATTTTATAAGGTGTCTCCTGTTTCGTGATACAGTACCACGGGGTGTTTCCACGACGTAAGATCTAGAACGGTCAGCTTCCGTAATAACTTGTCAATTAACTTGAGAATATTTAATAAAGACCATGTCACCTTCTTCAAGGGGTTTAAAGGAACGCACTCGCTTTTTTAAATCATGATTTTGTTTAGATTTTTTTCTCGCGCCTCGTTTTCTCTTTGTATGACTTTATCCATGTCAACAGCAATCGGTATTAGCTTTTCAGTCATTTGCAGAAGTTTAGTTTTTAGTTTCCTGCCAAACAGTAGCTCTGACGGATTAAGTTCATTTGCTTATGGCGTTGCGCGAAAGTTCAATAGCGCGATATATGGAGCAACATTTTTGTCCAGTAATCGTTTGACAGTCTGAACAGCGCGCTCCGCCTCCGAGTTTCCAAGCGGGTATCTTGGACTACTTGTTAGATGAGTTATTTGGTATTAAGACATTAATTCCGTTTAAAAACATCTGAACTATATTGAGGGCCGTTATCGCTTATGGAAATGTCACAAAGACCGTGACGGCTTAATATAGACTTCAGATGATTTATGACATCCAAAGAAGATGTTGAACCTAATTTTGCTAACTCGATATATCTAGTAAGATTAGTAGTCGACTACTAGAACATATGTGTGCCCTTTCCAGAAAAATAAGTCAGAACCTAGTTTCTCCTATGGACGAGTTGGAAATGGTGTGTTTATCATTGGTTCGCCATGATTATTTCGCAATTTTGCGCAAATGTCACAGTTTTGAACAAGTTGGTCATTGTTCTCATTTGTTCCAAACCACCACACGGATTATTTTGCCCTTTCTTTGTATTTAGTTATCCCTTGGTGAGATTCATGAATCTTGGAAAGTATGTCTTGTCTCTATGGGTATAATTAACCTGTCGCCTTTCATTAACAATCCCTTGTTAACAGATATTTCACCCCTGATTGACCAGTAAAGTTTACTTGTTTCACACGCTAGGTGTTTCTGGTTAGGCCACCCATTTTGACACAACTTTATCAAAGTTTGGCAAGCAGGGTCGCGACCTTGTCTCTGTCTTATTTCCTCTAATCTAGAATCGTCGCTGGCAGCTACCCTACGACTGAGTCAACATAGAATTCTGTTTCATTACAGAGCTGTATGTCATCATATGATATACTGGGGGATACAATGTGTCTGCTCAGTAGGTCTGGTATGACTAATTGTTTGCCTGGCTCATGTGAAATTAAGTATGAGAACTGCATTAACTTGAGTCGAAAACGCTGTATTCTGATAGGCAATTCACTGAAATCTTTCTGTTCTAACAAAGCTACCAGAGGTTTATGATCTGTCACAATATGAAACTTCTTTCCAACAAGAAAGTCCTTATGTTTGAGACATCCATATGTTGCCCCTAGAGCCTCTTTCTCAATTGTTGAGTACCGTTTTTCTGTAGGTGTGAGCGCTCTTGATGAAAATGAAATGGGTTTTAAATCACCATTGTCCTGTTTTTGGAACAATGCAGCACCTAATCCATGGTTGCAGGAAGCCCTAAACTTTGATCAATGATCGGAAGTGGGAATGCCTCTCGTCGGACGCTGTCATTTAGTTTTGTCAGGTCGACTCAGATTCTGACTTTGTCTCCTGACTTTGGTACGACAACCATGCCTGCACACCATTCGGTCGGATGATCAAAACGAAAAATCACATGATTTTTCTCCATGTTGTCTTATTCAAGTTTGACCTTGGGGAGTAACGGGATAGGTAGGCGTCGAGGAACCGTTAACCCGTATGGCTTAGCACCGTCATTGACTGAAATATGGTATTCGCCGCTCAACATGTCTAATTCCCCAAATAACTTGGAATGACTCAATTTTTTGTTTTCAAGCGAAATTACCTCTTCTATGCATATTAACTCAAAAAGGTTAAGCTTTATAATAGCTCGTCGGCCCAGTAAACATCGTTCTAAACTTTTCACGACATATATCTCTTCGACCGCTGATGATTTATCACTAGAAACAGTTTCTGTGATTGAACCCAAGACGTGCAATGGTTTTTTACCTGTCCCAAAAAGATTTTTCTTGCTTTTAATTAAAGGTGGTGAACCAAGTGTTTTATACACATTTTCAGAAATAGCAGTTACATCTGCCCCTGTATCAATTTTGAATCTGATAAACGATTGTCTCACCTTTAAATTGACTGTCCAGGCTTTCTCATCACAGCTGATAGTTCCAAGGAAGGCTCGATCCTGTACTTCGTCAACTTTCGTGGCTGACAGACAACATTTAACCCACTGACCCATCCGGCCGCACCCTCTGCACTTTGAATGCATTGCTGGGCATGTACTTCTGGTGTGTTCCGGTGTCATGTTATATTTTCACCCGCCTAAAAATTCACCCGCGGGTAAAAATATAATAATATATTTTCACCCGTGGGTGAAAATATTATAGAATATTGCTATAATATATCCCCCCCCCCCGCTATAATATTCCCCCCCCCCTCAACCCCCCATTTTTTTTTTCAAAATTGATCACCACTACTTATTAGGATAAAAAAGCATTAAACTTCAATGTTGATATGCATTTCGAAGAAAAGAGAGGCAGGTGAAAATATTATAAAATTTTGCTATAATATTATCACCCCACCTCCCCAAAAAAACAATTTTATCCCAAGTTGATTATCTACACCATAATGACTATACTTAAACAATCAAAAGTAATCATAATGAGACAGCTACCAAATGTATTTTGTAAGAATAGAGGGGCGGGTGAAAATATTATAGCCATTATATTTCCCCCCCCCCCCCCACCACAATTTTCATATTTTAAAAATTATAATTTTATTCATTATTTTAAATGATAGCTTAATTATCTTCAATTTAATGACAAACTATACTGGAACAAACAAAAGCAATCTAACTGAGACAGTTACCAAATATATTTTGTAAGAATAGAGGGGTGGTTGAAAATACTATAGCCATTATATTTCCCCCCTCCCCCTCCCCCCCCTCCCCCAATATTCATATTTTAAAAATTATAATTTGATTCTCTTCACTTTAATGACAAACTATACTGGAACAAACAAAAGCAATCTAATTGAGATAATAACCAAATGTATTTTGTAAGAATAGAGAGGTGGGTGAAAATATTATAGCTATTATATTTTCACCCCCCACCCTCCCACACCCCCAATTTTCTTTTTTTCAAAATTATAATTAATTTTATTCATTATTTTAAATGATAGCTTTATTATCTTCACTTTAATGACAAACTATACTGGAACAAACAAAAGCAATCTTATTGAGACAGTTACCAAATATATTTTGTAAGAATAGAGGGGTGGGTGAAAATATTATAGCCATTATATTTTCATCCCCACACACACCCCCCCTCCCAATATTCATATTTTAAAAATTATAATTTGATTCTCTTCACTTTAATGACAAACTATACTGGAACAAACAAAAGCAATCTAATTGAGATAGTAACCAGATATATTTTGTAAGAATAGAGGGGTGGGTGAAAATATTATAGCCATTATATTTTCACAGCCTCCCCCCCACCCCACCCCCAATATTCATATTTTAAAAATTATAATTTGATTCTCTTCACTTTAATGACAAACTATACTGGAACAAACAAAAGCAATCTAATTGAGATAGTAACCAAATGTATTTTGTAAAAATAGAGGGGCAGGTGAAAATATTATAGCCATTATATCCCCCCCCCCCCCCCCCCCCCCACAATTTTCATATTTAAAAAATTATAATTTGATTCATTATTTTAAATGATAGCTTTATTATCTTCACTTTAATGACAAACTATACTGGAACAAAGTATAATTTTGAAAGAAAATAAATTGGTGGAGTGAAAATATAATGGCTATAATCATAATGATATATTGTTTAGATAAAGCAAATAAATTGTTTTTGTGTGATTAAGCATGATATTAAGTCATAACATTGAAGGTAGTCAATTAAAATTAAAAACAACATATAAGCGGGTGGTAGGTGAAAATATACTGGCTATAATAATTTCACCCAACCCTCTTTCCTCATCAGATAAATTATTTCAATCAAGCAAATATATTTTTTGTCTGATAAAGCATATAATTCATAATATTGAATGTAATCAATTAAAACTGAAGTTGGGAAAAGTGGGATGAGTGGGAGGGAGTGAAAATATACTGGCTATAATATTTTCACCCACCCCTCTTTCCTCGTCAGATAAATTATTTCGATAAAGCAAATATATTCTTTTGTCTGATAAAGCATATAATTCATACTATTGAATGTAATCATTTAAAACTAAAGTTGGGAAAAATGGGATGAGTGGGAGGGGGTAAAAATATAATGGCTATAATATTTTCAACCCCCCAACCCCCAACCCCCACTGTTGTTTTTTCTTTCTTTTAAGTTTGCTTCATCATAAATGCAAGTATTATACTTTCTTTATAATAATAAGTATGTGGGTTCATTTTTTAAAAAAATATAATTGGGGCGGGTGAAAATATTATGGCTATAATATCTTCACCCCCCCCACCCCAACCCCCCCCCCCCCCCCTTTGTTTTTTTTCTTTTAAGTTTGCTTCATCATTAATGCAAGTTTTATACCTTTTTATCATAATAAGTAGCTGTGTTCATTTTTTTTAAAATAAAATTGGTGGGGGTGAATATAATGGCTATAATAGTTTCACCCACCCCCATCCCCTGTTATTTTTTTGTTTTAAGTTTGTTTCATCATAAGACCAATTGTAATGCTTTCTTTATCGTAAGAAGTGTTCATTTTTAAAAAAAATATAAATATGGGGGTGGTGGGTGAAGACATACTGGCTATAATATTTTCACTCGCCCCTCTTTCCTCATCAGATAAAATATTTCAATGAAGCAAATGTTTTTTTTTGTATGATAAAGCATATAAGTCATACTATTGAATGTAATTATTTAGAACTGAAGTTGGGAAAAATGGAATGAGTGGGAGGGGGTGAAAATATAATGGCCCCCCCCCCCCCCCCCCCCCCCTGTTTTTAAGTTTGCTTCATCATAAATGCAAGTTCGATGCTTTTTTTATCATAATAAATAGTTGTGTTCATTTTTCAGAAAATATAATTGGGGAGTGAAAATATTATATATTATAGGGCGGGTGAAAATATTATACGGGTGAAAATATTATCTGACACCGGTACTGCTCCGCATCTTGAGCACCGACTTCTAGGCTTCACTGGTGACTAATTCTGCTCAAACTTCGGTCTGCGTTGTGTTTGTTTAACATAGTCCATCGTATTTTTAATTGCATGGTTTCTGACAACTAATTATCTGTTTTCGAACTGCCTCTTTTTGCCTTTGCAGTGTTTATTAACCTTTCGAGTGTCAACTCGGCGTCCAACTGCAGTTTCTCAGAAATGCTGACATCTCTTAATCCAACAACTATTCTGTCCCGTATTAATTCGTCTTTTAATGTACCGTAATTGCAATATTCCGCCACAGAATGTAGGGCTGTCACAAATGCATCGACATTCTCGCCCTCCTCCTGGCACCTCATATTGAATTTGGCACGTTCAAATATGACGTTTCGTTTAATCACAAAGTAATTTTTGAATTTGTCACATACATCTTTGTATTTTTTGGTTTAAACAATAATTTATTCAAGAACTGTACATAGTATATTACATAACATTTGCAATTCATAAATGTCAAACAATTCTAAGAATTGGGATTTAGAAAAAAGCTAATTAGCTTGTATGAATCTTTTCTTATTGCTCCTCACTTAAATTAAATGAATTAAATATTTCGTCCGCATCATTACCTTTACAATATATGAGAGTGTTTACTTGCTGTTCCGCTTCCTTCGCACTTAGTCCCAACACCACTTTGAAACGTTCAAATCTCACAATCCATTTGTCAAAGTCTTCTGGCCTTTTAAAATTTAAATTTTCGAAATGTGCCATTTTTAGATATATATATATATATAATTTTGTTTTATTTAATTAAAACACAATAGTTCACTGAACAGCATTATTCATTTAATCCAAATATACTTAACTTCTGACACCATGTTATAATATGTATTGTTCTGAATAAGTCACAAGCCAGTTGCTGTAAATACGTGTATGTTTTTTTGGGACTACAACAGAATAAAAGCCCTGCGACTAGAGCGGCATAAGTTTATTAGCCTGATTAAATAAGACGTGAATGGACAGCTTTTTTTTATTATTTTGATATCTGATCTGCTGTCCATAAGTCTCGGGAGACGCAAAATAAAAATCTTTAAAAGTCTCCATAGAGACGTGCAATATGTCGCACTATAAGTTTATATACTCAGGATACATGCAAGATAGTGTGTATCAAGTTACCATGCAGAGTGTATTTAGTTATATACAACAGTATACACTTTGTTACCTATGGTACACTGGTTAGGGCTTACATTGGTTACAGGATTTCCTCATGCTTGGTGGTTTGTACATATTTTTCTTGAATGTGTAAACTCTTATTTTTGTTTTCGAGTGCATCTGTCATGCTTAACAGGTGTAGTACACCAAAACTAAGCCCTTGCATGCTGTTCGAAAATCGCCACAATTAGGTCTTGTCAGCGCACTGATAGAGAGTTACCTAGATCTATAATAGATTTGTCAATCTGATCACCTCGGTCTTTATGCTACGCAATAGACCTCTGACATAATAAGGCGCCATTTTGGAAATACTTTCAGTCACATGATAAAATAAAATGGCGGCCCCCTTATGCCACCTGTTTATATACATGTACATTGGAAATATAAACGTTTGTTAATCAAGACTGATATTTTAAATTTCCCTATAAATATGACCCATGTCGAGTGTATAAATAAAAAAATCGATATAACAACGCCATATATAATCAACTTAATGACGGATACATTATTTGTTACTTTCACGCGAATGAACACAGACTTGTAACACAGACGATTCGCGTTGGTGTATTCTAGAGCTATACACGAAGTGTATTCTACGGAGGATACGGAAATACCCGATGTTTCACGATTGTAGATTTGTTAGTGGTATATAATGCGGGCCCGTTTACACGGTCAGGGAACTCTGTCACAACGTAGAGTGATTCGCGTCGACAGTTTGTCACAGATTCACGTCGATCGGTTTTAGAAAAACGCGGCATCCGCTGGTACATTTTGTCAATTATTTACTAGACACAGCAGTAAGTTAAAAACAGTTTTACATTATTGAGTTTCACCGAATATTAATAAGTATTTTCAAAGTTCTAATCGAGTATGTGTTCATTAGTAGAGGTTTAAAATATACAAATTAGCAATTCCACGCTGAATCTGTATGTAAAACGAAAGTAGAAGTGAAATTGTCAAAATAAACATTCATTACTTCAAAATAACATTGATAACTGTTATATAAGTAGTTTTATTTAAATAAAGTGATAACTGATTGACAATTACCTTATACCATGTGAGAAATATCGTTTTAAAAAAAAGCTTCTCAACTTGTCTTGTGTCACAGGTTTGTGTCGATGTTGATTTAAATGTCACGGATTCTTCCCTACAGGGTCACAGCTTCAGGACGACAGTGATGGCAGGACATGACATATCGTTTGTTGAAGATTCGTCGCTTTATAGTGATCTGGATGTGGGTTTAGCATTAAATATATCTTTGGACGAAAATGGAAATGAGGCTACATGTTCCACAACCGTTCCAAAGAGAAAGAACACTGTATATGCATGCAATCAGTGCAGGTTCGCCACCACTAGTAGTGGAAACTACAGTAGGCATGTGGCATGTGTGCACCAAGCCAGAAAATACCCTGGTCGCTCGTGTGAGCGCAAATTTAGTTCTTTATATGATTTAAACGAGCAAACTCGTTCACATCATCTGCATATGCAGATGATATGTGAAATGTGCTCAGAGTCGTTTTATTCGCAGAAGACTTTAAATAGGCACAAGCGTGTTATTCATCTCCAGGGTTGAACATTGGTAAGATCTTCCCTACTAATGTTCCTACTGCATTTATTTCATTTTCAGTTCCATGTTTAAGTGCTGCTTCTAGAGCTTCTTCATTTTCTTTTCTCTTGTTTGTATGTTGGTTTCCTTCGATAACATTATCATAATGTTTCTGTTGTTCTTTTAATGTCCCTAAGCCCATGGCTTTTAATAAGGTGCTTCCGGTAGCTTTTGCAGTAGCTCTTATATCAAACCATTTTTCTGTTCGTTGCTTTACTAGCTCATAAGGAACAACATGTTCTTCATAATCTATTGTTTTCAAGCAAACATAGTTACTTTGTCTGTTAAGATTGGTGACATTTTCAGTGCAGTAGTTTTTCGAAACGCCGTTACATGTTGCTGCCACTAGTCCCAAAGTATCCACCGTTACTAACGCATCATTTATACAGCTATTAATCTTATGAATATTCGTTTTCGTACCACTAATTGCATAACAGTACTTGGAATATTTGCCATGGTTCACCAGCCATTTTCATTAGTTTTTCTAATGCCAGAGTTCTTTTTACTTTTCTTTCTCTCAGTTCCTTAATTCGGTATGTCAGAATTGAAATTATATCAAGGGGTCTGTCACAAAGTAATTGTCGAGATGATTTGCTCAAGTCTATTATGTTTTCTTTATCCATTTCTAAGGCATTATCAATAATATGCTGAGTTTGATGCAGTATCATTTCCTCGGCTTCGAGTCTCTCTTGCTTCTCTAATAAAGTAGGCGTTGATTCATGTCCATATATGTCAACCTCACCAAGTTTTTTCCCAAAAACCTGCTGTGATCTTTTTTCCATCTAGGCATAGTTTATATGAATTTTTTTCATACCCAGACACTGTTGCAACTGCATCAAGGTTTGAGTTTATTATGCCAGGTGTTTCACAATCTATTGAGAAACTTTGTTTTTCCTCTCTCAACATTTTGATATCTGGGCAAGCAAAATTGATTCTGGATGCGTCTGAAACAAGATTTTCTCTTGAATCAACTAATCTATTAGCTAATGACCCTTTGCTTTTGTAGCCCCCCATGAACCTGATGAATTTTCCATGAAAAAGTGACAACCCAGTCGACCAAAACTGTTTAACATGTGCATTAAAGCGCATAGCATGCACATTTCCGACGTGACTGAATTTCACAACATCAAGAAATAATTGCGCTGCAATATGTTCAACATCGAATGTACCTTCCGAGACCATGTCGAAAAAGGCAGTCCATTCTTGTAACCTGCCACGTGCTCTCAAATGCTCAGTCACAGACGGAAGCAATTCCCTAAGGTGTCTAATTATTGCCTGAAATCCATTATTTTCTATAGTTACTGGACTACTCGCGATATGCTTCTCAACCTCAGCCATAGGTGTTAAATATTTGTTATCAGTAGTACTGATGTTTTCTATGGCACCATTTCCAGACGAACACGGTAGATATGTATGTGCATTTAGGCCCTCATTATCACTATTGGCATAAGTAGAGCATATATTTGAATATTGGTCCAAGTCTATAGATTTGTCACTTTCATTTGTACAATCATCAGAACGTTCTGAATGTATTTCTGAAAACAGTTGTTTATGAACGCTCTTTGTCGGTGTATTTATCTTTTGATGTTTGCGCACAGGACTTTCGGTAGAATTTAATGACAGAATCTGTAGCTTCCCAGTGTCTGGATCAAATGTAACATTGTTTAAATCGCAGTTTATTTTTTCGCTGGTAATATTGTAAGTCCTCGGTTTATATTTCACAGCCGTTGTTGACATATATGGTAATAAAAACGACACCTTTCGTTTTGGGTGCGCTAATATTGAATGCCGGACAGCCTCTGTGGGACTCCCGAAATGTACACGACAGTATCTGCACAGTGTTGTACTATTCTGCAATGTTAAAAAGGTCGACACATAATCCGTGACATTGAAATAAGGCTCGACGCGCCTCTGTTACCCTGCCGTCACAAACCTGTGACATTTTAAAAATCAGAAATTCATATAAACGAATAAATGCGTGTTCTGGCATTACCAAAACTTAGCAATAAAAATGACTATATTTATTATTATCATATGGGTTGTGATTGGATGTGGTATTTCTGTGAATTATGAACATATATAAGAAAATATCTAATGACGGATAAATGAAACTAATTTGCTTAAAACTTGAAGAAATATTCATATTCAGAGATTCAATTTGGTCGCTTTTTACTCATAATGTATCCATTGCCCCCAAATGAAAACATATACTTCATATGTATGGATATATTTACCATATTCAAAACATCCGTGGTGATGTCCCTGCTATCGTCTAGAAACTGTGACAAAATTTACAAAAAATGTAATACTGTCGACGTGAATCTGTGACAAATTGTCGACGCGAATCACTACGTTGTGACAGAGTTCCCTGACCGTGGTTTAATGCCAAGCGCGTAGCGTGGCATACTCTGATACTTTTCTGAGTAATATTTTAAACCAAATCCCAAATATTGAAAAGGCTAAAATGTCCAGGGAAGCAATAGAAATGTAACAGGAGGGGGTTACAAATAATAACATAAACTTTACCATGCATAAAGCAACAGTGTTAACTGTGTCTTTTACGTTAAAATTCGACTTAAGTTAGGAGTGTGCAGTCCGGTCCGACATTTCCCGATTTAGGTAATTATTTTTTTAAAATAATGTGTTCTAGTAAAAGAAAGCATACAAGTTGAGCAAATGAAGTCACCATTTCTACTTCTATTTCTAAACATTTCCACGGGGGAAGTTCCCTTGACTCCCACCAGCGGAAGTTGAACAACCTTCCCACAGCCTTCACTAAGCAACTTGCAAAGTTATCACGCTACGCTCCTGAATGCAGACCTTCGTTACCTCTTGGTGAGGATGCGGAGCAGTCAGGCAGCTTTTAAACATTAACTTGCCTACTGAAGTAAAAAAGAATGTGTAACCGTCACTTTGATATCGACTTTTAATTTCTCTTGTATAATAAAAATATGCGTGTCAGGGAAGAATTTCTATTTTTACGCACATGTTGTTCTTACGGAACACCGTATTGAAAAAACTTCGAAAAAAAAGAGTTGTATGCTTAGGGTTTAGAATTACACAGATCTACACACTTATGGCGACAAGTTAAACATATACACATAGGCCTATGTGAAGTAAGGAAACTTTTATATATATACTTTGTTTCCATTGCAAATATTGCAACGAACGTATAAATGTGATTGTTTTGGACATGCACCTGGCATTGTTATGTTTATTATTATTTCTGTTAAGCCTTGGGTGTGTTTATTGTGCGAGCCATCTAAATCGCGGTGTGCCATTGTTGTAGTTTGGGTTGAGGGTGATTTTTTTTTTTTTTTGTGATTTCTTGCTGAACAATTGTTTTTTTTATATGTTTACACGGTTTTACTCCGGATTCCAGTGTTTATACGCCCGTGTTTATATATATACAGTATACATAATACCGCGATATACCTATTACCGCGAATGCCCATATAAAAACAGTCTGGGAAGACATGCACAAAGCTCCAACTTCCTTTAGCATCGGCATTTGTTTGCATTTCATATCGGCAACTGTTTATTACTCAGCATACTTGATTTATTATTGATGCCATTCTTTACATGGTTGAAAAAAATTTAGACTCGCGGTATTAGGTATGACCAGTATACTGGTCGTATATAATACCGCGAGTATAAAAAAAATTCATCCATGTAAAGAATGGAATCAATACTTAACAGTAATAATGTTACTTAAGTGTTCTAAGTGAAAAACATTTGCCGATTATATGAAATTCAAACAAATGCCAATGCTAATGGAAGTTGGAGCTTTGCATGTCTACCCTGATTGTTATTATACAGGCATTTGCGGCAATAGGTATATCATGGTATTAGGTATACAAGGGATATATCGAGTCTCTCAAAATGTAACAAACCCATTATTCAAATTTTTAGAACCTGGAAAATCCGTCACCATTCCAAAACTGCCATGGACAATCTGGCCCCAAGATTATCCGATCCGTGGAGAATCCGGTCCCATTTAGCATGGTCCATTCGGCCCAGACATTTTAAAAAAAAAAATTATAGCAATATTAGGGTTATTTATCACACAATATGTATCCTTTGTATACCTAATACTGCAAATGCCAGTATAATAACAATATTCCAGACATGAGCAAAGCTCAAACTTTCGTTAGCATTTGTTTACATTTTGTACCTGCAATTGTTTATTATTCAGCACACTGAAGTAACTTTAGTACTGTTTATTATTGATGCCATTATTTACATGGTTGACAAAGTTTTAGACTCGCTGTAATAGGTTTGATCAGTATATATGCTTACATTACAATATTTATGAAATATACAAACATGTTAACATCGCCACTATATGATATAGTGTATTAGGATTGAATGGGAAGGATTGTCTCCCTTGACTATCTCTCTGCCATTTGCTTCGCATTTCACCTTGTGTTAATTCCACAAATAAAAAAGTTTTGTCTAAGTTGTTCCTTTGTTAACTGGTGCTTGATAATTTGTGTTCTGCATTCTACAAACAAATCAACAGTTTTTTTCATACATCACAATTATTGAAACTGTGGAAATGTAACATTGGAAATCAATTTGCTTTTGATTTTGTAAGATATTATAAATATGCACCATTTCCAATATACAAGGTATGTCCCAAAAGTTATAAGACGACCCTGCCATTTTTGTATTTAGGGCATTACGTGCAAACCAGTGGTATCGATGAATAGATCGACACACCTTCTATTGTCATAAAACGTCAAATCAGCTTTCAGTCATCATTAAGTTCATGCAAAAGTCACCATAGTAATGCGAGTTTAGAAGTACGGGGGACTTTGAAATAAGACACCATTTAAAAAACAACATTGCCTTGGAAAGCAGACAACTTCCTTAATATATAGCCAAATTTAATGTTATAAAATAACAGGGGACATAATTTCGGATCATGTGCGAATGTTGTTTAAAAATTTGACGTTATCAATAAGAATTTGAATATTATGCACACTTTCGAAATAACAAGTGTGAATTTGAATAGTAAAAAAATGGAAGATGTCACACCAAGAGTGGAAATTTGGAGTGTGGTAAAATTTTGTGTTGGGTGTAATATGACCTACAGGATACTCTGAACTTCAAGTTTGAAGTTTATTTCACACAACTCTTTAACAGAAGGCATATCCTGGAGTCTTATCTATCAGTGGGAAAACGTGTTTCCAATGGTGAGACGAAATTAACTGACCATCAGCGATCTGGACTACAGAAATCTTGTGTAGTTTTCCTGGAATTCAAGTCAGATCTTCATGAAAAGCGCTTTCAGTACCTTCGGGCCATGTACCTCAATGTACATTCTGTGGTTAGGATCTCTATGTGTCCTCATAGTATGTAACATATACCCGAAGTGGGTGCAGTACCACAAAAATTGTATTTTGCACAGCGGTTCATACTTCGAAAAAAGAAAGACTTTCATTTGAATGTCAACTTGACATCGCACAAATATCGTCAAACTCCCCAGTACTTTGTTAAGATACATTTTGACTTGTCAAAATTAGTGTTAAATGGTGGTGTACAATATTTAAATTTTGCATGCTTATAGTTTAAATATGGAAAATTATTCATGCAAAGTTTTGTTTGGATTGAAACACTTAAAGTTACAGTTCTAAATGCATTGTTACTTTTCGGACATAACCTCATACTAAAGATGATGGCAGATCAATACTTTCGGAGAATAAAGCGAGCTATTGTACTCACCCAGGCTTCATAACACCTATCTCAGTAACCATTGCATGTATTGACTTGAAACTTTACACAAGCCATCTTAGTCATCAACTACTATAATAATTAAGTGAGATAACTCTTGCATGAATATAATGCAAATTATTGTCCTTGTTTGACTAAGAAATTCTGGTTAAAGTTTTGCATGCAAGTTCCATCAAGTCCATATCTCACCAACCACTCAAGATATTTGACTGAAACTTTACACAAGTCTTCCCAGTCATCAACCCTACTACAATAGCTAATACTGGGGATACTATTGGAAAGCGGTTAAGGGTTCTGTACAGGGACTTTATTTGTTTTACAGATGAATGGTATGGGAATTTAAACTATTTCCTTTTCATTACAACTAAGTTTTGTACAGTATGGGTGTAGTGGGGGTATTTATCCATAAGTTGTTAAGAGGACCCCAAAAGAGGATAAATATTGTGAAATTTCAAAAAGTGCTATGAGTCAGTGTCGCATCCTCAGTCCCTCTGTGGCCTCATGTTTTAACTTTAGTTTTAATCAACCTGTATTAAGCAGCCACTTGCATTAAAGGGTCACTTTTACTCTTTCCCTTGAGTGGCTGCTTAATTTTAAGACAGGTTTGACTGTACTTACATTTGGGACATCTAAGGGACAAAAAAATGTGCGCAGTGTTTTTGCAAATTTTTTAAAGGATTTTTTTTTATATAGCTTACAAAAATTGTAAAATAAGTATTAAACGACACACAAAATGAATTTCTTGCCTTTTTTTTGTAACTTCAAATTTTAAGTTAACAAGTTTGAAAACTTACAGATGTTAGTGAAACAGGCCCCTGTTGTGTTCTTCCATAAAATACTGTCTCTTATGGCACAGGTGAAGAAGTTTATGCTGTTGTGGCCAGGATGATCTTGTTCATAATGCTGTTGTATCTTTCAGATGATGCCACCGAAAAAGAGATTGAAGTTATCCTCGGCAAATGAAGGGAGGAGAAAATCAGGTAGCAGTGGGTTAGCCGAACATGTCACTAAGGATGTTTCAAACATTGTATCCACGTCGTCAACACATACTGGTACACTTGCTCACTTTTACAGTACTTGGGTGCCAACTTAATCCTATATTAGTGTTCAAATTTGATAATTTTTGATATTGAACTAATTTATTTGCCATACTATGATGTTTAATCTAAATGTAAAATTCTTTTATTTCGATTGTGAAACAAGTTATTAGATTTAGATTTATTAAATACCGGTAATTGTTTTGAAATGCTAACTAAATAATTACTGTGTCACTATTGGTGCAAGAAGGTACCAAGCGCCTTCTTATTTGATATACACTTGATACCTTATTGAACCAATGGGACGGAATTTTTGTGTGTTATATAATAAATCATTTTATTCTATAGATCATCACCTCAACCCACAAACCACAAGGAAGCTTTCTACATTCTTACAGAATAAAGGTGAAAAAATATATACTTGTCATATTGATTGTAAAGGAGCTTGTGTGAAGTGAAGTTGTGATAAGTCCATGTAACACTTCAGTAATGTTTGTTTGCTCTCTGAGTCCCTCAATTTTAGTTTTCAAAAAGTTGTACCATTTTGTTGGTAGGTTATTTATTTTTAGCTCTACTGGCCAAAAGCCAGCAGAGTTTGTGCTATGGTAAATTGTCTGTCAGCTTTCCATTAACCTTTTTCTTGTAGACGCGATAGCACCTCCATTTTCTATTGAATCCTTTCCAAACTTGCAGAGCAGTTATATAACCACAAGATATTGGACGAGTTGGTGAACCAGCATGATTCGACCACAAATGCCCCTGCCACAGGGCTTATAAACACATTTTAAGCAAAACTTTAAAAAACATTTCCTCTGAAAGTTCAAAGCGTAGACCTTATATATTTTATGTGTAGCATTGCATAGGGGGGGGGGGGGGGGGGGGGGGGGGGTCCCTTGAAGTTGGGTCCCTTGGGTCAAATTTGGGGCTGCCACAGGGATCACTGTTGTGCATAGAGTTATATAGGGGAAATGTTGTAGACGTGATTTCACCTTAATTTTTCATCGAATCTTAACCAAACTTGCACAGCAATTATATAACTACAAGAAGATCTTGGATGAGTTCTTTAACCAGCATGATTCAAACACAAATGCCCCACAACTGGGCTGATTTATCTGATAGGTCGAGCCATAAACCTTACTCACCTTAGATATTTTAAATTGTATCAAGGTCCTCTGAAAGGGCTGCTGAAAGCTGTTCCCTGGAATTAAATTTAGGGCCTCTGTTTTTCATTGAATCTTGACCAAACTTGCAGAGCAGTTATGTGACCACAAGGGTGGAATCCATTGGGGTAGATTTGCAATGTACAATTAAAAAATACAATATGTAATACTGTACACATCATTGCCTAGAAGACAGACAGACAGACAGACAGACAGACAGACAGACAGACAGACAGACAGACAGACAGACAGACAGACAGACAGACAGACAGACAGACAGACAGACAGACAGACAGACAGACAGACAGACAGACAGACAGACAGATTACCTTTATAACATTTAATAAAAGACAACAAAATATTTTTTGTTTGCTTATAAATGCATGTGATTATGTTTATTTTTTCAGACAAGATAAACCTAAATCCAGTGGTGGACCTATGTCTTCTCTCTGATGGTAAGTTTTCTTTCTTAATTTACTGTCTGTTATAATCTTGCCAGTTAAGGAGTGTCCAGGGTGGTCTGACGCACTGCCTCAAGGTCACTTTCAACTCACAAATAAGTGTCCCGAGTTACCTCGCAGTTGGGTTCCTACCAGAATCCTTTAAGTGATCTTTGCTTGTTTAAAATAATTGACGGATGGATGAATAAAAAATACAAATGTTAAATCACAGTTTTACATTATGATGGATAGATTGATGATTTTTTTTATAACATTTAATATTAAATCACAGTTTTACATGAAAATGGATGGATTGATATTTTTTAGAAATTTTGGAAACTTTTGGCAGAATGCATGTTAACCTTTCTTAAATGATAGAATGTTTTATTATTCCTCTGCCAAAGACAAAGGGGATATATGGTAATGGTCTCCTTGCGTGCGTCTGTCCGTAACACTTTTGTCCAGAGCATAAGTACAAAACTATTGAAGCGATTTTGTTGATTCTTCACACAATGACTGAGGACATTGAGAACAAATGTAGTGTACAAGAACCATAACTCTTCCTGGCTTACTTTTTTAATTATCTCCGTTTATTAAATTTACTTGTCCTGTCAAAACACTATTCCCCTTTGTAATTTTCCCTTATTTGAAGCATATCTTTAAAAGATTTAAAGTGAATGCTTTGAAGCTGCATACAATAATAGAGGGCATTGGCAGGAAGTGAACAGTACAATAATTTGCTTCAGCAGTTTTTGTTTTTGTAGTAAGTCGAGTAAATCTTCATGAAAAGAATGCTTCAAAATTAATCCAGGGGTCGTAGTTTGAATCCCCACCCAACCAAAATTTCCATGATGGTTGATATACGATATTGCATCTCATTATCATTCGTTGCTCACAGCTGATTCAAGTGGGAAAGTTATAAGTAACTTGTGGAGATGGGTTGTACATGAGTACTGGTTAACCTTCCAGGATCATAGGAAACAGCTGTTAAGTTAAATGATTGTCTGTTAGCTCTCGACTTCATAAAAATGAAGCTAAATATTCAATAAAAAAACAACAATGATTCTAGTTAGTTGGCATTTAACTCTCAATAAAGTGTCATAAATAAACATTACAAATACAAAAGATATACATAAAACTGACATATTTATGAATGCAAGGTATGTATTTATATATTGCCACTTTATTATATGCATTGGTTTACAGAAGCTAAATCATTAGATTTGTTACCTTTCCATTTTGAACGAAATGTCTTCAGTATTCCGATCAACCATCGTAAACCATGATGGTGTAAAACATTGTGGGAGATGCCTAGTTTACATCTTATCAGGTGCGTGCAAGGATATTTTTGGAAATGCGAAGCTATGTTCGGAATGTTTACAGAGATAATTGTAAATATTGACAGTACTTTTTTGCGTCCCAGGATAAAATATTGTCACTATTTTGTTTGGTGTTAATACATCTTTGATTAATTATGACATTGAATCGGTATACAAGCACTATTTTTTTTTGTGCGTAACATATAGAGGAAGTCTCCATTTGCAGCTTCAATGTGAAGTTTGCCAATATAATCCCTTTAAATGGTTTTATGACTTTTTTAATGTTGGTGAATTAAATTATTCAAATGTAAGTAGCGCTGACAAACATTTGTGAATGGTAAATAAATGTGTTGAGTTCTTACCTGTCCTTTTGGTACTTTTTATGAAACAGAGCTCAACTTGATGTTTTATATTTATGATTGAATGTTGTACTGTTTTGTAGATAGTCCATGCAATTTACCTGTGAAGGAATCATTACAATTATTAATGCTGAGAAACAAAGCGAGCGTTGGACCACGGATGTCGCCTCCACTGAAAAACAATATTGATTGTATTCATACAAATCATGCCAAACCTGGCGCGAGCCATCTAAAAAGAACGTTTCGTGTGATGAGAGCCAACATTAAGCCACTTGCTAAAGATAAGAAAGAGGAAAACAGTGTTAATAGCAATATTGAGACAAATGGATCTGTGGAGAAAATTACAAAAGAGCAACTGCAAGGTACACATCATTAAAAGCAAGGGCATGTGCATCTTTTTTTGGGGTATTCCTGTTTAATTGAATTTTATGAGTTATGCTCTTTTTAAAGTTAACAATACAGTCAAACCTGTGTAAGCAGTCGCCTCTATTAAAGCTCAAACTGCCATATATAAGCCGCAAGACGACTATGGGCAGGTTTTGTATTATTCAGTACATGATTCAAATCGGAGAACCCTTTTTAGCTCATCTGGGCCAATTTTTATATAATTTCACAGACATGTTCCTTGGGTGACTGTCTACCAAGTTTGTTCAAGCCATCTTGATTTGTCAAAAAACATGGCGGCCAGGGGGTGGGGTTAGTTTACTATATAAGCTATAGTAAAAACATAAAAAATATTCTTGTCAAATACTACTTGCTTGTTTTTAAAATAATTTCACAAATGTTCCTTGGGTGACTCTCTTTATAGCATAAATGTCTGCATATAGCAATTATTATAAGAAGAGGTAATAAACTCTTTAAATAAACTTTTTTTTTGCTATTATTATACAATATTATACCAGATATAAGTTTTAAAAGATAATTCATCATAAAAAGATGAATACTACAATTATAATCAATGATTGAACAGGGACTCCTCTGGCTATTTTTTTCTTTTCGCCACTTCTTTCGCCATATTTGAGAAGTTGGAGTCTTAAAAAAATGGAGCTAAATTAAGAGCCATTTTTATAGCCAACTAAATTGCGTACCTCGGCCAACATTCTTTAAATCGTTATCAAACCACTTATAAGTTACAGTAACTTACTGCATGTTTTCTTTTACATGTTTTAGCTTTTGAATTAAACATGTTTTTAGCTCGCCGGGACAAAGTCCATGGAGAGCTATTGTCATGACCCCGGCGGCGTCAGCATCGTCGTCGTCTGCAGGCAACCAGGTTAAACTTTTGCGTTTAAGTTTAAGATATCTATGCAACCACTCATTGGATATGAATGAAACTTTGCATGCATGTTAACCATCATCAGTGGAACACACAGAGATAAGAACCATAACACTGGATTGCATTTTGGCACAGTTATGGCCCTTTTTGGACATGGACACCCAAAGGCGAGCTTTGTTGGTCTTCTGACAACTCTTGTTTATGAATATAAATTTTAATGTATATTGCAATACTATTTAAAATTATTATTATCTTGTGAGTTATTATTGCCTGAAGTCAATAATTAGGGAAAGCAATAATTGGTAGTAAGTTGTTGATTTATATTGCAAATGATGCATTAGTTTAAATGGAGTGCAGTCAAAAACCAAAATGGCCCAATCATATTTCTGTACTTGTTTGATTCTGTCAATGTTTGTGCATTTATGCACCTAAATAACAGCTATTTGAGGGGGGAAGCATATAGTCGCCACTTCGTCTGTCCGTGTGTCACCAATTCTTGTCCGGGCTATTTCTCTACAACCTCTGGTCGGAATTTTATGAAACTTGCTAGGATGCATCATTACCAAGTGCAGAAGCGCATATTGTCATTGTGTTCCGGTTCGATGATTTTTCACAGAGTTGTGGCCCTTTGATTCTGTTTGTGACCAAATTCTTGACCGGGCTATTTCTCTACAACCTCTGGTTGGAATTTTATGAAACCTGCTAGGATGCATCATTACCAAGTGCAGATGCGCATACTGTCTTTGTGTTCCGGTTCGATGACTTTTCACGGAGTTATGGTCCTTTGATTCTATTTGTGACTAAATTCTTGTCCGGGCTATTTCTCTACAACGTCTGGTTGGAATTTTATGAAACTAGCTAGGATTCATTATAATGACCTATTTCAAAGTATGCTGTACAATGTATTATATCAGGAAATAAAAAATAATGTATTGACTTCTCTTTAGAACTCTCACAACTACTTCCCCCGTTCAATATCATTACCATATGGTACAGAGTCAAACACTCACTTTGGGGAGCATCCATCGGTTCCACAGATATTTTTCTTGTTTTAGATAGTCCAGGCAGTCGTGTAAAGAAATCAACAATTGGATTTGAGTCCAGACAAATTCAGTCACGGAGGTTGTCTCAAAATAAAAACCAAATTACAAGAAGTCCTACTAGTCCTGTTAAACCTAGTGCGAGCCCTGTAAAAAGAACAAATAGATCTGCTGAGAAAATAACAACAGAGGAAATGCAAGGTATTTTGGAAGGTTTTGCCTAATTATCAAACATGCAAGGTATTTTGGAAGATTTTGTCTAATTACCAGACATGCAGGGTATTTTGGAAGATTTTGTCTAATTACCAAACATGCAGGGTATTTTGGAAGATTTTGTCTAATTACCAAACATGCAGGGTGTTTTGGAAGATTTTGCCTAATTATCAAACATGCAAGGTATTTTGGAAGATTTTGCCTAATTATCAAACATGCAAGGTATTTTGGGAGATTTTGTCTAATTATCAAACATAATTTTTTCTGGTTAAACGTCTTCTATTGTAAGATTAATGTAAGAATTGTTGCTATGTGTTTTATAGACTTTATAGTGTCAAACCTGAGTTTGATTCTTGAAATGTGGGGTCTGATTAGTTCAGCCAGTAGCTCATCTGACTATCAGTCCATATATTGTGAGTTTGAATACCCATCCATCCAGTCTCTGTGATGATTGATATATGACTTTAGGTTTAGTTTTCATTTGTCTCTCACCACTGATTCATATTATTTGCATAGATGATTGCACTCCAGTACAGGTTAACTTTCCAGGATCCCAGTTAAGAATGGTTACGTTAGGTTAACTGATTGTCTGTAAGCCCTTGATGACATAAAATGACACTAATATTGATTCCTGAATGAATTATTGACATGGAAAAAACCATTGGGCATCTTTACCTAATCAAGCAATTGTATTTTTAAATTCTTAAATTACTTGTGGTCGCCGGTTCCATCCCTTGCTCCTCATTCATCTACAAATATTTATCAGTCTTTCGGATGAGACTTAAACAAAAATCGAGGTCCCATGTATTGGTGCTTTAAATCAGGCATGTGAAAGAACCAGAGACGCTACCAAAAGGTCTTCTGTATCTATGCACTTTCCTCCAAAAATCTAAAATTACTAATACTCTTCCATATGGGAAACTGGTGGCGACAATAAATAAAATTATCATCGTCACCTGTGGTTAAATCACATTTGCTATTAAAACCGTCACATGTATATAAAAGACGTGCTGGAATTTTGTTGGATTCCATAATTATTTGCAGCTAAAGAATTTAAAACATGTCTTTGACTCATTGCAATACTGAAGGTCATTATAAATTAAATGCTAGATTATCATCCAAATTTTCTTAAAAAGGGGAAGTGGGAGTGGGGCAGGAGGATTTTGTTTTTTTTATGAAAATAAATAAGGTTGGGGTGGCAGGAAAATTAGGGCCTGGGCGAGGGTGGTAATCTAGCAATAATTTACTATGGCAATGTGTAACACAATGTGACAAGTTTTGGTTTCAAAATTTCTTTTATAAATTATACATGCAAGCTGTATGAATTAGGCCATGTCAGAATACAAGTTACTAAATTTTTAAAATCATTAACAAAAAACTTGAAAAGTTAATGTTTTTGTTTTAAGGTTTAAATGTTATTTTGTTTTTGTTGTTTTTTAGATAGACCAAACAGTCGCGTGAAGAAATCGTCAAATATGTCAACAGTTGGGAATAAGTCCAGTGAAATTCCACCAAGGAAGTCACCTATAAAAAAATACAATATTAAGGGAATTCACAGATTAGGTTATAGAAAATCGATGTACTTTGAACTGAAAGCTAACAAGCCTGAAACTGCCAAAATGCCAATTGCAAAAGATGCTGTTTATAATTTTGAATTAAACTCTGCAGATAAAATATCATATGAACGACAAAATGGTATTCTGGAGGCTCTAAGAGTTGCTCGTGCTGGTTCTGTCCCCAATGTGGATATTGCTGAACAGCCAGGGCAACACAAAGAAGTAGTTAAAAATAGCTCCGGTCGTCTTGATGACAACAAGTCGCCAACAGCAACAGAGAATAGTGATGTCTGCCCTGAAAAACCCAACTCTAAAGGTATTGGTATAACAAATTTTAACAATATTACAAGGTTTTAAACTGAGACACACCTACACAAGTTAAAACATTGGCTGCGTTTCCCAAAATTACCAAATAAATTTTATTTAAGATAAAACTCGCTGTTTTTAAAGTGAATTTGACAATATCCTCATTGTTAACCAGGTTTTTCAAAGTTGAAAACCTGGTTATTAGATTGGCGAAGTCGGCGGATGGGCGGTGTCAAGGTTTTCATTTCTGTTCAATAGCTAGAGTATTTTTCATCGGTACTGAACCAAACTTACACAAAGTGTGTACCTCTGTAAGATCTAGGCCAAGTTTGATAACCAGCCAATATGGACCATTTTCTTTAGAGTTATGGCCCCTTAAATTAGTGAAAAATGCTAAAATTGCCCGTTTCCGCTCAATAACTAGAGTATTCTTTATCAGAACTGATGCAAACTTACACAAAGTGTGAATCTCTATAAAATCTAGGCAAAGTTCAATAACCAGCCAATTCAGATTATTATCTTTTAGAGTTATGGCCCATTAATTAGTCAAAAATGCTAAAATTTAACGTTTACTTTAAATAACTACGGTACTCTTTATCTGAACTGAAGCCAACTTACACAAAGTGTGTATCTCTATCAAATCTGAGCAAAGTTCGATAACCAGCCAATTCTGACCATTATCTTCAGAGTTATGGCCCTTTAATTAGTAAAAAATGCTAAAATTGATTGTTTCCGCAACCAAACTTATACATTTTTTTTTAGCAGTAAAGTAAAAATAGTATTTTTCTTTTGTTATTTTGATGAATATACTAAACAAGTTTGGATTGATGTATTGATATATATTAAAATGAAATTCCATAAACATGCACATTTTTATCTTGAAAATGGTTTGCGGTGCCCTTGCTCAGTTAATAGCCATGAGACAAAAAATATTATGAAAAATACAATTGATTTATTAGAAAAATGTACAGGTCCGCTGAAATTTTTTAAAACACAGCTGAATTTCTCATAATGTTTGATGCATTTTGTAATATATTTGTAGAATCAAACATCGTGTTTAAGAAATTGTTGCTATCAGTTGAGCGTGTATGACTTACCTCCTATCGGTGGGCACTGGAAACAATACCACCAATTTAGTCTCAATGCAAAATGTGAAAATATTGATGTATTATTTTATGAATATGCATGTTTGTTTCCAAGTATAATCACATTACATCTTTCATAATGTGAATTACGGAAGTAATATTTTAGCCAAACAACCAGTGAACAGCACAGAAAAACTTTATTTCATGCTTTTTTAACAAAACTATTGCATCAACAATTTACAAATAAAAAAACAAAATTTGAAAGATTTTGAAAAACGTTTTGGTTACATATTTAGCGGTGCACGTGATGTAGATTCTCCCCCTTGTGTCTGGGGGTCTTATCAAATGTATATTACACTATGTTGTTTGTTTGTTTCTTTCTTTCTATAAATTATCAACCACAGGTTCAGTGTTTGGTTTATTATAAAATACATTTCATCTGTCTTTCAAATATTTTGTTTTATATTATTTTATGGTTATAACAACATGATATGGAAGACTTCTGTTGCAACTTACATACCAACTACATGTATGATCATGCGTTTAACCCTTTACTTCATATAGACGCCTTTGGAAACCTCTAATATAGATGCCTTTGAACACCTCTAATATAGACGCCTTTGAACACCTCTAATATAGAAGGCTTTTGAATAATTGGGTGAATTATGTTTATATTAACTGACAGAGTGGAATACAGTGCAGGAAGTGTTCAGATTGCTCGTTACGAGCAATCTGAACTCTTCCTGCACTGTTTTCAAAAGCCTTCTGTGATTGGTGTGGGAAAATGCGTATCTATGGAGTAAAGGGTTAATGGGTCATCAACTTGTTGGTTTATGTAAATGGTATCAAAAAGACATACAATAATAAAAAAAAAAAAAAAATTGTATACAATTATGTCATCACATACTAAAATTATCCATAGATCATCATCTACAGTAGAACTATGATGGCTCGAATCTGACGGGACTGGACAAAATAGTTTGGGATAAGCGTTTTTTCGAGCCAAGTATTGTTCCACATAAGTTGTTCGAGATATATATGGTGTTCCAGCCATCTGTGTTCGAGCCAATGAAGTTTTACTGTATATGAATTAAAAAATATTTTCATTGTTATAACAATTTTTTTTTTATCTGTCTTTCGATCTGTATCCATCATTAGTATAGATCCTCATTTCGATAACATTTTCTAATTTCAGATGTGATCGACCTGAGAGGAATTGATAAGGATGATGTGGCTAGTACTGTTGATGAAAATTGCAAGCCTCCCCTTAGGTGTTATTCTAGTAAAAAGTTGTTACAGTCAACGCAGCTAGGTAATAGTACTGCAACAATACTCCCGAACCTGTATTCTGATATACTGCAACAATACTCGCAAACCTGTATTCTGATATGCTGCAACAATACTCCCAAACCTGTATTCTAATATGTTGCAACAATACTCCCAAGCCTGTCTTCTGATATGCTGCAACAATACTCCCAAACCTGTATTCTGATATGCTGCAACATTACTCCCAAACCTGTATTCTGATATACTGCAACAATACTCCCAAGCCTGTATTCTGATATGCTGCAACAGTACTCCTAAACCTGTATTCTGATATGCTGCAACATTACTCCCAAACCTGTATACTGATATACTGCAACAGTACTCATAAACCTGTATTCTGATATGCTGCAACATTACTCCCAAGCCTGTATTCTGATATGCTGCAACAATACTCCCAAGCCTGTATTCTGATATGCTGCAACAATACTCCCAAACCTGTATTCTGATATGCTGCAACAAAAAATCTTAAAACCTGTATTCTGATAAGTTGGATTATTATTCCCAAACCTGTATTCTGATATATTGCAACCATTGTCCCAAGCCTGTATTCCGATATGCTGCAACAACACTCCCAAACCTGTATTCTGATATGCTGCAACAATACTCCAAAACCTGTATTCTGATACGCTGCATTATTTCTCCCAAACCTGTATTCTGTTTTACTGCAACACTTTTCCCAAGCCTGTATTCTGATATGCTGCAACAACACTCCCAAACCTGTATTCTGATATGCTGCAACACTACTCCAAAACCTGTATTCTGATATGCTGCATTATTCCCTCAAACCTGTATTCTGATATGCTGCAACAACTCTCCCAAACCTGTATTCTGATATGCTGCAACAATACTCCAAAACCTGTAATTTGATATGCTGCATAATTCCTCCCAAATCTGTTTTCTGATATGCTGCAACAATACTCCCATACCTGTATTCTGATATACTTTAACAATTCTCCCAAACCTGTATTCTGATTTGCTGCAACAATTCTCCCAAACCTGTATTCTGATATGCTGCAACAATTTTCCCAAACCTGTATTCTGATATGCTTCAACAATTTTCCCAAATCTGTATTTTGATATACAGCAGTACAGGTCATGCATTACTGTATTGTGATACATGTTGTAAAATAATAAATAAGAATGTTAAGTATGATTGTAGAGTGTATTTAATGTTTAAAGAGTAGTGGTTGGTACCACGAGATAAAAGTACCACGGTATACCATTTTCCAGATAAGTACTATTTGGGGGTATTTAAGCATTAGAATTTATGAATAGAGCATTGAAATTTAAATTAAGGGAAAAAAATAAGCATTGTTTTTTCTCAATGTTCACTTCCGCCTTTAACATTTTGAAAATAAGTATTGCATGCTAATTTAAGGGGTAAAATCTCATTTGAAAAAAAGCTTATCTGGAGCACTGAAGTATTCAACATTTTATTAGTGAGAACCGCGGTATAAAATTACTACAGTATATACCTGTGTCGCAAAAAAACACGGTATATCCTTATATTGGTTTAACCGCGCAGCTCTAATTAAGAGAGTTATTAATTTAGATTTGATTGGTCTGACAAATATAACAAAGTGTTGCGCAACATTGGTTTCTCAATTAAGGATTAAAAGCACAATTTTGAGTTTTCATTGTATGATGAAAAACTTTGCGATAGTTGAATGTTCATGGAGCCCAAACCAGACTAAACCTAAGATGAATGTTTTTCATCACCTGATGAAAGCTCAAAATTATGCTTTTAATATTGATGCTAACATGTTTTCTAATTGATTGATTGAATATTCAGCGTAATTTTTATGCCATCGAGAGCTAACAGACGATCAGTTAACCAAACCACTGTTTCCTGGGATTAACCAGTACTCAAGCACCCCATCTTCGCAAGTAACTGATAACTTTCCCACTTGAATCAGTGGTGAGAGAAGAATGATAATGAGACACAATGTCGTATGTCAATCATCACGGAGGCTGATTCGAACTCATGAACCCAGGATTGATAGTCAGACGTGTAACTGACTGAGCTTATCGGTCCCAGCGTTTTCTAACTGAATGAAGTAGATAATAAACATTAAACCGTAACTGAAACCCAAGTTATGATTATAGGCTTTTATTTAAAATTCATAGGGTTCCATGTATGAGTGGTCCAAGACGCTGTCGCAATAGTGCTCACAATAGTGCTACAAACATTTTATGTGAGAAAGTTTGCCCGTTATTTGCGGAAGGACAGTGGTTCTACTCAGATTCATTCTGAGGTCTTCCTCGACCAGTAAAACTGGATATACCATATATAACCTGGAAGTTGTTGAAAATGGTGTTAAACCCGCTTTAAGAATAACAAATATCTACCTACTTACACAATCCTGGGTCAGGGAACAGTAAACACAGATGTGTGGCCTTAGATACTATGAATGAAACATGTGACAAGGATAGTACAAGGATAATAACTTATCATATTATATTTTCTTGCAGTTAGCAACAACATATCGGAGCCCAACACCTTCCACGTCTCATTTACATACCATTCCAGTCTTGATGAATTGGCCAAGTCTGTTCAATGGCAGGTTCGTCTAAGGTAATGGTAAAAGATTTATTTTCGGGATATGTAAAAGTTTTAGAATTAGCAAAAAACATTTTTTTTCAACATAATGCCTGTTCATATACTCACTAAGAGATATTTAAAAGAAATATATCATGATTTTTCCAAGTTTTAGAATTGGCATAAAACATTTTTAAACGTATTATGCCTGTTTCATGTTTGTTCAAATGAAGAGGCTAGGATCTATTGGGGTCCAGTAAAGGGATTTGATTTTTACATAGGAATACTACAGAAAAACACCTGAGACTTTGTCTCGAGGGACCTTTTGCAAGCGCCAATTGTCCGTCGTCCGTCGTGCATCCATAAATAATTTTCGACTTCTCAGAAACTGTAAGCTCTATCGAATGAAATGTTGTATGCAGTTTTGGTACCTAAGGGTGAATCAAAATTGCAATTTAATTGTGCAGTTTGTTTGTGTTCACTTAAAGTAGGATTTAGTCAATAAGTATTATGCTATTTTAGATATCTTTAATTAGATGTGAACATTTTTTTAATGAATTGATAATAATATAACAGGAGACAGAGTTGAAAGTGGTTGTATGCAAATTTACGTATATTGATATTAAGTTTAGCGAGAATAATACTGTTTAAAGGCACATTCAATAAAAAGTGCTTCTGACAATGTTCAAAGCATTGAATGTCGCATCAACTCCAGACGAACAGAGCTTATTTCCGGTAAACAGGATTCTTCCGGTTTACATCCCGAAACTATTTTTTGCGTGAAATTGATTGAAACTGGTTCATTCAAATGAGAATACATGATGCTGGTAATAATAATGTAAATATTTAGAAAAGTTTAGACAAATTAAACACAGATAGCATGAAAAATAAATGACTTGATAAAATTGTGTGGTGGTTTGGGTATTTGGATATATATATACATGCATGGGCATAATGTAGAGTAGTTTACAAAAAGGAAAAAGTGTGATTCTTGCAGTAGCGATTCTTACGGCAATAAAAACCCTGGACCGATTTGCATTTTGGAATTTTAGAAGCCCTGGTTAAAATGTATAGGTTAAAAAAAATTATCATAAAAAAAAGTTAATGATAGTATTAAAGTAAATATTTAACATAAAATTAGTGGACAAAATTTCCAAGAATCCCCCATTTCATAGTAGCTGTCTACATATACATAACATCGGAATTTTCTGATACAACTATATTGCTCCCAAAATGACAGTTCAAAGTGTGAGGGTAAATAAAAACTTAAACTTGTCTTGATACTGCTGTATGAGTTTTTTTCAAATACTTATATGCAAGGAGTGTACTTGAAATTATGGGCAAGGATCCATTGGAGTCCAGTAGGTTGACTTTCACTTTACATGGAAATGCAATGAGAAAACAGATATTTTTTTTCTCATCTACAACAGTAACAAGATCTTCATAGTTACATGTGAAACTAGATGAACGACCTAGGCCCAAATTTGGCCTCTTGTTTTTTAGAGGCATCGGGCTGAGTCGGGGATCGAATCTGCAACTTTTTGGGTGAGCGACCATTACTATCCACTCCACCCAGCTTTAAAAAATTGGTCTTGATAACTATGTGATTTTGTAAAACCTCCATTACAGGTTGGCATTAAATGATACAAGTAAACATAGGGATTGTTTTCCTGAAGGACTGGGCGTGAGACTGAATGGCAGTACGGTTGGTGTGCCGGTATGTGTCTTTTACAATATATCGTATATTGTCATAGCTGTGCCACCAGTGTTTTTAGGCATAGTGCCACCATTGCAAAAAGGAAGTGCTTCCGTGGGGTAGTCGCATAATGGCGGTTGTAAATAATCCTCAATTCTTCTTCTTTAAAAATGCATTTTCCTTATTTTAATGCTCATTTTTTTATTTGAATGGCATTATTGATGTATTTGGAACATTCTGATAGCATTGTCATGTTTGAATTGTGAATTTAGAAAAAAAAATGATGCTTGGAAATTGGGATATGAATTCATGATTTCGGAAGTCTACTTTCACTTTGTCACCAGTGTACAGACTGAGCAGAAAAAAATCTCTTATATGACACATGACCCTACTTTTCTCATCATATTATGATAGTGCAGAGGTTGGCAAACAGTAAAATGTAGGTTTCACTTCTTTCATTTGGGACCCTCTATGAATGACAAGCCTTCAAACTTTTATTATTTACTATAGAATAAAGAACAAAAATCAATGGTGGGGTTACACCTTTACCAGCTTCTCATAGTGTTATTTAGCTTGATTGTGGTTTAAGCACGCAGTTTTTGTGAATAGTTCTCATGTGGCCTATTTCCGTAACCTTTGTAAGTCTTAAGATTTTTGTACTGACACCTTCAGCATGGATGCCAGTATCATGGGGAAAAGGCCTAGAAAATAAGAAAATTTCAAAGTCAGAGAAAAGTCGGGAAATTTGTGTAAAGAATTTTTTTTTTTAAAAATTGTAAAGTCTGGTAAGATCGTTACTGAGAAATAATTGTTATCATGTATGCTGTAATTATGTAGCTTCTACTTATGTACACAATATGCAACCTCAGAATGTTTCTTAAGAGTTTAATAAGCTGTGTTAACCCTATAACATACATGTAGTGTGTTTCTTTAACTTCTTACATGTGTATTTGAGAGAACTTGGTTCTTTGAGAGCCAGGCCCAATTAGCTCAGTTGATAGTCTGACTAACAATCCAGGGGTCTTGAGTTCGAATCCCCACAGTATAGATATACGACATTGCGTCTCATTATCATTCGTCTCTCACCGCTGATTCAAGTGGGAAAGTTGTCAGTTACTTGTGGAGATTGGGTATGCTCAAGTATTGGTTAACTTTCCAGGATCCAAGGAAACAGTGGTTAGGTTAACTGAGCATCTTTTAGCCCTCGATGGCATAAAAATGATGCTAATTATTCAACCAATCAGCCAACTTTATTCTTTGAGTGACCAATGTTTGGAAGAACACACATAATTATGTGTGTTGAGCACACTGATGTAGTTATGTATAGTGTGTAATATCTTGTTTCTTAGAAAATATGATCAGAAAATATGATATTAAAACGACCCTTCAAGATACATTTTTGAGCGCACCTTTTTCAGCTAACTCCATACGTCAAGGTCAAAGATAAACGCAGGCGGCGAGGATGCATATTGGACATAACGGACTGGTGTAAAACATCCGTCGAATCTGAAGTCTGGTGTAACAGTCTAATGATATCATGGGATCCTTCTGAAAAGCCGGAGGTATGTGTTACATGTTTTTACAGCAGAAAACTGATATAGTTAATAGGAATGTTTTAAGTGAAAAGCAACTGGTTAGGTTGTGTGTATTTACAGAACAAAGTTCATGACCAATCATCACAGAGACTATGCGGGGTGGGAATTCCAGATCACAAACACTGGATTGACCGATTGACTGATTGTTAAATGCATTACCATACCGAGACACTTTTCCCACAATAGCTTAGTACTGATTCTACCCAGGAAGACTTGAGTGTCACGTGTACTTATGAGTTTTTCACAATCGAAGTAAAATATATAAATGCATTACCAACAGATCAAGCTTGGCCCAGCTTCAGGATTAAGCTGGGTCCAGCTTTGGAAGTCTAGAACAGGCACTATTATTGTAACAGTGAAATGTTTTTTTGTATTATTGATAAATACTAGATTATGTTAAATTCCATACTTATGTTTTTTATTTGTACTAGGATTTCTGTGTGTCAGTTGTCCTTGCCAAGAAGTTGGCACCAGAAGACCAAGTGCAAGAGTTGAAGAAGTTTGCTACAAGACCTCCATATGAAACAAGGGCACTAGGTAAGACATGCCATTGAAATCATATACATGAGACAAGGGTGCTAGGTAAGACATGCCATTGAAATCATATACATGAGACAAGGGTGCTAGGTAAGACATGCCATTGAAATCATATACATGAGACAAGGGTGCTAGGTAAGACATGCCATTAAAATCATATACATGAGACAAGGGTGCTAGGTAAGACATGCCATTGAAATCATATACATGAGACAAGGGTGCTAGGTAAGACATGCCATTAAAATCATATACATGAGACAAGGGTGCTAGGTAAGACATGCCATTAAAATCATATACATGAGACAAGGGTGCTAGGTAAAACATGCAATTAAAATTGTATATATATGAGACAAGGGTGCTAGGTAAGACATGCAATTAAAATCATATACATGAGACAAGGGTGCTAGGTAAGACATGCAATTAAAATCATATACATGAGACAAGGGTGCTTGGTAAGACATGCAATTACAATTGTATATATAAGACAAGGGTGCTAGGTAAGACATGCCATTAAAATTGTATATATGAGACAAGGGTGCTAGGTAAGGCATGCCATTAAAATTGTATATATGAGACAAGGGTGCTTGGTAAGACATGCCATTAAAATCGTAATTATGAGACAAGGGTGCTTGGTAAGACATGCCATTAAAATTGTATATATGAGACAAGGGTGCTTGATAAGACATGCCATTAAAATTGTATATATGAGACAAGGGTGCTTGATAAGACATGCCATTAAAATCGTATATATGAGACAATGGTGCTAGGTAAGACATGCCATTAAAATTGTATATATGAGACAAGGGTGCTAGATAAGGCATGCCATTAAAATTGTATATATATGAGACAAAGGTGCTAGGTAAGGCATGCCATTAAAATTGTATATATATATATATGAGACAGGGGTGCTAGGTAAGACATGCCATTTAAATCAAATATATTAGACAAGGGTGCTAGGTAAGGCATGCCATTAAAATCATATATATGAGACATGGGTGCTAGGTAAGGCATGCCATTAAAATCATATATATGAAACAAGGGTGCTTGGTCAGACATGCCATTAAATCATATATGAGACAAAGGTGCTAGGTAAGACATGCCATTAAAATCATATATATATATATATATATATGAGACAAGGGTGCTAGGTAAGGCATGCCATTAAAATCATATATATAACACAAGGGCACTAGGTAAGTTTGCCACTGAATCTTTATATGAGACTGGCACTAGGTAAGTTTGCCACTGAATCTTTATATGAGATTGGCACTAGGTAAGTTTGCCACTGAATCTTTATATGAGACTGGCACTAGGTAAGTTTGCCACTGAATCTTTATATGAGACTGGCACTAGGTAAGTTTGCCACTGAATCTTTATATGAGACTGGCACCAGGTAAGTTTGCCACTGAAAATATGAGACTGGCACTAGGTAAGTTTTGTAACTGGATTACTTATAAAACAAGGGCACTAGATTTCCATATGACATAATTAATTAAAACACATTTTAAGGAAAACTTTTAAAAGACATTTTCTCTGAAAGTTTAAGGCCCAGACCTTAGATATTTTTAGCTCGCTGGGATGTAGTCCAAGGAGAGCTATTGTCATGACCCTGGTGGTGTCAGCGGCGGTGGCGGCGGCGGCGTCGTCGTCTGTAGACACCCAGGTTAAACTTTTGCATTTAAGTTTAAGATATTTATGCAACCACTCATTGGATGTGAATGAAACTTTGCATGTGTGTTCACCATCATCAATTTAACACACACAGACAAGAACCATAACTCTGGATTGATTTTGGCACAGTTATGGCCCTTTTTGGACTTTGTTGTCTTCTGACAACTCTTGTTTACATGTAGCATTGCAAGGTGATCCCCTCAAAGATATGTTGAAGGCCGGTCCCTGGGGTCAAATTTTAGGCCACAACAGAGGTCACTGTATTACAAAGAGTTATATAGGGAAACTGTTGTGGACGCAATAGCACCCCCATTTTTCATTGAATCTTAACCAAACTTGCACAGCAGTTGCATAACCACAAGAGTTTGAACATGTTCTTGGTCTAGTCGGATTTGATCACAAGTGCTCCCCTCGGTGGGTTTGTTAGCACATTTAAGCGACAATTTAAAAAATTCTCTGAAACTTCAAGGCCTAGATATTTTACATACAGCATTGCATGAAGTTGCCCTTTGTCGAGGTGGTGCAACAGGGATCACTGTTTTACATAGAATTATATAGGAAAAAAAGTTTTTACTGAAATGTTCATCTCTCCATTTGTTAATATCAAAGTGTTTCATGTCCCTTTGAGCCCTTTTGCTGAAGCTTGTTTGTAACAAAATTTAATTCTTTTTTTTTCAGTTAAAAAGGAATTTCAGATGACTGGTTGTAATGCAGAATATATGATTGGCATCAATGTCTCCCTAATTTGCCCGGTAAGCTATTTGAACAGTTCTGTTAGGTTTGTGTTTTGTAGCAAGTTGGATTCTAAGACAATTACTTATATGAACTATTGAACCTGTTTTCATGAAACTTAACAGTTGCACATAATTTGAACAAAGGGACATTTGACAGAATAGTTAAAATTGCTACATGACAATATTTTCTGTTTCTATTTTCTAATTACATAATGCAAATATGAAATTAAATGCAGATGTCCTTTCTATATTGATAAAGAATTTTATGCATTGGGTGAAAGGGATCCTATTTTTCACACCTACTAAGAAAGTATAAATTGTAAATATGAGCGCCATATATGGGTATATTGCGGGTATTTTAACATTACAGTTTAGATAATACACCTTGGGTTTCAAAAATGCTGGTAAAACCCTTTAGGCCATTATAAATTAATTGCTAGTTTATCATCCAAATTTTTCTTAAAAAGGAGGTGGGGCAGGAGAAGATTTTTTTTTTATTATTTTACTTTTTATGAAAATGAAAATGAAAAGGGTCGGTGCGACAAGAAAATTAGGGGGAGGGTGGAAATCAAAATCTAGCAATTAATTTATCATGGCCTTACCTTTAAAAATACTAATTTCAATGAGTCGAACCCAAATGAATGAACAAAATAGTTTGAGCCAAGGGTTGTTTGAGCCAAGTATTGTACAACAAAATACCATATATGTAAACTGTATAAAATACATTGTACATTTGTCTTAAGGAGTGTTATTGACTCCCGTCTGTAAACTTTAATCAGATCCATGTTTTTAGCTTGTCTTTTTGAGAGGAAAAAAACAAAGCTAATATCATGACCGTGGCGGCGGCGTTGTAGTTGTCGTCATCCGGTTAATGTTTTATGTTCAGCTCAGCTTTTTCTCTGTTTCTCAACAATCTACAGTCAAACTTGTCTAAGTGGTCACCACTTTTAAGCAGCCACTTGTCTTAAATAGCCAAATTTGCTATTTCCCATTTCTATACTATCATAGCATATTAACCTGTATTAAGCACCAACCTGTCTTAAAAGGCTTATTTTGCTCCTCTGCATGACAGGTTTGACTGTATTTACATTACAGTGAAGGCTTTTCAAGAATTAAATGTATGGGGGGGGGGGGGGGGGGGGGGGTCGGACGACACTTATTTTTTTTACCCACAGGGCATAAAATTTAATTGTGATATATACCACCATGCATAAAATTTTAATTTGATAAAATACCACCATGCACAAAATTAAAAAAGGCTAAAATCCCCTTTCTAATGTTTTCTCATTGTAACGCTTGCAAAACTACTAGTCTGAACGGTTGCCTACTTTCTTTGAAGTACGCCGACGTTACACTTTTGATATAATGCCGATATGCAAGTGATTATGTCACAATTCAACTCAGGTCGAGAATTAAATAAAGGGGCACTACAGATAACAAACGAAAAAACAACAACATATTACTCGATAAAACGTTCACTTGGTCCTAATGTCTTGAGGTTGTGTACTACAATCGTTACAACACGCGTGTCAGTGGCAAACATGTAGGTCAAACCAAGGTGAATTTAAAAGACCTGCAGTTTCTGCTGCGATAAAGATAAGGCGCTCGCCGAAATCTAGACGCTGCAGGATATTGACTCGCTGCGGTACATGGGGAAGGACAATTTTATGTTTTTGTATACGACGGGAGGAAATATCTGGGCAGAAAATATATAAAAGTTCGAGAAGAAAAACAGTGTTGAAGAAAAAATTCGGTTCACAGACGGAAATACCGGCAGGGCATCAAATTTTAATAAACTTTTACCCCACAATGCATCATTTTTTTTTATGAAAACACCCACCAGGCATAAAATTTTAATTATACTGCTGTCCGACCCCCCCATACATTTAATTCTGGAAAAGCCCTGACTATAAACTTCATAAACACATTCATATTATGATATACAAACAATGTAAAAAGTAAGTAACTCAATTTCCATACTTTGGGCTATAAAAACCTTAGGTTAAAGTTTTTTTGTTTGCTTGGTTTTAAATATTTTTTATTTTTAGATCTATTTTGTTTTTCGGTAATGATTCTGTAAACTGATCAGCACCATGCTTAAAAAATTTACATCACTGATATTGACCTACTTAATGGACATTAAAAAAGATGAGCGTCTCCACCTGCTTGCGGTGCTTTGCTTTTTCTTCTAAACTGTGTGTTCAGTAAGGGAAGATATATCTGTTCCCTTACATTTATATTCAGTCAGTATACTAAAAGAATAAGTGTCAGCTGCTATTGATTTTTTTTATGTAGGAGACGTGAACAGAATTGACCTGACAAAGGCTGTCAATCAAACAAGTTGATAATCCAATCAGTGATTGATATTGGTTTCATAGTCTGCCATTTTCCTTAGACAAGCGAACAATCTTTAAGTAAACACTACATTGTATTACATTGTATTTACTTGGACAAACTAGGCCACGTGACCAGTGGGCTGAGCGCTAGTTGCAATTATGTTGAGGGTCAATAGAGTGATGTGTGGAAAAACTAAGCAGTCGTACATACATTTGTACATTAATATGATTTCAGTTGAGCCAGACGATGATTAATTTGCCATGCCGGACGGACAACTGCACCCATCTCCAATGTTTTGATGCACTTGCATTCTTCAAAATGAACAGTAGGAAACCGAAGCACAGGTGTCCAGTGTGTAACAAACCTGCTCCCTTTTTTAAACTTGTCATAGATGGGTAAGATTTAAGCAGAATTTTTTCTCTCTTTCGTGGGTCCTCTGTGGCGAAAGGTCTAAGGCGCCGTCTTATGATCACTTACCTGTCATCGCTAAGGTTGTAGGTTCGAGTCCCGCTCACTCCAAAAACTTTGTGAGAAAGGATGGTAGTCCAACTCAGTCTTACTCAGTCTGAGGTCTTCTTCCACCAATAAAACTGGATATGCCATATTATATAATGTGTTGAAAATGACGTTAAACCTCATGCTCTCTTTTTTTGTCAGATTTTATTTAAAAAAATAGAAGCTTTTTTTAGAGAGTGTCCACTGTGGTCTAAGATGCCGTGTTAAGATCATATACCTCTCACTGCTAAGGTCATAGGTTCGAATCACGCTCGCTCAAAAAAACTTTTATTTGAGAAAGTTTGCCTGTTACTTGTGGAAGAATGTAGGTTCTACTCAGATTCATTCTAAGGGCTTCATCCACCAATAAAACTGGTTATGCCATGCATAACCTGGCGTGAAACATATCAACATATTTAATTTACATCAGTTCTTACAACTTAATAAACAAATCATGCTCATAGTTGATTGGTTGTACCAGTAATTAACATATGCTTCAGAACATCACACCTGGCGGTGCCCGATGAATCAAATACACAATTCTCTAATATTGATGCACTACAACCAGACAGCATCCCCTATTATGCTTTTATTAAAAGTTGTATAATAGCTGTTCAAATTTTCATAGACTTAGAAACACAACACTCGAATAAACAGCAATAAAACATTGAGTTCTTTATCGATTTTTTTAAAATGTATTTTATTTGATAATATTCCAATGTCTCTTACATTTCCTGAATTTTTTTATCAAAATGTATTGTAATTATCACTTCTTTTATTGATTTGAAACATACTACCCCTGTTGCTTAAATACACAAAATCAGTAATCTGAAATAGAGTTATTGCCCATTGATACACGCATGACAGCAAAATTACATGTGAATTTAGAGCAAAACTGTGTGTGAGTCTATCTCTCCATCTGTGAATGTTTGGTTGTCTGTACTCCAGAACTCTCATTTATCACTGGATCTTCACAAAACCTACACAGTTGCTCTATAATAAAGATATCTCAGACATGTTCTTAAAACTGACCAAGTCTGATTAATAATATTATATGTACATGTATACATGTCCTTTGAATTGTAGAGCTGGGCCTGATTAGCTCAGTTGGTTACGAGTCTGACTATCAATCCAGGGGTCGTGAATTCAAATCCCCGCCTGGCAACAGTCTCCTTGATGGTTGATCTATGACATTGTGTCTCATTATCATTTGTCTCTCACCGCTGATTCAAGTGGGAAAGTTATCAGTTACTTATGGAGATAGTGTGTGCTCAAGTACTGGTTTCACTTTCAGGATCCCAGGAAACAGTAGTTAGGTTAACTGATCATATGTTAGCCCATGATGGCATAAAAATGACATTAGATATTCAATCAATCAACCAATCGAATTGTAGAATTGACCTTGTGTGCACTTTAGCACTCATTTTCAATTGATCTTTACTAAACTAATACGGTAGTTATATATAACTATACTGTCTTGAATAAATTCTTTAATTTTACATATGTTAAACTTTATTAATTTCACTACAATATGACTGAGTAAACAGTGACGGGGATTCATGCTAATTGTTCTAATTTAAATTTAAAATGAAACACTTAAAAACACACTTTGTTTGCCTGCTAATTCGGACAATGTCATATTTACCGTCAGTATAACAGTCAAACCTGTGTAAGTGGCCATCTCTATTAAGAGGCCACCTGTCTTAAGCAACCATATTTTTTATTCCCCATTTCTATACTTTCAGAGTAAATTAGCCTGTATTAAGCAACAACCTGTCTTAAAAGGCCAATTTTGCTCCTTCTTTGGACTGGCTGCTTAAGTCAGGTTCGACTGTGTATATAGCTTTTTCTTGACTTTTTTGAAAATTTCCTCAAATTTTTCCCTTCATGAGGTCACATACTTAAATCCTAAGCAGAACAGCGGACCTTGGTTGCTTTTCACAAAAATCTTACAATAGAAATCTGTTGTAAACATAAAGTAAGAAATTTTCATAATATTTTTCATGGTCATCCACATGAATTTAAGATAATTGTATTTTCAGTAAACATACCGTTTTATGAAATATTCAATCTGATGTTGGCTTAATCTGGATTAATATTTAAAATATTATGAACAAGACTTACTTTATGTTTAAGACCTATTTTTATTGTAATTTTTTTTTGTGAAATGCAACCCTGATTTGGTTGTAAATATCCGAGTTGCGGCACACTCTTCTATGCCACAGATAATCGTTCCAGGGCCATATTGTTTTCCTTATTTTAATACATTATCATTTACAGGTTGTTTACTGAAATACTATCCGCTGCACCGCCAACAGCACAAGAGGTCCTGTTTTTGCAGGATGCCTCTTGGACCTTTCAACTTCCTAGGATGGCAACAAACTCAATTTCCGTAGGAGTAAATAAACAAACTGTCAAGGGAGGTAAGTCTTACAATCATCCTGTATTTTTGAGAAACTTTTCTTGCCCTTGAATATTAGGTAAATGAAGGAATTGGATTTAACATTACATAGTGGTTGGGAAACAATAATTTTTAATGAGCCATTTTTGTGTTTTTTTATCAGATATGAAATTTTTCAGTGGGCAGTTTCTTAATAATGGTATTAACAGTTTTCCAGTATCAATGGGACTTTTTTGATAAAAATTGGATTATGGCCCCTTCGCTCCCCAATCACAGATTGCATACAGGAGATATGAAATCAATCCGTTCTCCTTGGCAGAGTGATCTAAGGGACTGTGTTAAAACTATTTACCTGTCAGAGCTGTGGTTGTGAATTTTAGCCCAGGCCTTCATTAAAATGTTCAGGTTAAACTCGGACGCAAAAGTCAAATCTGAAATTTTGTTATTTGTTTTAAAATACAATTTTTAAAGAAATGTAAAATATTTCCCTTCAAAGCATATGGAAAGTTGTGAGCTTAGTCACCTGTTGTGCAGCTAATTAAATGATGCATTATTGTGCCAATAAAAACAATCAGTTTTTTCAATGTCATATACATTATCATAAACTACAGTTGAAACTCGTTATCTCGATATTTGAGGGACTGCCAAAAAACTTGAAATATCCGAATATTGACATAGATTTTGTCTCAAAATCAATATTTATTTTCATCACCTGCGCTGTGTTCAGCACGGTTAAACGTGTTTACTTTGTTTATAAACGCAAATGGTGAGCTTACGAACGAAAAGTGTGTGTTTAATCTGTTAGCATACATTTAAAGCGAACATGTTTTCAGTTCACTTCTGTAATCAAACATTAAATGTTTCAGTGCGTAATGCAGCCCATATAGTTGTTGCACGTCAATTGTACTTTCCCTTTCATATTACGGTACATGCAGTAGAATTACACTGTTGTGATAAATGCTTCTTTGAATTTCTCGGCAGTGTGAGATGTAATTTGAGGCTGATTGGTTGAACAAATGATATATAAACCAAATTAACATGCAATCACCCAATTCAATGAAGTCATTAAAACTGACACCTTTGTCATTGACGGGTATTAAGTCTTGCATCATAAACAGACTGTGAAAAACGGCATGCGGCGTGGAAAAACACACAGTATTATGTCAACAATAAATATATCGAGACAAGCAATCAATTAAAGGTGTTAAACAATAAATCGGGAACTAAAACAGGGATCGTGATATCAGGAGTATCGGCAGAGACAATATCAAGTTAAAAGGAATTTATTTATATAAGCAAAGAAGGGGAAATGTTGGGACTTGCAAAAAGTATTGGCATTACCGGAATATTGATTCAAGCAATATCAAGATAAAGAGTTTCTTCTGTATAATAAAAAAAAATTATAACAAAATATTTTGCTCTTAAAAAATATTGAAAATGTGCAATTCTAAGTTTGAGTCTCGAATTTAGACTTAAAAGCCGACCTTGATAAATAGAGTTCCTTTAACCGTTGTTTTTCAGTATACATTTCATGAGATGTTTGCAAATGGAGTGTCATGAGTGACTCATTCCAGTTCTAAGTAACGAGGGAATTATTTTTCAGTAAAGGAAAATCCGCAGTTGAATCAGATATTTATTACATTTTGTAAATTAAAGGACTAGGTTCACAATTGTATATTTTATTTTTTTAACTTCATGTTTTTTTCTATTCAATGATTGATTCCAAAGATTGTTAAAAGATTGTTAAAAATAAGGAAAATGTTTATTCACCTCAAATTTGCCCTATTTTTTGCATTTAAATAGTTTGTTATTATGAAGACATTCTTGCCACACAAAGATATTTATTCCCATCTTTGTCTTGTACACTCTGAGTAAATATTTTCTTGTAGCAAGAATACCTTCACTGTTAAAACCATGCTATATTTACATAAAATGGCTTCAAATGTAGCAATATTTTTGCCCTGCATGTACCCTTTAATGATATTGTATTAAGTGAAAAGAACAAACTATAATTTTAATAAAAAACTAATTTTGCAAAAAAAATAAGGTTAAACTCAAATGTATTAAACAGCGCCATTATTGGGGGTTCATGAGCCTTGTCCTTTGACACTGAAATATCACCTTTCAATGCTTAAGTACATACAGGATCATTCATTCTCCACAATTGATACGTGTCTATATAATGGTGTCAATGCATATTTGTATTGATGGTGATGTCATTGGATTTGTTCAATCATGGATACTGGAACTAGTTCAATACTGGTGAATTTTAGTACAAGGACTTTTAAAGAAGGATAGGAAACTTGCATCTCCTGACTAAATATTGATAAAATAGAACACGCAGAAATAAGTATTTGGCAAATTAATCATTCATAATTCACAGGCAACTGATTTCTTGTATTTAAATGTAAGGTATATGCAGTTTTAGATGTTTTAAAATGTTTTGAACATGCAAAATGATCTTGAATTAAAGATATTGAGGTTTGAAGTAAGATTTCTCGTAATTTGTTGTTATTTTAGCTGCAGTGTACAAATTTTGTAATCAGGAGTACTTTAACAATTGTAAACACAAACTGCTGGAAATTGTTTTGATAAGAATTTTATTCTGCAATGTAAGAATTTTGATTTGTGTTCCTGAGATGAATGGAAGTTAAGGTAATTGAAAACGAGATATTGCGAGATTATGCAAGAATACGAGAGTGTTCACAAAATTTCAATCAGTTGCCTTTCTTTATTTATATAATTCCTTGTTGAGTATTACTTAAGTGAGAGAAATTTTTATTCAACATGTTTACATGTAGATTCAGATAATCATTAGGAATGTAATAATAATACTTAATTTGAGAATGTTTGTATATAGGCTGTGATAAATTTAGTTTGATAATTTTCTTTCCAGACAATGGAGCTGAGACAAATAGAAATACCGAACGTACCATTAAACATAGGACAGTACCTGCAAAACCATCTAGTGACAAGATGGTATGCAACACTATTAAAGTATATACAGATGATTTAACTACAGCTTAAGTGGACAAAATGCAGTTGACTACCAATCAGCTGTCAGATATATATAGATAAGTTAAAAAAAAAATAAGTAGGTCAATCAGAGATATTTTCAAGTTAAATAGAACTTCCAATTAACTGCCAGATAAATATTATGAGGACCAATCAACATTAAAATTTTGATAAATTTTAACTTAAAACTTTATAAATTTGATAAAATTGTAATTTTTTGCAATGCAAATCTGAAATTATAATACCCAAGTACATGTGTATCTACTCATTATTTTGTTTCAATTTAAAACTCTTACAAAAGGTTGAAAGACATTGTATTATGCATATTACTGGTCATATATGACAAAATTATAAAAGATATTTTATTTTTTATCATTCCTATATCAGTAACTGCCGCAGTGGTGAAATGGTGGAGTATTTGCCTCGCATGCAGGAGGTTGTGGGTTTGATGACTTGAAAAACAACTATTTTAACTTTGATGACATTCATCTGTTATATGTTTCATATGTGATTCCTATTTCATCTGCTATGACTCACTTGTGTCATTGCATGATGACTTTTTTACCGGGTCAGGCCCGATTAGCTCAGTCGGAAACGCATCTGACTATCAATCAAGGGGTCGTGCGTTCGAATCAAATTTCAATCAAAGGAGATGTGAATTCAGGCCGTTCCTGACAAAATACCTAAGGGTTCTTCTTGGCCGTTCGAATCCCCGCCCGGCAACAGTCTCTGTGATGATTGATATATGATATTGTGTCTCATTATCATCATCTCTCACCACTAATTCAAGTGGGAAAGTTATCAGTTACTTGCAGAGATGGGGTGTGCTAGAGTATTGGTTAACCTTTCAGAATCCCAGGAAACAGTGGTTAGGTTAACTGATTGTCTTTTGATGACAATTGTGTTATTTCTCTCTATTTCACTTGAGAGTGCAGTTTCACCTGTGACTGTTATACTGTTAGTTCTTTTACTTTCTTCAGCCATTACTTTATGTGGTACCTGTTTATACGTTTCAGAAAAACATCTGTCCTGTAGAAGGTTGTAGTTTTACCTTTCTTAATGATACCATGTTGGCAATGCACAATTTCCAGTCACACGGTGTTCGAGACAAACGGTTCAAATGTCTAGAGAGGAAATGCCTCAAGCCTTTCAAAGACACCAAAGACATGATGTTCCATCTGAAATCCCACACAGGTATGTATCCCTTATATACCTAATACCGCGATGTATATATTACCGCGAATGCCCATATAAAAACATTATCTCACACATATGCACTTAGAATTGCATACCTGGGGACAGTGTGACAATTGTAATGGATGGGTGCACTTTCTGTAAACCAGTAAGATTTCTTTGGAGATGGTCAACATTTTTGTGCTCTCTTTTTAGCAAAACTAGAATTGATACAAAAATTCTTAAGTTTACAAACTAATTGTTTATGCTGATTTGAATCTTTAATTATATTTTTCCTACAGGACTTGCTTTATATTATTTGAAAGTTTAATCCAGTACCAATATATTTCCTGATGACACCATTTCTAGTCGTCTGAATGGCTGGTTCAAGGTAATATGTATAATAGAAAAAATAAAAATAGCCAACTGCATATCACAAATAACCACTGGTTTTTCATGATTCATGTTCATTTTATCATTTTTTGTCATGTTCACTATGGTGGTTAAATTATCAACCCCTGTGTGGTTCCAGGGAGCCATGAGTGATGGCAAGAATAGGATCACTGTGGCTTATGCATGTCGTAAGAAGCGACAAATTGAGTAATACAATAGAATTTGCTGAAACTCTGCAGTTCTGCAGGTATCAAGGTTCTAGGTTCATTCTGCATATTCATTTGTTGATGTATTTTTTTTTTAATCTGTATGTTTATTTGTTGTTTTTGTACATGTAGAGTGAACCTGGAATCTTCCTTCCTGTTGGCGTCGAATAACCTATAATGTGTTGGTACGCCCGTAAAACCCTATTCATTCAATCATTATCATTTTAAAAGTATTTTTACTAAATTTAACTTTTAGAAGAATTATTCAGGATAATAAAGTAACTTTATTACTGTTTATTATTGATGTCATCATTTAATTGGTTGATAAAGTTTGAGACTCACGGTAATAGGTATAACCAGTATATATCTGGTAAATCTTTGTACGAGAATTGTTTTAAGCATGGGAGTTGTTTCAAACATGGGTGTTACTTCAAACATGGGAGTTGTTTCAAACATGGGAGTTACTTCAAACATGGGAGTTGTTTCAAACATGGGAGTTGTTTCAAACATGGGAATTGTATCAAATATGGAATGAATTTATTTGTTCACTGAACCTTAAAAGAGTTTATCCAAACTTGCTTGTTGTATGTAACTATACAAAACTTACATTCAAGGTTCGGATAGAAAATTCCATCCAGAGGGATAACTATTTTGGTTGGAAAGAGAATCTGCCGAGTCATGTTTTGGTGGATTTTACATACCAAACCATCTGGGTATTATTTATTAATGGTGATGACATAATTTTTCTCCATTTTAATAATTTTACCTTTTTTTTTTGAGACATTTATAGCATTTTCCCCCCTAGTATACTTTCTTTAATATAGCAAATAAATAACCATATTGCCATAAAAAGTAATATTTCTTCTATGCATTTGCTAGATTTGGTAATTGATATTGAATACAGTTGCATAGCAACAATGTTATAAAAAATATACATAAATGACTACCCAGAGAAGTACGATGATGTCATCAACGTGTTTGAACGACTATAGAAACATTTAATTGGAAATGGATTTGTATTTATATTGAAGGTGAGGATGAATTCATCTGCAACATTGATGGTTGTATCCGCTCTTTCACCCCGTTAGAAAGAGCAGTGCATGCAAGGAGCCATATGAGGGAACGCCCTTTTCTGTGTCCTGAACAGAACTGTTGTGAACCATTGAAAGACATTGACATGGTTAAAAAACATATGCAGAATAAACATTCAGGTAAGGTCACTCTATAATACACTGGGACATAATGGAACAGATAAAAAAAGAGCCCAAATTATTTTTTTATGCTTTTTTAACTCACCTGAGATAAGCTAAAGATAGGTATTGTATTGCCTGTTGTCGTCGTCTGTCTGTTATTTGGTTTCATCAAACTTACACAGTAGTTATATAACAATAATATCTCAGACAAGTTTTTGAGCTGGCTGAATAGGATTATTAATGTCAGAGTTATGGCCTTGACCTTGTACGCACTCTAGTGCCCGCATTTTTATTTGATCCTCACCAATCTTACACAGTAGTTATATAACCATAATATCTCGGAACAAGTTCATGAACTTGCGAAATGGTATAGTCAATGTTGGTGTTTGACCTTCAAAACATAAATAAATTGCACTACTTGACCTTGTGTGCACTCTGGTACCCACATTTTATCATTTGATCCTCTCTAAACTTACAAAGTTATTAAATATCCAGAATATTTTGGATAAGTTCTTTCTGGTCAAATTGAGTCATTAATTTGTTGAGTTTTCATTTGATCTTTGTTAAGCTTACACAGTAGTGATACAACCATAATTTCAAATTTTTAAACTGGTCAAATTGGATAAATATTTCTGGCATTATAGCTTTTGAATCATCAAAATCTGCAAATATTTGATGTTGTATGATTCATTCTGAGGTCTTCCTCCACCAATAAAGCTGGATATGCCATATGTGACCTGAAATGTGTTGAAAATGGTGTTAAACCTCATTAAAAAAATCAAACCAATTGATATTTCTTTAGATTCCTGTCTGTCATACAGATAAAAATTGATGAAATCAAATACATTTGACACCTTTTATCATATATGACAATGATTGTGTGGAACACGCTTTCTTTTAACTCTTTACCAGAGTGTGGAGGCTGTGAAAAAAAGAAATGAAATGAGTTGGCGTACATACATGTACTTGGATATTTATAATATCATATTGCTCATTTACATGTGTACTTAAAGTGAAATCTTCTCAACATTGTCATGTTTATTTTTAATATGAGCCAGGTTCACAGCTTCAAACATGAAGTATTTTTATTTTATTTTTTTTTAATTCAGACAAAAGTGACCATAACGAGTACAGATGTCATGGGTTAGGTTGTTCTGAGACATTTAGTGATTACAGAAGCCTGGCAACACACTTTGTCATCCACATACACGAAATGCCCTACATGTGTCATATTTGTGAGAAGGTGTTTGAGTTTCTACCAGTTTTGTCAGCACACCAGTTCAGAGAACATAATCAAGGTCAGTTTAACGTTAGCTCACCTGAGTAAGGTTCAAAATGATCCGTTGTCTGTCCGTCAGTAGTAACAGTGCTGTATTTACAAATACTCTTTTCAAGCCAACTCCTTACACAGTTTTCAGGTGAATGGCTTGATGCTTAGAATACATGATCAACATCAACTGTGAATGTGTTTTGACACAAATATTGTGCACTTGGTTAATTAACCTGACGCAGACTGTCAATTGCTTCTAAAACTGCCATTTTCCTTGGACAAGCTAGTAGTTGCTAAGTAAAAACTATATTGTATTTATATTGATTTACTTGGATAAACGAGGCTGCATGGTCAGTGGGCAGAGATAAAGTCGTTCTTGTGGTGGGTCAATTAATGTATTTACTCAAGTAATAGCGTATTACTCAACTTCATTGATAAACCTAATTTTTTTTTGACAGAAAGTCATCATGTACTTATGGATAACGTTGTCTGCCTTTTTTTCTCCAGTAAAAGAATTGTTCACTGGTACATGTACTGTGCACGGCTTTTCCCTCTAATTTGAGGTGTTGCAATACTAAAACTTTTAATTAAATAGATCCTGAACCCATTTCCAAAATACTGAAAATGAACACTGATAAAAGTCGGTCGGGTTTAGGGTTGATTTAAAATAAAAACATTTACATTTAGCTGTGTGTCTCATTTCTAAATGCTTTCAGCCACAAAATCTCCTGAAAAAACTCCAGATAACCCAAAATCGTCACCAAATGTCAAACCTGACGGGACAGAGGATGAATGCTGTTATAGCAAAAAGAACAAGTGGTTTAAATCCAAGACACGTCATATTAAAAGCCAAAAAGGGAAATCATTACGGAAGCGGTTGGGTGCGTATTTCATTCAATTTTTAACAAGTCTTTATACAGTTTTAACTTTCAAGAAACATTCAAAAGTTAAACCAGTTATTTTTAGCTCAACCATTCGTAGAATAGGGGGGCTATTGTACTCGCCCCGGTGTGGGCGTGGGCATTGGTTTTTCACATTTAAGTTTTTTCTTTGGTAAGATATTTATGCAACCACTTATTGGATATGAATGATACTTCACATGTGTCTTCAGCATCATCAATGGAACACACAGAGACAAGAACCATAACTCTGGATTGCATTTTGGCAGAGTTATGGCCCTTTTTGGACTTAATTTTTCCTGGTCAAAGTTTTTTATCAGGTAAAATATCTGTGCAACCACTCATTCGATATAAATGAAACTTCACATGTGTGTTCAGCATCATCAACAGAACACACAGAAACAAGAATGATAACTGTGGGTTGCATTTTGGGGAGAATTATGGCCCTTTTGCACTTAATTTTTAGGTAAACGTTTTTTAACAGGTAAGATATCTATGCAACCACTCAATTGATATGATGAAACTTCATATGTGTGTTCAGCATCATCAACGGAATACACAGAGACAAGAACCATAACTGTCAGTTGTATATTAACAAAGTTATAGCCCTTTTTGACTTTTTTGCTAGAGATTTTTAGCAGGTTAAAGGTTTTGAGTTGGTACTTATTTCATCAAACTATTATTGGACATGGATGAAACTTCACATGTGTGTTCAGCATCATCTAGGAAACTCATAGAGAGAAGAACCATAACCCTTTATTGCATTTTGGCAGACTTATTACCCTTTTAGACTTCGACATTTTGCTAGATCTTTTTAGTAGGTTAAAGTTTGTAGTACAAGGCATTGAGCTTAGATGTTTTACAAATAAGGTTGTTGCCCTCTTTAAAATTTATTCAGAAACATGACCTTGGGAGCGAAATTGACCCACCCTAAGGTGTCAAACTGTTAAATAGTGTTATATAGGAAAAATATTTTTCAACCAAACTTGAAGGCCTTATACTCCATTATAATTATTCACTTCTTTTAAAAAAAACTTTTAAATTTAAAGTTTCATTTTTAATGAAAGGGTATCCAACTGTGATAATCTGTGCATGCTTGTACAAGGTTATTTCAACTAGAGATCCGTTTTCATGAACTGATATCGATATATTGCCTCATGGTGTGAAGTTAGTGCATATATTGAATACATGTATGTAACGTATATTACTATTTTATTTGAAGGTATTGCATATATCGCATAATATAAAGCATTGATAAACTACTTTTGTAAAAGAAGTTCATCTCAACTATAGCTTACACTATATATTAAATTTTGCTGGAATTATTTAAGGTTATGTTTAATTAGTATTTCTTGATATGCTTGACCAACTTATATTATTCTAGTCATGCAATTGTAGTATTTAGGGTAATTATACATACTTGGTATGCCTTAAGTTAGGTATTGGCACACCTATTGTTTTGATATTTGTAAACAATGGATAATGAATTTATAAAGCAATTTCAAAATTTGAAAGACAAATGTAAATAAATGCTTAATTAAATAATATTAAGGCAATATGGGCCATCCATTCACATTAATGTTTTCAAAAATACAAAACTGTTGATAATAAGTATTGTTGTTGAATAATTTTGTTAATTTAAATTTTACAGACAAACATTATATAATAATTATAGCTTAATTTTACCACCCCTGAGTTTTATATACAGTATTCTGAAATATTATTCAACTTCAATAATTGTCAGCATACAATAAAACCTGTCTTAAGCAGCCATTCATGGGAAGGAGCAAAAATGGCCTTTTAAGACAGGTTGTTGCTTAATACAAGTTTAATAGTTTGGTCTGAAAGTATACAAAAGGGAATAACAAATATGGCTGCTCCAGTAAAGTTGCTGCTCAATAGAGGTGACTGCTTACACAGGTTTGACTGTATAAATTCTGTAGGTCCAATTTTACAATTTTTTTTTTTTTCTGTTTCAGAAAGAAGTACATTCACACCCATTGGATTGATAATTACTTCTGGCAGGAATGGTAAGTTCGCGCTTTGTAGAACAGGTCTAGCAAATCACTAAAACAACAAAAGGTTTGTCTATTGAGGGGTCATCTAATTTGCTGTTTGATGAATATGAAGTCACAATCGATAGTTACATGTGTTTGTGGAATGACAAATATACTAAATATTTAATTTATTTTTTATTTTTTAGCTGGATTTTTTTTACAAAAGAAGTGGAGCGTTGTTCTTGCCACAACTTCATTGTATTTTTTTCTGGTTAAAGTTTTATACTTGTATCTCAGTGACCACAACCCATACATCAGTGAGTGTTCACTACCATGAAGGGGACTCAAGGGGCCAAGTAGGATAACTTCAATTTGATCTCAAGCAGAATTATGGCCCCATCTATAATTCAACAGAAAATTTGGTTAAATTTTGTAGGTTCATAAATGTCGTTCATCTAAGTAGCCACTATCCATACATCTGGATCTTCATGTGAAGGGGACACAAGGGGGCAAGTCCATTAACTCTTATTTTGATTATAAAGGCACAATTATGGCCCTTTTATACTTCAGTGGAAAATTGTACCAAAATCGTCAACAATATTCTTGCTGTAACTTGACATGGTATTTCTTAAAAAGAAATAATCTTCAAATTCTTAATTCATAATTTGTCAAAATGTTTTGGTTAAATTTGTAATCATGTACATGTACGTCACTTTTGTGTTTGAGCATTTTTTTATTTTTTTCATGGTCACACAGAAATGAGGCAAAGAAGGCAAACCACAACGAGAGTAAGAAGCCCACAACCCGTAGTAAACAATTCTATAAACTTGAAATCACATATGGAGGACATGGGCAGTCCACAATTGTTGCTACAACCTGTTGGTGATTCTGCAGAATTAAAAGATGAACAAGATTTGAGAAGGTTGGAGTTGCCAATTAAGGAAGAACATGTAGAGCCTGTATCAAGTGCACAGGGTTGCAGTGAAAGAATTCTCACGGACTTAGAAAAGGAAAACAGACAAAAACATACACAACAGACAGAAACTGGTATACCAGATCCACAACAGACAGAAACTGGTACACCAGATCCACAACAGACAGAAACTGGTACACCAGATCCACAACAGACAGAAACTGGTACACCAGATCCACTAAAGACAGAAAATGGTACACCAGATCCACAACAGACAGAAACTGGTACACCGGATCCACTAAAGACAGAAACTGTTACACCAGATCCACAACAGATAGAAACTGGTACATCAGATCCACTAAAGACAGAAACTGGTACACCAGATCCACAACAGACAGAAACTGGTACATCAGATCCTCTAAAGACAGAAACTGGTACATCAGATCCGCAAAAGACAGAAACTGGCACATCAGAATTAGCTGAGGTAAAAATGGAAATTGAGAATGTTTATTCTATATCAGAACCAGCTAAGGAAAAAGTAGAATCTGAGCATGTATGTCTTGCATCAGAACCAGTGAAGGAAACAATTGAAACAGAGTGTGTATCAGATGCTGTTATAAAGTCACCTGTAGTTCCTGATGTGTTAGACAGACAAGATATAACAGATATACAAGGCAGCTTAGTGGCCAACACTCTGGGGATACAAGATTTACCAAGTGAACCCATTGGAGGTAAATCTGAAACAGTAATACCAAATACACCAGATCCTTGTGTCAGTGATAAATGTGATCAGATAAAAGTGGATACATCAAAAACTACTGAGAGTGAACAACCATTCAGTAAGATTCAGCCTGAAATACCAAATGCATCAGCAAATTCAAATTCATTTGGTACTGTGGTTGATTTAGCGGAAAAGGTGACACAGATTTATGAAGGACTGAGGATGAAAATGAAGGAAAGAAACTTAATAAGTACCAGTACTTCCAAAGTGGATAAAGCAAATGTAGAAAACATGTCCAATACATTCAGATCTGCAAAAGATTTTAGGGCAAGTACAAGTAAAGAGATAGTGACTCAAGATAGCCATTCAGTTGTTGGAAAACCTGTTTCTCAACAACAAAACCAAACTAGATCTTACGCATTATTGTGTTCGGGGCAACAAATTGCGAAGTATCATCCACAAAAAATCTTCACTGTTGACCGCTCCGTGAAAACAAACAATAGCAAAATTTCTGCACAGGTTAAACATTCTGTCTTGGGTGAACTTAACCCAAGACGTGTATTACATCATGTAGGTACTGCAGATTCCTCCTGGCTTACAGAATGGACTGATGATCTCATGAACACATCAAACACTAGTGGTAGTGATGGATTAAATGTTGTGGATAAACCAAAACAATTCAGTCCCTGTGAGAATGATAATAAATTGACACACAGACAAACAAGTTTACCAGAACCTGTTACTTCTATTAGAAGTAAAAATGAGGATACCTCACAGCGTTTTGATACTTCTAACCCTGTAGCAGTTTTAAATGAAATTGACGATATAATGAAGGAAAATTCTCGACAGAAGAAATCTACACAAGAGGTGACTAATTGAGTTTTCAAGCTGACATTGTCAAGCTGTTGTAAGTGATGTTTACAGTTTTAGAATACAGTCAGCCCTGTCTTAAGCAGCCAGTCAAGGGAATGAATGAAAGTGGCCTTTTAAGACAGGTTGTTGCTTAATACAGGTTAATTGGATCTGAAAGCATCAAATGGGAAATAGCAGATATGGCTGCTTAAGACAAGTAGCTACTTAATAGAGGTGACCTCTGACACAGGTTTGACTGTATAAGTTTTATTAATGATTTTGTCAGTAATAATAACATCTTGACAAAATCATTAATAAATAAGCCTTGAATGTGTATTCTAAAACTGTTAATATTGCTTGTAATACAATAGTTCCATAAAGTAGATAACTCTTGCATGAATATAATGCAATTATTGCCCTTATTTCACTTAGAAAATCTGGTTAAAGTTTTGCGCGCAAGTACCATAAAGTCTATATCTCACCAGCCACATTATGTATTTGATTAAAACTCTACACATGATTTCCCAGTCATCAACTCTATTACAATAACTAAGAAAGATAACTCTTGCCTGAATATAATGCAAATTAATGCCCTTTTTGATTAAGAATTTTTGGTTAAAATTTTGCATGCATGTACCATCAAGTCCATATTACACCAACCACTCAATGTATTTGATTAAAACTTCACACACGCCTTCCCAGTCACCAACCCTACTACAATAACTCAGTTACATAACTCTTGTCTGAATATATTGCAAATTATTGCCCTTCTTTGACTTAGAATTTTTGGTTAAAGTTTTGCGTGCAAGTACCATCAAGTCAATATAACACCAACCACTCAATGAATCACAATTGAAATAAATTAATATAATTAGTATGAAGTAAGTGAGCAAAGTTACATGTATTTATGAATTTATGCCTGTGTATTCCTTGTTAAATTCTCGGACATGCTATATATTCAGCAGATTACATTTCAGACATCATCTGCTGATTGTGAAGTGAATGTTAAGATGACAGTTCTAGATTCGAAGGGCAAAGAGATCAACGATGATGGTTCTTCCATCTGTTCAAAGCCGCAACCGAAGTTTGTTGTGATCTGCCCTCTCTTGGAACCCACCGTACTAGGTAAGAAGCAAAATAGGACATTTGTCACTCTTTTCCAGTTAGGCATGGAAGTAGAAAAAACAACTGAAAAATAATTACAGTCAAACCTGTCATAAACAGCCAGTCAAGGGAAGGAGTATAAGTGGCCTTTTAAGACAGGTTATTGCTTAATACAGGTTAATTTGCTCTGAAAGCTTAGAATAGGGAAATAGCAAATGTGGCTGCTTAAGACAAGTGGCTGCTTAATAGAGGTGGCTGCTTGTACAGGTTTTACTTTATTGCCCCTGATATTTTAAGAATGATGATTGGGCATTAAGTGTTTAGTCTGTCCATCTGTTTGTATATAAATCCATGCATCTATAATATTAGTTTTTTGATAAATAGTCTCGGAAAGGATCTGTGTATTTCAATTAATATTTGGAATACAAAATACAGGTCAAGTCTGAGTTTACTTTAAAATTAAGTTGAAATAAATAGGCGTAAGCAAATGAATCTTTTTGTGTGTTTAGTATAATACTGATTAATGCTTTCATTCATTCTTTTATCTCATTCTAGGTCAATGTTTTCAAATAAATTTACAGTAATTCTTATTCTGGATTGAAAATTGGATTGTAGTCGTCAATCTTTCAAAATTGATTTTGGTATGAGTGCTTGTTTATGATTGACTTTATTAAACAAGTATACTATGTGAGGCTCTGTTGAGTAACATATCATTTTCACCAACGAGTTGATAAATGAGTTTGAATGTGAAATCCTTTTCATCACATAACTCTGGAAAATTGGTATTTTAACCATTCGTTTTTCAGGTCAGCTCTAGAAAGAATGAGGAAAAATCTTGCATATTAGTTTTCGTCAGTCATTGTTTGACGTAACGTCTGAAAATAACGTCATATTATCATAATAAATCAACATCATTTATAAGTTCAGACAAAAAATGCGGAACGATGACTCAGTAGTGATATTACACTAGGTTAATATAAACAAGTAGTGATATAACACTAGGTTAATATAAACAAGTCGTGATATTACACTAGGTTAATATAAACAAGTGAAGTGGTGCTATTACACTATGTTAATATAAACAAGTGGTGATATTACACTAGGTTAATATAAACAAGTGGTGATTTTACACTAGGTTAATATACACAAGTGAAATGGTGCTATTACACTCAGTAAATATAAACAAGTGGTGCTATTACACTAGGTTAATATAAACAAGTGGTGATATTACACTAGGTTAATATAAACAAGTAGTGATATTACACTAGGTTAATATAAACAAGTGAAGTGGTGCTATTACACTAGGTTAATATAAACAAGTGGTGATATTACACTAGGTTAATATAAACAAATGGTGATTTTACACTAGGTTAATATAAACAAGTGAAGTGGTGCTATTACACTAGGTTAATATAAACAAATGGTGCTATTACACTAGGTTAATATAAACAAGTGGTGATATTACAATAGATTAATATAAACAAGTGGTGCTATTACACTAGGTTAATATAAACAAGTGGTGCTATTACACTAGGTTAATATAAACAAGTGAAGTTGTGCTATTACACTAGGTTAATATAAACAAGTGGTGCTATTACACTAGGTTAATATAAACAAGTGGTGATATTACACTAGGTTAATATAAACAAGTGGTGATTTTACACTAGGTTAATATAAACAAGTGGTGCTATTACACTAAGTTAATATAAACAAGTGGTGATATTACACTAGGTTAATATAAACAAGTGGTGATATTACACTAGGTTAATATAAACAAGTGAGTGCGGACGCTTGTCTTTTTTCCAAACCATGAGAAGGTCAAAGTTATTTATATTAACTTTTTAAACATTATGATGATTAGTTTGCAAAATCAATACTATTACTGAAAAATAAAAAAGATTTAAAAAAAACAACAAAAAAAAACAAGAGAAAAAGCTGAGCTAAGCGTAAAACACTAACTGGCAGACAACAACAACGACAAAGCAAGTGTCATGACAGTAGCTCTTCATCTTTTTAAAAAAAACGAGCTAAAAATATCTCTTTGGTTTATTATGCTTCTGCACCATAAATTACCAGTATATCACATACTGAAGATAATAAAATACTCATTCTGTACAACCATGTTGTTTTCATATTAAGGGATCAGTTATTTAACCTAGGATTGATTGATTGATTGATTGATTGATTGATTGATTGATTGATTGATTGATTGATTGAATATTTAGCGTCATTTTTATGCCATCGTGGGCTAACAGATGATCAGTTAATCTTGCCACTGTTTCCTGTGATCCTGAAAGGTTAACCAGTACTCGAGCATACCCCATCTCCGCAAGTAGCTGATAACTTTCTCACTTGAATCAGCGATGAGAGAAGAATGATAATGAGACATAATATTGTATATCAGTCATCACGGAGACTGTTGCCAGGTGGGGATTTGAACTCTGACCCCTGGATTGATAGTCAGACACTTAACCAACTGAGCTAATTGCGCCCGGCTTAACTAAAAAAAACATCTTCATTTGTGAATGTTTGGTGATACTAGCTTTTGCCGAGTGTGCTTACTAGTCGGAAATATTGAAATACGTTGCTGATATACATTGAGACAACATTCACATGCAGGTCTGAACTGGCAGGCTTGACATTATCACTCTTTTACATCTAGTGTTGTTCTATCATTGAACATGATTGCAAACTGACTGTGGAGATATGTTGGCATGTCTGGGCAATTTTTAGCTCACCTGAGCCAAAGGCTCACAGGTGAGCTTTTGTGATCGCTTGGTGTCCGTCGTCTGTCGTCCATTGTCCGTCGTCTGTTGTCTGTCATTAACTTTTAGCTTCTAACAACTTCTTCTCTGAAACCACCTGGCCAATTTTGATATAACTTCACAGAAATGTTCCTTGGGTGACCCTCTACCAAGTTTGTTCAAGTCATCTGGATTCATCAAAAAACATGGCCACCAGGGGGTGCGGCAAGTTTAATTAGTAAAAACTTAAAAAATCTTCTTGTCAGAAACTACTGGCTGGATCTTCAAATAATTTCACAGAAATGTTCCTTGGGTGACTCTCTACCAAGTCCCAGCCAGGGGATGAGGTTTGTTTTATGTCAAATTACTTCCCCTTTTTTATAGCATAAATGTCTGTATATAGCAATTATTATAAGAAGAGGTAATAAACTCTTTAAATAAACTTTTTTTTGCTATTATTATACAATATTATACCAGATATAAGTTTTAAAAGATAATTCATCATAAAAAGATGAATGATACAATTATAATCAATGATTGAAATATTATAATATTATTCATATATCATGAACCATTTTAAAATAGGTGTTTTTCTGAATATAAAAGTCAGAGTATTAATGGTTGAGACAGGGATGGTTTACTGCTTCATAATAAAGTAATACCATATTTTTAGTTAGTTTCATCACAGCAAGAAGTCTGCTTGAGATTTTCAGTGTCAAAGTGTACTTGAAATCTTGGAGGAGGAGCTTAATCATTTTTGGAGGAGAATGCAATGCAACAAAATTCTTTCGAGCGATAGACTTTCGGAAGGCTTGTGTTTGAAACTCATAGGAATATTTATCATGCTGGAACTGTGGATTGTTTATGCACTATAGTTTAGTCTGATGTTTTAGTTTGAAACCGTTCTCAAACATAACAGGTTAGTTTTGTGCTGGAACTGGATTTTTATCTTAGTTAGAAGACTTAGCAGCTATAGAAAAAAACTTCAAAAGCCTTCTTGTCAGAATCTACTGACCTGATTTTGATGTAATTTCACTGACATTTAACATGGGTGAACCTCTACCAAGTTTGAACTCTTCTACGCATCTGTTACATCTTCAAAACAAATCAAAATTCTAACTACTTGCCCATCTTGTCTTTCTTGAATTTTGAGTGTACATGTATTATATAATCTACTTACTGGTATGTTGGGTGACTCATGGTCAGTCAGGTGAGCGATATAGGGCCATCTTGGCCCTCTTGTTTTCAAATAAATGTTTGTGTTGTTGTCTTGAATGACACAAAAAGAATGTAAGGTAACTGTGGAATAGATTATTATTATTATATATCTCTGAATGCTTTTTAGGGGCCACAAAGTCCAACCAACGCTTTAGTATGGTTGCACATTTTAAAATGTATCTTGGAAGAGCAACACCCAAGGATTTATGGATAGCATGCCACCTTGATCAAGTCCATCTCCGGTGAGTCAACTGAGAGCACAGGGGCAAGTTACAATATCTATATTGTAAATTCCTATATATAGTATAATATATATATATATGGATATAGAATATTTATTGTCACTAGCTCCTGTGACTGAGAGGGTTAGTTTGTTTGTTTCTGAATGCAAATATAGTAATATACTTGTTGAAATAATATCACTTATAATTTAATTTCAATGTTTTGATATTTTTGAGTTTCAGTTAGATATTTGGACTATGTTGTTGTTATATGGTGTTTAGCGTCGCTTTTACCTATTTTTCAGTCAAATCGCGACGGCGTCTACTTGAGACAGTATTGTGAGCGCTGTCACACTGGAGTATCATGCCGCAGACACATGGTATGATACCCCACCCAGTCACATTATACTGACACTGGGCCGACCAGACCTAGAACTCCCCTCTAAATGCTGAGCGTCAAGCGAGGAAGCTTCTGGTACCATTTTTAAAACCTTTGGTATGACCCGGCCGGGGATCGAACCCACGACCTTCCACATGTGAGGCGGACGCTCTACCACTAGACCACGCCGCGGTCTATATTTGGACTAAAAAGTATTGACGATTTTGGGTTATGTCTCTGAAGTTATAAACTTTATACAGTAACTCACTTGAGTTCGGCTAGAATCTGTTAATCCGAATTTATGTTGCAATAAAAGCCAGATTTCCATTGTTTAAATTTAACGGAACTCAGTTGAGAACAAACAAAGAGTTTTGTAATCTATGGGTCTGTGTCACTTTGGATTATTTTTCTTTTTTTTCAATGATATGTTTGTTTGGTTGCAGGTGTTTCAGGATTGATAAAAATGGAGAACGTGAAGATGGGTTTCCCACCAACATCAAATTGACAGTCAATAATACAGATATTTCCATAGTAAGTTGGATGTTCATGAAACTTAACAGCAATATTGCACTTAATGTCTTGTTGATTCTTAAGAAATATCAAGTATGTCTAAAACCTAAAATGTCATCTGCCAGGTAAAACTGAGATTACATTTCAGCAAGCAAATTCTGTGAATTTATGTTCCTCGTTTTTTTCAAGAGGTTTTAATTATTGCACAGAAACCCCCTAAAAAAACCCCAAAAGTGTGACAGATGGACGGACAGACCCAAATTAAAGTCTCCCGCTTTTCTCAAAACAGGGGACAAAAAATTATTGATGTTCAAGTTCTAACTAAGTTGCTCATGAGGGATTTAAAAATGATTTGTCACAAATGATAAACATCACAAGATGGACAGATTATATGCAAGATACAGGTAAGAAGATCAGGCCTTCTAAAATTGCCGGTTTTTCGGTTTTTGGACCGATTTCTGAAGTTCAAAACCGGTTTTCGTTTCAAAGTTTAATAAAAAATCGGTCCAAATATTTTCAAAGTTCAATAAAAAATCGGTCCAGATATTTTCTATCGGTCGTATAAAATCTCATAAATGCTCTTATCATGCCATACTGACCTGTGAAATACGCCTTGCGGCAATATCATTTGACCCAATAATCCGTTTCTTTTGTCACCTGCTGTGCGAAATGATGTCAATTTCGACCAAACCATTGACGGTATTAGGGGAGTTTATCGGAAGAGTCTATCGCTATGAAGCACGCCTCCGATGCATGATCAGCGACCCATAGCATTCTGTCTGTTCATCAAAAGACTGTGTTTGCGTCCGTAATTTCTTTGATATACCGCTAACCAAAGCGGGGACGGTCGGACCGAATATTGTTTGCGTCATTAAAATATTTGATAAAACGTGCAGCGTTACTTGTTTGTTTCATTTTTTTTTTTAAAAAATAATTTAATCATAAAATTGATGACATTAATTAATGAAAGTGATAAAACCCGGACCGATTTTGTTTTGATTTGGGACAGGTTCGGAATGATTTATTTTGGTGGTTGAATCGTTACATTGGTTTTCACGGTGATTATTTCACGCAGCTTCCGGAACTTGCATCACTTCCGGTTCGATCGATCATTTTTTAATATAATGAAAATTATTCAAAAACGCGGAAACATAATGTCAGTCATTGAAATGTACACATTGTGGTAAAGTATGTTATAAATAATACACAAATAAACTTGAAATCGTTCCTTATTAATAAATAAACGCAGAAAATACATGATGCTGCTGATATGGTGGGTGGGGTATGCATACATGTAAAGGCAATTTAAGTGATTTTTTTTTAAATAAGTGCGATTCTTACGGTAGTAAAAAACCTGGACCGATTTGCATTTTGGAATTTTAGAAGGCCTGAAGAAGATCAAGGTCACTTTTTTGTTAAAATCCAAAATATAATCATAAAGTACACCTTTACAATGACAGACCACTTTTAGGGTATTTATTACTTAAATAACCTTTGACATTTCTTGTGTTAGTTCACCTTTATCCTTTGTATGCTAACCTTTACATCTCACGTCACTGTTGAATTTCTCATAGTGCTCCATTGTAACAATTGGTTCCTCCATGGCCGAGTTGTCTAGGGTACTGTCTCAAGATCACTTATCTCTCACCGCTAAGTCGTAGGTTCAAGTCAGGCTTGGTCAAAAAACTTTGTTAGAAAGTTTACCAGTGACTTGCAAAAGGAAGGCGGATATATTCAGATTCATTCTGATGGTTTCCTCTACCATTAGAACTGGATATGCCATATATTACCTGAAATGTGTTGTATATGGCATTAGACTCCATTCCACTGTAACATTATTGTCAACAACACAGTGAAAAATCAAAACCTGCAGAATGTGTCTGGACTCAAATTCTCCACTGGTTCAAGATTGGCAATTATAAAAGATAAAATACAATTTTTTTACTGAATCTGTGATTAAATCAAGTTTACCAACTTTCATTTAGGTGATAGCCACCATCCTAAATCTTGTAATTTTGTATATTACTTAATGTGACCTTCGTGATTGAAAATGGGGATAAAAGTACAAATGTTGAAAATGAGGATGAAAATACAGATGTTGAAAATGGGGATGAAAATACAGATGTTGAAAATGGGGATAAAAATACAGATGTTGAAAATGGGGATGAAAATACAGATGTTGAAAATGAGGATGAAAATACAGATGTTGAAAAAGGGGATGAAAATACAGATGTTGAAAATGAGGATGAAATTACAGATGTTGAAAATGGGGATGAAAAAAAAACAGATGTTGAAAATGGGGATGAAAATACAGATGTTGAAAATGGGGATGAAAAAAAAACAGATGTTGAAAATGGGGATGAAAATACAGATGTTGAAAATACAGATTTTGAAAAGTGGGATAAAAATACATATGTTGAAAAGGGGGATGAAAATACAAACATTAGAATGGGGATGGAACTACATGTACAAATGTTGAAAATCAAATACAAATTTTTGCAATCTTGACTACAGGCTACAGGAAAATCTCCAGGTCCCATTGATATTACGTCCGCTTGTTCGAAAGAATTTGTAGTAGAGAATATCGTGAAAGTCATATGGTCAGCCAAACAGGTGAGTGGTTCTTACTGTAGTAAGGAGAAATTAATACATTGTAATTTGCTCTTAAAGGCAGTATGTCAGGATTTATAAAAAATTGAAAATTGGCTTAAAACATTGTTTTTCAATATCATAACACTGTATACTTACTGACCCTAAATTGCCATAAAGATTTATTTAGACATGCAAAAATAATATATTGAAAGAAAAATGATGATAATGAAATGTGTTTTATTCATTTTAAAGATAATTCCATTCTTTAAGACAATTGTAGCATTTTTTCCTGATATACCCATTTTAAAGGGAATATATCATGATTTTTTTCAAAATTTTAGAATTGGCTATAAACATTTTTTTCAAATATATCTTGCCTAGTTTAAGTGAATCTTGCCTATATATATTCTCTGATCTTGTTTTGCCATATGGACATGTATTTAAACATGCCAAAATATTATATTGAAAAGGGATTTCCTATTTAGGGCTACATCCTTAGGTCAGTTTAAATAGATTTCCCGTTTAAAATTGCAACATATTTTGTGACATATTAAATGGGTCAGGTGATTTCATTTTGATTTCACTTTGATCCGTTATACAGGTTTACATGTAGTAAATACTGTTTCATATTAAACAGAGTCCAAATGACGATGTCATGGTCATCAAGCAGTATTTACTTTAGAAAAATGGAAATTGCTATTTTAATATTAATGAGACTTAATGGTGTAAGTTGCCTTAAAGTAATGTTCTAACAACTGGATATAAATTCATTAATATTTTGAGAATGATTTAGTAGTAAATATGACCTGACATCTTAAGATTGAGAGAAAGAATAGATAAATAATGTTTTACAGTGTGTTGACACATAAATATGTAATTTTGTTCTCATAAAGCTGTTGAATGTGATAATGTTATTACTGAATGTGTTTTAATGCCATTTTCAACAACATGAAAGATTACAAAATAAAAGTAAAGTTTCAAGATAAGTTTCTGGTTATAGTTATGACTACTATGTTTTGCATATCAAGTAAAAGTTTCAAACGTTTATGGTGTTTCCGAAGCAGTTGGTAACAAATAAAATCAGCATTTTATTTTACTACTTTGACCCTTTTGTTTCGACTGTTCAAGTGTCTCAGAAAGCCAGATGTAACAGAGCTTGGCCTCTTGACATGATGAATAGCCAACCGAAACAAAGTACATGTATTATGAAAGCTGAGTTTGCACTGTAAAAACTGTCATTTTGGAATGACTCATGACTGCAGTGCTGATTGCATTATAGTATTTCAACTATTCAGTTTGATATTTTTTATAAACCTAATAATTAATTTTCTAAAATCATTGCTGAGATACAATCTTTGTAATCATGGAAATTTCTGGCAGCAGCAAGCGAAATCGGTCAATATAAACAGACATACACTGTAGATTTATTGACATGTGTTTGACAGCAAAATGTGGGAATGGCCAAACAACTTAATCGGCCAATTGTTTGTCAGAATTCGTAAAAACAAACTCAAAGATGAGATAAGTACTGTACACAATTCGCTTTGTCATCAGCATTGTTTTAACATTAGTAAACTCTATTTAAACTTGTTATACAAGGCAAAGTAACATATAATTATCAAGTTTTTAAATCTGTATATTCAGGATTATTATCTGACGGTGGAACTTGTCAGAGCAGAAGTGTCACTGGCCGAGGTTCAAGTCAAGTTGTTGCAAGAGAATGCAGTAAAACCTGCACAGAAAAGCAGGGAGATAAGTATGTAACAGATTTATTAGTTACAAAAAATGCTTTGTTAATTCCAGCCTCTCAGTTAAAACGTATCTTCTATGCTAAGTAAAAAGCTTTGTACCCTTCATAAAAAAACTATTACTTTAGGCCATTATAAATTAATTGCTAGATTCTCATCCAAATTTTTCTTAAAAAGGGGAGGGGTAGTGGGGAAAAAAATATTTTTTTATGTAAATTAGGGGGTGAGCGTGAATGATAACCAAGCAATTAATTCATTGTGGCCTTATTGGAAGACTCAGTTTTTTTATCCTGTCTTTCATTAGCGGTTGGTTTCACTAATACATCTCAAGCTGAGTCAGCGCACCTAATCATTGTTCTATCTGAGATCTGCTTGGTGGTTAACCAGTACTAGACACACCTCATCTCTGCGAGTCACTGACTATTTCCACACATATACAGAGATTGGAGATTTATGGTTTTAGAACAAAGGTAATGACCAAACACCACGGAGACTGATGGCAGGCATGCATTTAAACTCTACAAACTCTGGATTAACATTCAGACTTGTTGAATTACTACAGTTCTTTTCCAATTGAGATGAAACTTGCGATGAATGTAAATCTTCACACTTACCATTCTATAATGAATTAAAATAAATCATGTTATTTGCAGTTAGAAAAATTCTGCAGTTGTCAAACAGTTTGAGTATATCCCTGATATGTCCGGTAAGTATTTTGTTAATTTTAAAATATACTTCTGATAGCACTGTTATGCTCATTGGACATATATATATATATAGCATCATCTTTTATGCCATCAGTGGCTAACAGATGATCAGTTAACCTAACCGCTCTTTCCTCGGAACCCAGAAGCACACTCACCTCTGCATGTAATTGATAATTTTCTCTCTTGAACAAGTGATGAGAAAAAAAATGACGATTAGAGGCAATGTCGCATATCGGCCACCATGAAGACTGGTCGGGCTGGGATTCAAACTTCATACCCTGGATTAAAAGTCGGATGACAGAGCTTACCAGGCCCATGTTTGTCATCAATAACAATCTTAATATTTCATAATCTAATGTAATATGGTGTGTATCTATTTCTAGGAAAAGTTGGCTGATAAATCTGGCTTTATTACTTTCAAGTTTTACTAATTTTGATGTATTTTTTTTGTAACTTAATTGAATAAAACAACCTGAGGCTATAGAGCAGGTAGGTCCTGTTGCTCAAATCTCCGATATACTGATGAAATTTTAATTTCATTGTATATGTATATATATTTAATACATTGAAGGTAACAGTTTACTGGTATTTGTGACAAAATGCAATTCTACTGATCTATAACCATTGTATACATTGTCAAGATACTGAGCATACCAGATCTCACCCACCTAATGGAGTGCTAAGCTAACAGATCATTGAACCACTGAGCCCAGGTGATCTATTGTTACAGGGCTGGACCCAGGATCAGTGGGTTGTAGGTTTGATCTTCGGCTATAACACTCTATCTCCGTAAGCTTATTGCAGGGTCTGCCCAGGAAGACTTCGAGCTTGATTTGTATACTTTTGTTTAGGAACTTAATTCACAATGTATGAAAATAAATAATTTCATATGAAAATAGATAAGTGTAAATGAAAACCAATAATTTTAAATGAAAATAGATAATTGTAAATGAAAACCAATAATTTCAAATGAAAATAGATAAGTGTAAATGAAAATAAATAATTTCAAATGAAAATAGATAAGTGTAAATGAAAACCAATAATTTTAAATGAAAAAAGATAAATGTAAAAGAGAATAAATAATTTTAAATGAAAATAGATAAATGTAAATGAGAATAAATAATTTTAAATGAAAAAAGATACATGTAATAAATAAGTTAGATAAGCTAGAATAACTATATCAGTGAGCCTGACTTTTATGCGCGAAAGTTCAATTTGGGCCTGATTTCTTTGTAACAAAGTTAAATACAGTGTAAACCTAGATCTACATTAATAAACCTGGATTTAAGGCCTATAAAGGAACATAATGCCTGATTTATTTGTATAAAAGTTAAAAAAAATGAAGCCCAACAGAGGTAATTGTTCACTTCTGTACACTGTATAGAACATAAATATTAGCTTACATGGTTCATTCACTTTGTAATAATCATTTCAGTTCAGCATTATCATAGTCACACTGCCCGATCAGTTGGTATCAAAGACACCTTTAATATAAATATTTCTGTTTGTTTTTTTAGTGGGTCTTTGAAAATTTATTGCAATTTTTACAGTAGTTGTTCTTCACACCAATTGCTGATATTTAAGTGGAGTGGAAGTGTAGTGGATAGATTAATGGCTTCACATGCCAGAGGTTGGGGGTATGATCAACAGCTCGACCTGGTACCTCTCAAAAACAACACTCAGTACTGGTTCTACCCAGAAAGCAGACCTTGAAAGTAGTTCAAATAAGCTTAAAGCTTTCATCGCAATCAAAAGAATATAAATTAAAGTAATAAAGGTGTGAGGTCTTCCCAGAAGAGACTGCATGCATTATCTAAACTAATATTGGTGTGAGGTAAATCCACAAGGGACTGCATGCATTATCTAAACTAATATTGGTGTGAGGTAAATCCACAAGGGACTGCATGCATTATCTAAACTAATATTGGTGTGAGGTAAATCAACAAAGGACTGCATGCATTATCTAAACTAATATTGGTGTGAGGTAAATCCACAAGGGACTGCATGCATTATCTAAATTAATATTTGTGTGAGGTAAACCCACAAGGGACTGCATGCATTATCTAAACTAATATTGGTGTGACTTAAACCCACAAGGGACTGCATGCATTATCTAAATTAATTGGTTTGAGGTAAACCCACAATGGACTGCATGCATTATCTATGATGCTGAATATGCTATCTACATGTATATTGTAAATGGTCCAGTGGTAGAGTATGGGACTGTGGATTGATGGGTTTTGGGTTTGATCCTTGGCCTTGGTTGTCCATAGTGTTCTTGAGCAAAACACTTTATCCACACCTGCTGAGTACTGGTTCTACCCAGGAAGAACTCAAGCATGATGTAATAACTTGTTTCACAATCATTGTAAAAAAAAATAGTTTAAATAAATAAAAAATGTATATCTACAGTTAAGCAAATGCAGAATCCAGACACCTTGTCGCAGTGTTGGCTGCACACACTTGGAATGTTTTGATGCTGTGAGTTACCTTGACCACAACAACAAGAAGGCGGCCAGTGACTGGAAGTGTCCAATTTGCGGCTGTTTAGCGCAATATTTTAAACTTGTAATTGATGGGTAAGTAAGCAAAGAATGTTTTATAAATATAAGAAAGCATTGGAATATTTAGCCCCATTTTGTGCCATCGAGGGCTAACAGATGATCAGTTTACCTAACTGCTCTGTCCTGAGTTCCTAGAAGGTAATACTCGAGTACACTCATCTGTGTAAGTAACTGATAATTTGACTCTTGAATCGGCGGTGTGACAAGGCCGTATATCGATCATCACTAAGACTGTGGCCGGGCGCGGATTCAGACTCGCAACCCCTATGGATTAACAATCAGACACGCTACCAATTGAGCTAATCATGCCTGGCTATAACATAGCAACAGATAAACATAGTATTTGTGTAAATACCCAATCAATTTGGTATAAAAAACATGCACAGTTAAATTAACAGTCAAGCTAATTGATTGATTGATTGAATATTTAGCGTCATTTTTATGCCATCCATGTTTCCTGGGATTAACCAGTACTCGAGCACACCCAATCTCCGCAACTAACTGATAACTTTCCCACTTGAATCAGTGGTGAGAGGCAAATGACAATGACACACAATGTTGTATATCAATCATCATGGAGACTGTTGCCGGGCGTAGTTTACCATGGGACAACCAGTACAGACTAGATAGTGATTTGTGTGCATACATGTAGTTTACCATGAGACAACCAGTACAGACTAGATAGTGATTTGTGTGCGTAGTTTACCATGAGACAACCAGTACAGACTAGATAGTGATTTGTATGTGTAGTTTACCATGAGATAATCAGTACAGACTAGATAGTGATTTGTGTGCATAGTTTACCATGAGACAACCAGTACAGACTAGATAGTGATTTGTGTGCATAGTTTACCATGAAACAACCAGTACAAACTAGATAGTGGTTTGTGTGCATAGTTTACCATGAGACAACAGTACAGACTAGATAGTGATTTGTATGCGTAGTTTACCATGAGACAACCAATACAGACTAGATAGTGATTTGTATGCATAGTTTACCATGAGACAACCAGTACAGACTAGATAGTGATTTGTATGCATAGTTTACCATGAGACAACTAGTACAGACTAGATAGTGATTTGTATGCATAGTTTACCATGAGACAACCAGTACAGACTAGATAGTGATTTGTATGCGTAGTTTACCATGAGACAACCAGTACAGACTAGATAGTGATTTGTTTAAGCTCAAAGCTTACTCTGCAGTTGATAAAAAAAAGTTGAAAATAACAAAAGGTTACCAGATCCAAAAGGTCATTGTGAGCTTTTGTCTGTATGCCCATGGGATGTTCACTCATGTCTATTTCATTTTTCTTACAAATATAATATTACTGGCAGTTATTAGCAAGATATGATGATTATTGTTTATTGCAAATATTAAGTCATTATGTTTGATTTGTCAACTGGGTGCAAATAGTCAATAACTGCAATAAAAGTTCCATGATAACCAAGATTTTTATGTCATTTTAGGATGTTTGTTCGTCTTCTCGAGGCTGCTCCTCAAGGGGCTGATAAGGTCATGTTTAAAAGATTTGAATCGGAATCCTTTCTCAACCAAAGTGTTGTTCTACCAAGTTTTCAAAGGACAGCATTTTCCTTGCACAGTGTCCCTCAACACACTGATAGAAAACAAGACATTCACACAGAGCCAAAAGGCAACACAAGTTCTTGTGCATCACAATGCCTGAAGAGGAAATGCTTGGATGTAACTCAGTCAAAGGTTAGATCAAAATTACCTAGGTCAGGGCAAAATTCTGAAATACCTGGATCAACGATCAAATCTCATCTACCCAGTGCAGCTGTTGATGCTCAAATACCAAATTCGGCCGTTGTTTTTGGAAAACATCGGTCCTCAATTAATTTTGAAAAACCTGACTCAAACAGTGATAGGTCAGCAGCCCACCTTGAAATATTGGGGTCAAAGGCAGACTGTGAAATACCTATGGTAAATATTAACTGTGATATACCAAGCTCAATAGTCAACTCTCGTTATGGTTCAATCAACCTTTCAAGTATTCCAAGGAAGTTGGTAAGTTCAGATTTTTTATTCAATATGATAATTTCTTTGACTTTGAATTTGAACCAAGAGACCTTCTAAATGTGTAATGTTTTTTGATTTATTTAAGACATGGTGTAATTTTCGGTTATGTCTAAGAACTCAATTTCATGTACTTAAGGATTAAAAGCCTAATTTTGAGTTTTTATTGGATGATGAAAAACATTAGGCCAGTTTAATGTTCGTGAAGCCCGAAGGGCAAAGCCAATGTCATGACTGTAGCGGCGACGTCAACATACTGAATAAGTGCACGCATTTTTAGGACAACTTACGGCAACTGTCACGTGAAACTAACGGTGTGTTTTTCATTTGGAAATGAAATGCCGTAAATCTATATAGTTAATTTAGGCCGAATGCAGTGGGAATGTAAATATATCCTTTTTAGCTTGCTAAGACGAAAGTCCCCAATACCCCACCCCCCACCCCATATAGTAATCCCATCGTCCGTTCGTCCTTCCGTCAAGTATTTCGTTTCCGGCCTGTATCTTTGTCATGCATAGATGGATTTTGTTGATACTTGGTACAAATGATCAACATAACATGATGACGTGTCGCAAGTAAGACCCACACCCGTACCTCAAAGGTCAATCTCACAATTTGAGTTTGTTTGAATACCCTTTGAGTCTGTGTGAGATTTCTGACCAGCCTGTAACCTTGTCATGCATAGAACGATTTAAATGATACTTGCTACAAATGATCAACATAACATGATGACGTGTCGTGAGTAAGACCCACACCTGTACCTCAAAGGTCAAGTCACAATTTGAGTTTGACAACACTTTGAGTCTGTGTGAGATTTTATGTCCGACGTGCAACTTTGTCATGCATAGATGGATTTTTAGCTAACCTGAGCCAAAGGCTCACAGGTGAGCTTTTGTGATCGGCTGGTGTCCGTCATCTGTTGTCCATATGCTGTCGTCCGTCGTTAACTTTTAGCTTCTAACAACTTCTCCTCTGAAACCCAATTTTGATATAACTTCACAGAAATGTTCCTTGGGTGACCCTCTACCCAGTTTGTTCAAGCCATCTTGATTCATCAAAAAACATGGCGGCCAGGGGGCGGGGCAAGTTTAATTAGTAAAAACTTAAAAAATCTTCTTGTCAGAAACTACTGGCTCGATTTTAAAATTATTTCACAGAAATGTTCCTTGGGTGATCCTCTACCAAGTTTGTTCAAGCCATCTTGATTTGTCAAAAAACATGGCAGCCAGGGGATGGGGTTAGTTTACTATACAGGCTTTAGTAAAAACTTAAAATTTTTTTTGTCAGAAACTACTTGGTCGATTTTAAAATAATTTCACAGAAATGTTCCTTCAGTGACTCTTTACCAAGTTTGTTCAAGCCATCTTGATTCGTCAAAAAACATGGTGGCCAGGGTGTGGGGTTAGTTTACTATATAAGCTATAGTAAAAACTTAAAAAATCTTCTTGTCAGAAACTACTGGCTTGATTTTAAAATAATTTCACAGAAATGATCCTTCGGTGACCCTCTACCAAGTTTGTTCAAGCCATCTTGATTCATCACAAAACATAGCTGCCAGGGGGTGGGGCAAGTTTAATTAGTAACTTCTACGCATCTATTACATCTTCAAAACAAATCAAAATTCTAACTACTCTCCCATCTCATTTTTCTGGAATTTTGAGTGTACATGTATTATATAATATAATCTACTTAAGTTGGGTGACTCAAAGTCAGTCAGGCGATATAGGGCCATTTTGGCCCTCTTGTTATAAATGATCAACATAACATGACGTGTTGCACTTAATACCCAAACTCCCACTTCAAAGGTCAAGGTCACAATTTAACTTTGCTTGACAACACTTTCAGTCATTTTTACATTTCTTGTCTGGTCTGTCATCTATGGATAAATTTTAAAAACACTTGGCTCAGTTGATCAACATGACATAAATAAGTGTCGCATGTACATGTAAGACCCAGAACCTTTCCTCAAAGATCAAAGTCACACTTTCATTTTGTGTGATATTGTGTGTCAGGTCTGTGACTTTGCCTTTAACTTGGCTCAATTTATCAAAATGACATGACGACGTGTCATAAGACCTAAACCCATACCTCAAAGGTCAAGGTCACACTTTTAGTATGTATGATAACACTTTGAATCTGTTTGAGATTTCAAGTCTGTCCTTTAACTTTATCATACATGGATGGATTTCAAAAACACTTGGCTCAGTTTATCAACAATTAATCTGTAACTTTGTCTTACATTTAGCGATTTTAAAATAGCTTGACACAAGTGATCAGCATGTCATGATGATGTTTCAGCAGCATTTAACTGTTGAAATACCCAGACCATTACATCAGATGTCAAGGTCAAGGTTACACAAAGGTCAAGGTCATGCTTTAATGTAAAAAAACATGAAATTGCATGTCTAGTCTGAAACATCAGTCAATTACTCTTTATATTCATGGATACATCGCTACTTATTATAACATAATTATATTGTTATTTTTCACTGACCATTTGAGGGGCATGCGACACTTACCAGTGACATTTCTTGTTTTTATCAAGACTTGTGCTGAATTTTAGTTTGGCCATATTGCAATTAAAGCAATTGACAAACAGTCAAACCTGCCTTGAGCAACCAGTCAAGGGAAGGGGCAAAAGTGGCTTTAGGTTGTTGCTTAATACTGGTTAATTTGCTTTGAAAGCATACAAATGGGAAAAAGCAAATGTGGCTGCTTAAGACAAGTGGCTGCTTAATAGAGGATGACCACTTGCACAGGTTTGACTGTAATACATAATATTTCTATAGAATAATATTTGGGAGCGCGCTTCAAACAAGTACTATGTTGAAGTTATTCTATTTTCTCTCTGTGTTACAACTTTCCTGTTTGTTTTTCCCCACCCACTTGTCCTGTCTATTGGCCTACCTACAACAATGTACCTGGTGTAACATCTTTACAAGACACATACTTATAATTTGTGATAGCATGCAAACCATTGGCACCAAATGTCTCCTTTCCACGGCTCACCCTAGCCAAAGGCTGAACTCACCAAATCAGATATATTTTTGAAACGGCCAAATCTATTCATAAATGGATGTCAGGGATGATAATCATTTTACGGCCAAAGTTTGCATTATTTGACTTTGTGTTCAATCTATTACCCACATTCTTCATTGGACTTTAACTGAACATATACAGCAGGTAATTAACCTTTATATCTCCAACATAAGCTTCAAGTGGACAAATCGGATAATTATGTCAGTCAGTGTTACACTCTTTTGATGGTATAAAGGACATTATTTGGTGTACTGTACACTCTGGCACAAACATCTTAAATTTGATTTTAAACTAATTCCTACATGTAATTATATACCCTTAATGTCTTGACCATTATTCTTAAATGGCCAAATTGGACGTTTGTGTTACATGATCTTTTGATGGTGAAAAAATGCATTATAAATTGCCCTCGCATTTGAGATTTGTACCTTTATTTGTTCCAGTTACCGAGCGTGTGTCTCGCAAGGGAGTTATCCACAGATTTGCTGCTGTTGAAGGAGACATCTACCAGACCAGCTAGCGAAATCAAAGCCTTAAGTTTGTTCATTTTCATTTCTTTTTTACTTGAATGATATTCAGACTACAGTATGGTATAGTGATAGATTGTCCGCAATTAAAGGATAGTTCTGGGTCTGTTTGACTGAATGTCAGTATAATGTGACTGGGTGGGGTATCATACCATGTTTCTGCGGCATGATACTCCAGTGTGGTCTCAAGTACATGTAGACACCGTCGCAATGACTGAAAAATTGTTGAAAGCGATGCTTAACACCATACAACAACTGGAATGGAATTTAAAACTAGTTTCTACACGTCACAGGTTATAATTATGTCATGTCATGTTTTATTTATAGGTGATTTTGATATTTGACATCATTTTTATGCCATCAGGGGGTAGCATAATAATGATCATTTACCCTAACCACTCTTACCTGGGATCCTGGAAGATTAAAGTGGTCAGACTCTATTTTTGGAAAGAGGTATAATTCTTGTATGAGGTTGAAAGGTGTTATATTTCCGCAGAGTCCTCGTTTGACCCCAAAGCCCTCGTTTGGCCATTAATTGGGGTTGAGATTTGGCCCAATTCCCCCTGCTCTGGAATATACTTTTCCACCTTATTTTATTGAAATTTACCCCCTAAAAATATATTTATATATATTTGTATTTAGTCTGAAGGGAGAATTTTCTGGTTAAAGAAAATAAAGAAGCTCACCACTGTTTAGGCTAATGTGCCTTCTTTTCAATTTGTTATACACGTATTATGAGTTTTACTGCAACACAAAATTGACAGGAAAATTCCCCCCTCAGAGGGCCTTGTCCCCATTCCCACAAAGTAAAGGGAAGGCCCTGTTCCCATATTCATTGTCATCAATAAAAAAGTTTATTTTCATCAGGTTTTATCTATATGAAAATATAAAATCCAAGGAACAAAATCTTTTTTACCAATATTTTCTAAAATAGCTTAACACCAAATGTTTGAAATTCCGTAAATATAAATTTCTAGACAGTGATTCTTGGAGATCAATATATTCATATTATACGTCCATTGGTTACTGAATGTTTGATGCATCCAATTCATAAGTAGTACAAATCAATTTCAGTAATACTATATGAGTATGTGTCCCCTTTGGTGTATATGATTAAAAAAGCATTTGAAAATAAGTTAATTTTGAGAAAGAAATATTTTTTACAAAAAAAAGTCTGTAATGCCTTGATGATAAGACTTAATAATCGGTATTGTTACAATTAATTGCCAATTTGTTACCAACAGTCACCAGTATGATTAAACGACAATATTTGATCTTTCTTTGACAATAAGTTGTTACCAAATGCCACTGGCACGAATAATCAGCAGTGAGTTTTTGTTTGACAATGTGTTGTTGTTACCAAATGCCACTGGCACGATACATCAAATGCCACTGGCACGATTAATCAACAATGAGTTTTTGTTTGACAATGAGTTGTTGTTACCAAATGCCACTGGCACGATACAACAAATGGCACTGGCACTATTAATCAACAATGAGTTTTTGTTTGACAATGAGTTGTTGTTACCAAACGCCGCTGGCACGATTAATCAACAGTGAGTTATTGTTTGACAATGAGTTGTTGTTACCAAATGCCATTGGCAAGATTAACCAACAGTGAGTTTTTGTTTGACAATGAGTTGTTGTTACCAAATGCCATTGGCAGGATTAATCAAATGCCATGGGCATGATTAATCAATTATGAGTTTTTGTTTGACAATGAGTTGTTGTTACCAAACGCCACTGGCACGATTAATCAACAGTGAGTTTTTGTCCGACAATAAGTTGCTGTAACCAAACACCACTGGCACTATTTATCAACAGTGAGTTTTAGTTTGACAATGAGTTGTTGTTACCAAATGCCATTGGCACAATTAATCAACAGTGAGTTTTTGTTCGACAATGAGTTGTTGTTACCAAATGCCACTGGCACAATTAATCGGCAGTGAGTTTTTGTTTGACAATGAGTTGTTGTTACCAAACGCCACTGGCATGATAAATCAACAGTGAGTTTTTGTTCAACAATGAGTTATTGTTACCAAATGCCACTGCCACAATTAATCAACAGTGAGTTTTTGTTTGACAATGTGTTGTTGTTACCAATCACCACTGGCACAATTAATCAACAGTGAGTTTTTGTTTGACAATGAGTTGTTGTTACTAAATGCCACTGGCATGATTAATCAAACGCCACTGGCACGATTAATCAACAATGAGTGTTTGTTCAACAATGTGTTGTTGTTACCAAACACCACTGGCACGATTAATCAAACACCACTAGCACGATAAATCAACAGTGAGTTTTTGTTCAACAATGAGTTGTTGTTACCAAATGCAACTGGCATGATTAATTAACAGTGAGTTTTTGTTTGACAATGAGTTGTTGTTACTTAATGCCACTGGCACGATTAATCAAACGCAACTGGCACAATAAATCAACAGTGAGTTTTTGTTTGACAATGAGTTGTTGTTACCAAACGCCACTGGCACGATAAATTAACAGTGAGTTTTTGTTCAACAATGAGTTGTTGTTACCAAACACCACTGCCAAGATTAATCAACAGTGAGTTTTTGTTCAACAATGAGTTGTTGTTATCAAACGCCACTGGCACGATTAATCAACAGTGAGTTTTTGTTTGACAATGAGTTGTTGTTACCAAACACCACTGGCACGATTAATCAACAGTGAGTTTTTGTTCGATAATGAGTTGTTGTTACCAAATGCCACTGGCACGATTAATCAACAATGAGTTTTTGTTTGACAATGAGTTGTTGTTACCAAACGCCACTGGCACAATTAATCAACAGTGACATTTTGTTTGACAATGAGTTGTTGTTACCAAACACCACTGGCATAATTAAACAACAGTGAGTTTTTGTTTGACAATGAGTTATTGTTACCAAACACCACTGCCACAATTAATCAACAGTGAGTTTTTGTCCGACAATGTGTTGTTGTTACCAAATGCCACTGGCACATTTAATCAACAGTGAGTTTTTGTTCGACAATGTGTTGTTGTTACCAAATGCCACTGGCACAATTAATTAACAGTGAGTTTTTGTTCGACAATGAGTTGTTGTTACCAAATGCCACTGGCATGATTAATCAAATGCCATTGGCATGATATATCAACAGTGAGTTTTTGTTTGACAATGAGTTGTTGTTACCAAATGCTACTGGCATGGTTAATCAACAGTGAGTTTTTGTTTGACAATGAGTTGTTGTTACCAAATGCTACTGGCATGTTTAATCAACAGTGAGTTTTTGTTTGACAATGAGTTGTTGTTACCAAACGGCACTGGCATGATTAATCAACAGTGACTTTTTGTTTGACAATGAGTTGTTGTTACCAAACGCCAATGGCACAATAAATTAACAGTGAGTTTTTGTTCAACAATGAGTTGTTGTTACCAAACACCACTGCCAAGATTAATCAACAGTGGGTTTTTGTTCGACAATGAGTTGTTGTTATCAAACGCCACTGGCACGATTTATCAACAGTGAGTTTTTGTTCGACAATGAGTTGTTGTTACCAAACGCCACTGGCACAATTAATCAACAGTGAGTTTTTGTTCGACAATGAGTTGTTGTTACCAAATGCCACTGGCACGGTTAATCAACAGTGAGTTTTTGTTCGACAATGAGTTGTTGTTACCAAATGCCACTGGCACGATTAATCAACAGTGAGTTTTTGTTTGACAATGAGTTGTTGTTACCAAATGCTACTGGCATGGTTAATCAACAGTGAGTTTTTGTTTGACAATGAGTTGTTGTTACCAAATGTTACTGGCATGGTTAATCAACAGTGACTTTTTGTTCGACAATGAGTTGTTGTTACCAAACGGCACTGGCATGATTAATCAACAGTGACTTTTTGTTTGACAATGAGTTGTTGTTACCAAATGCTACTGGCATGGTTAATCAACAGTGAGTTTTTGTTTGACAATGAGTTGTTGTTACCAAATGCTACTGGCATGGTTAATCAACAGTGAGTTTTTGTTTGACAATGAGTTGTTGTTACCAAACGGCACTGGCATGATTAATCAACAGTGACTTTTTGTTTGACAATGAATTGTTGTTACCAAACAGCACTGGCATGATTAATCAACAGTGACTTTTTGTTTGACAATGAATTGTTGTTACCAAACAGCACTGGCATGATCAATCAACAGTGACTTTTTGTTTGACAATGAGTTGTTGTTACCAAACAGCACTGGCATGATTAATCAACAGTGACTTTTTGTTTGACAATGAGTTGTTGTTACCAAACGTCACTGGCACAATTAATCAACAATGAGTTTTTGTTTGACAATGAATTATACAAATTATTGTGTAAGAGCTGTCATTCTTCCTTCGAACTAAATTGAATGCTGATTGGATGAAAATTTAAGTCAGGCAGCTAATCAAACTTACTTAGGCCAACTTACCAACATAACTGACAAAGAAGAATGACTTTAGGGAAAAATGAAAATATTAAACTCCTGGGACCATAATTATCGTGTTAGTATACATGTATATAGAAAATCCATCGTATTTAATAGAGATTTTGATTGGTAATTAATTGTCTGAAATGTCCGAGTTATCTGTTAAAAATTCCAGCGCCAATTTTTAACACTATCAAACGTTAAACCAACACTGGTATTGATTTTGTCATGGGGAATAACTCTTTGTATGAGAGTGTTCAGATATGTTTACAATGGAAAAAAAGTATTTACGATCAGTTATGATTAAACTTTGATAATTGATACATCATAGGAGGTTATTTGACTTATTTAATCTATTACAGTAAGGGAGAAGTGTAAGCCAGTAAATGGAGAAACATTCACAATTGGATTGGAAACTTCACTTCTCTGTCCTGTAAGTAAAAATATAAATTCAGTTTATATATCAGTAATGTCCGGCTTGGCTGGCTCAGTCAGTAACTCGTCTAACTGTCAGTTTATATATCAGTTATGTCCAACTTGGCTGGCTCAGTCAGAAACACGTCTGACTGTCAGTTTATATATCAGTTATGTCCAGCTTGGCTGGCTCAGTCAGTAACTCGTCTAACTCTCAGTTTATATATCAGTTATGTCCAGCTTGGCTGGCTCAGTCAGTAACTCGTCTAACTCTCAGTTTATATATCAGTTATGTCCAACTTGGCTGGCTCAGTCAGAAACACGTCTGACTGTCAGTTTATATATCAGTTATGTCCGGCTTGGCTGGCTCAGTCAGTAACTCGTCTAACTGTCAGTTTATATATCAGTTATGTCCGGCTTGGCTGGCTCAGTCAGTAACTCGTCTAACTCTCAGTTTATATATCAGTTATGTCCGGCTTGGCTGGCTCAGTCAGTAACTCGTCTAACTCTCAGTTTATATATCAGTTATGTCCGGCTTGGCTGGCTCAGTCAGTAACACGTCTTACTGTCAGTTTATATATCAGTTATGTCCGGCTTGGCTGGCTCAGTAACACGTCAGCTTATATATCGGTTATGTCGGGCTTGGCTGGCTTAGCCAGTAACATGTCTTACTGTCAGTTTATATATCATTTATGTCTGGCTTGGCTGGCTCAGCCAGTTACATGTCTGACTGTCAATCCAGGGTCATGTGTTTATATATCATTTATGGCCGACATCAGTAACTCGTCTGACTGTCAATCCAGGGTCATGTATCTGAATCCCAAACCGATCACTGTTTCTGTGGTGATTGGTTATGAACGTTTTTCAATGGCCATGAGTCTCCCACCTTGGAATATGTGGGAAGTAGTCATTGACTTACAGAAAGGTCACAGTCTGTGTTTTTTTTATGCTTTCTGTTACACTAACAATCTTTGATCTAGCATATGGCTTTTATTTTAGTTTGATTGCAAAGAAAGCTTAGAGTTTATGAATTGCTTTTGAGTTTGTTTCCTGGATAGAACTAGTACTGAGTTGTTTCCTGGATAGAACTAGTACTGAGTTGTTTCCTGGATAGAACTGGTACTGAGTTGTTTATGAAATGTCATTGGTCTGAACCAGATATTGACCTCTGATGTGAGGGACAAAGTCAACTGCATTACCCCTCCCCTTTCCGGTATGATTCTGGTTTCATTCAACATATTTGTGTTTATTTTTTCATGGGTTGTTTGTGTTTGTATTTTTCTTTTCATTCTGTATGTTAAAGTGTTGTTTTTGTACATAGAGAGTGAGTCTGGAATCTTCAGTCTGTATGTTATATGATGTTTTTGTACATGGAGAGTGAACTAGCAATCTTCAGGTTGTATGTTAATGTATTGTTTTGTACATGGAGAGTGAGTATGGAATCTTCCTTTCTGGCATCAAACTACTTTTTGGTTTTCTGTAAAACATCATTTTTTTTCATTCATAATACCAAGTTGTATATAAAATGATGTTGTAGTGCACTGTTGATACAATCATTTATATTTTCTCCAGTTATATCTGTGGGACTGTAATGTAGTAGATAGAGTGTTTGCCACTTACACCAGAGGTTGCAGGTTCAATCCTCAGCTCAACCAATTAAAAAAATCGATCCTCAATACTGGGTCTGCCCAGGAAACAGATTCGAGAGTGGTTCATAAATTCGCAATCGAGCTAAAATATGAAGGTCCCATTGTAGTGACTATACTAACTTTTTTTTCTTTTTTCAGATCAGCAAATCCAGAATTTCCGTGCCATGTAAAGGGAGTACATGTGGACATTTTCAGTGCTTTGATGCTCTTACCTACCTGAAATTGAACACACAATCTCAAAAGTGGCTCTGTCCATTGTGCGGAAAGAAGGCTGACTTTAAAAATCTGATTATAGATGGGTAAGTTGCAAGGTTTTAAGTACAAGGGGTGGCAGGTAAATTGTTTTTTTGATGTGTAAGTTTCCTGGTACATGTGCTCCAGTAAACAAAAATATATGACCAATAGGAGATGCAGCATTCAGAGGCCACAGCATTCACTAGCTCAGTCTGTAGTGGATATGACTATCATTCCGGGGGTTGTGAGTTCGTATCCCCATCTGGCCATAGTCTTTTTGATATACGACATTGCTTCTCATTATCATTCATTTCTCACCGCTGATTAAAGTTACTTAGCTAGGGCATGCTCAAGTACAGGTTAACCTTCCAGGATCCCAGGAAACAGTTGTCAGGTTAGCTGATTGTCTGTTAGCCGGCGATGGCATGAAAATGACGCTAAGTATTCATTCAGTCAATCATATAATAAGTATAATACATACAAAATAAGTGACAAGAGGAGTTGCCATCAGTGCCATGCCTTACAAATATGGCAACATGTACGAATATATGGCGTAAAACTTAGAAATTCTCCGGTAAATATATAAATAGCAACAAGTGATTCTATACCTTCATGTGGGGTCTCACGTGGCCTAAGGAGCTGTCTCAATATCACCAACCTCTCACCACTAAGGTCATAGTTTTTAGTCGCGTTTGCTCCAAAAACTTTATGTGAGAAAGTTTGCCAGTTACCCGTGGAAGGGTAGTGGTTCTACTCATATTCATTTTGAGGTCTTCCTCGATCAATAAAACTTGATATTGCCGTATATGACCTGAAATATGTTAGAAATGGCATAAAACCTCATTAAAAAAAATATATTTGTACATTCATACAGAAGAACAAAAGGAGTTGCCATCAGTAGCATGACTTATAAACATGCACTTGTGTTTGGTATTTTAGATACTAGTGCTCTGGTTAATATGTATAAAAAGCCACACGTGATGCTATATGCTGATGTACTCAATCACTTTACCAAAGAAAAAAAAACAATGGTTGTTTAGGAAATGACAAGACAGAGTAAAGGAATCTTACATGGATTAGAGGTTTGGATAGAAAATTCCTTCCCGATAACTGACCCAAGTTCCCGCGAAAACAGTTATTTCAAGGGACAGAATTTTTTGGCTGAACCAAAAAAGCCATGTAAGATTATTTTTCTTGCACACCAAACAAACACATTGAATATTTATTTTAAATATTATCAAATTTTACCAAGATGGCTTTTAAAATAGCAATTTAAATATATAACATCATATTTTTCACTACGTCACATCATAAATTGTTTCAACGTCACAGCAGGGTAGGATGAGCATGTGAAAATTCTGTACCTGGTAAAAGTACATGGAAATCCTTATCCGTTATGCAAGAAACAAGGTATCCAGTATCTCCTAATGCTTTAGGAGGAATTTGCCATAAGTTTGAAGCTGTGTTTTGAGGAATTGATTGATCGAGAGCAACACAGTGCAAACACTCATCTGCTAAAAAGCTGATTTGACTCTTCATTGTTTGCCTTAGGTAAAATTCAAGAGAACATCAAGCTTTTAGTTCATATAATTCGGTTTCAAATTTGCAACCAAGTTTTTTTAGAAACGTTCCATTAATCAGGGTGTCTGTTTTATGTTTACAGGTTGATTGAAGAGCTGCTGAAGGAGGTACCAGCCACAGAACATAGAGTTTGGTTTAATGGAAATGGTTCCTGGTCCCTGTATATGAAGGACTATGAATGAAGACTTGCATTGTTTTATCAAAAAATCAAAACACTGATATTGTCACAAAAAGTTGACGAGTTTGGAGTACATTTTTCACGGAACAAATTGGAAATGCTGTACAGAAAATGGTTGATTTATATAATAATATATATAATATATAATCTGGAATCAAACTTCGGATGAAATGCCAGACCAACTTACACGGAGGTGCATGGCCCATTGTCTTATTTTGTCTATTAGCAGCACTTTCTCTGATACCACCACCAGACAAATTTCACATGGATGATTTTGATGAAAACAAGACTATTATAGGTGTTCCTTTTCAGTTTCTATATTCAAGATGGTCATCTTTATAAAAATATATAGATCTTCTCCACAGATTTTGTTTTATGCTCCTGTCATTCCAAGATTGGTGAAGGGGCATTGCGTGTTACCCCTGTCCATTCATTTGTCCATCAAGTGAAATATTGGTTTCCAACCAATAACTTCTGAATAGGTATACATGTATGTATGTATAAATATTTTGTGTGTGTCTGTATAATTATAATTACAGGTGTAGTTTGACAATTATAAACGTCTGTCAAATTTTACAGGAGTTTTGGGCCCCCACCCCCTTTTTTTTTTAGGTAAAAAGTTGGTTTCTGATTAATAATGGGAGCATTCATGTTTTTAGACACATTTCTAGTTTTGTTAGAAACAATCGCTGGATATACACATGTAATTGTATCAGGTTTATACAAAAGATGTCCTTGCAGCCGAAAAGACCTCAGGTCACCTTTAGGCCATTATAAATTAATTGCTAGATTATCATCCAATTTTTCTTAAAAAGGGGGAGTGGGATAGGATTTAATTTTTTTTTTAAATATATATATGTATAGAAAGTTTGGGAGCGGGCAGGGATTATAATCTAACAATTAATTTAGGGGTGGTTGGAGCCTCATGTGACCATAATATTATAGAAATGAAGAGGAATTTGTTAGAAAAATTATCATCTCTGGAACTGTTTTGCTCAGAATCTTTTGACACATTAATGGCTCAATAGTTTCAGATTTGTGATAGGGCTTCATAATTCTAAGGGGACAGGATGGGCCATCGAAATAGTTTTAAAAATGATCTCGAGAACAAACCAGTCAGATTTGTTAAATTAGGAACTATCCAGAATATGACAAAACTAATTTTCTCAAATTTTATTTAAACTTTTACTGGCTACTGCAAGGGTGGGAACCTATGTCACGTGCACCTTCTAAATACAGTGCTGGAACATTGTTTCAGAAGCTAATTAAGTGAATGTTTGTTTTTCAATTTTTGGTACATGATCTTTTGTTCTCACCGAGGAATCTATTTCACAGAAAATATAGATCAGTGTAACCTATACATTTCCAGATTACCTCAAAACAGTTGCGCTTCATTTTAAATTTAAACGTTACCGTAAATTAGGCACAACAATTATAGTTTGGAAGTAATCTGGAATTTTATAGGTCGCACTAATCTATATATTGGTGAAAAAGATTCCTCTAATACATGTACCCAGAAGGTCGGTGAGAACTGAGACATCTGCATAATTATGTACCAACAACTGAAACAAAAAATCACTTAACTAGATTTTGAAATAACGTTCCTGCACTGTATTTAGCTGGTGTGCATGTCATAAGTTCTCCCCCTTGTATTGGGGTGTCAGATGACTTAAAATTTCCCCCTTGTATTGGGGTGTCAGATTTGTATAAATGATTCGAATCTCAAAATGGTTATATCATTTTTATTCAGTGATATTTAATTGAAGATCTCAAGCAATGTTTAGGCTTTGTAAAATTCTCAAGATCAAAATATTTACAGACTTTGAAGGCAACAGCCAACTTACATGATGATTTTATGAAAAGTCGGTTGCCTGTCCATTTTAAAAGACATCTTTGCCAATAAACTAATTGTTCTTGTACTTATTCATCAGCATTTAGTTGAGAGGCGCAAGTTGCCTATCTGTTTACATAAAGGTAAATGGTAAAAAGGTGTAATAGTTGCTTAGTAGTCGGGTGATTTGTTGTAAATATAATGCTGATTGAACATGTTTTTGTTGCAATAAAAAACAAACATTTTTTTAAAACAGTATTATCATTTATTGTGTATTATATTCTGCTGTGGTTGCTGACTTTGATGTGTTTTTTTATATATTTCAAATGCTGTTTCCCCATATAGTTTTTTATGGTCAAAGTTCATATTTTATAAAATTTAGTTTTAATCTTTAATGTGTTAAATCCCTAAATGCTTGTTCTGTTTCACATTGAAAATTGATATAATTTAGAAAGGATGTTGACAAAGAGGTAAACAATGTAAACAATAGGCAGGTACAGTGATAGTATTCTCACATACCCAGTAAGGATCTCTGTATGTTTGCCGTGGTGATATTGTAAGAATATTACATGAGTTTGAGGTTTGGATAGAAAATTCCATTCCGATGGATAACTGTTTTGCCGAGTTCCCGTAACTTATCCCAAGGGATGGAATTTTCTATCTGAACCAATGGAGCTAGTTATGATTCTATTTCTTGCATACCGAACACATTGGATATTTATTTTAACTTGATCTATCATTATAGATTTTACAATAGCTTTTAAGACGATTAATTATATGATTTACGTCATACATTTTATATGTTACGTCATCTAGATCGTTCCAACTTCGCATTGCGAGAATTTTTCTCGGGGCTTGGGGTGAGATTATAAAAATGACTTGCATGGGTTTGAGGTTCGGATAGAAAATTCCGTACCAGGGGATAATTGTTTTGGCGGTAACGAGGCTCTACTGAGTTCCCTTGAAAACATCCAAAGATACGTAATTTTTTATCTGATTCAAAAAAAGCCATGAATGATTCTTTTTCTTGCATACCAAACATATTAAATAACTATTTAAACCTATTTTATCGTTATCTTTTTTACAACAGTCGCTTTTAAGACGTTAAATTATATGATTTATATCATATATTTGTACATTACATCATAAATGAATCTTAATGTCATAGCGCAAGAATTTCATCTCGACCCTAGGGTGAGATAGAAATATCTAACCCTGGTAAAAATGCAGATATCCCTAACTGTGGTTAGATATTTTTATCTCGCCCAGGGGCCAAGATAAAATTTCTGTTCAATGTTTGAATCATCTGTGATGTGAAATACAAAATACAGTTAAACCTGTCTAAAGCAGCACGTCAAGGGAAGGAGCAAAAGTGACCTTTTAAGACAGGTTGTTGCTTAATACAGGTTTCTTTGCTTTGAAAGCTTAGAAATGGGAAATAGTAAATGTGGCTGCTTAAGACAAGTGGCTGCTCAATATACATGGCCATTTAACACAGGTTTGACTACATATGACATAAATTATATATTTTAATGCCTTAAAAGTGATAATAGTAAATTATATAATTATGAAATAGATTAATTCAGTGTGTTTGGTATGCAAGAAAAACAATCATTCATGCTCTTTTCTGTTCAAGTAGAAAATTCCGTTTCATAGGTTGACTTGTTTTTTGCAGGAACTCTGCAGAGCCTCGTTAACACCAAACAACAGTTTTCATTCCGGACAGAATTCGCTATCCAAACCTCAAATTCATTACAGTTTCATATCTTTCTTTACATTGTTTGTAGATGGTATTGTTGTCGTATGGACATAAAGATATTATATAAATCTGATATTTGTATGTATTACTAATATTTTAACATAATCTAAAATTGGTACTTTATTATTGTTTTATTGTCAAAAAGTATTGTTTGAAGATGGTATTATTGATTTGTGGATGCTATAGATTTTTATATAAATCTGATAGTGGTATGTACATACAATATTATGACATATGTAAATATGGTACTGTATTGTTGGTTTATCTCAAACTATTATTTTGAGGGTTTTTAACCGGTAGGTGGCGTGCATTTGACACATATATGGATTTTATTAATCGTGTTAAAGAATTTGAAGTTTTCTTTGTAAATTTGAAAATAACAATATTTTGTTAGTTTTATTACATTTACATGTGTTTTTCTATCATGTTTAATTGTTTTTAATAATCAGTGCATGTGTATATAGTAGACTAACAATTGATTCATGTCATGTTACTGTTACATGTGATACGTGAGAAATAAATATGTTGATTTTTAAAGATTATATGTAAGTGTTTATGCTTTTGAGAAAACAACAAAATGAACAAAAAAGTTACAACCGAATTGGTCGTAAATGTATACCATTTATTATTCATGTTAACATTTTTAACATTCTCAAAATGAACTGGAGGTTGGCTCAGATCATGCAGAAAATTATATTTTTTCTGTAAGTAACAAATTATACTGATCTTAAATGTCAATTAAAATTTTGACATACAGTGAAGAAATGTCAAAATTAACTTTATGGAAATTGATTGGTTTATTATGTTAAAGCAACACATCAATGTTTAAACTTTTTTAAAAAGTTTTTCAATTGAGTTGTGAGCACATTTCCCATACATAAATATATGGTCAGTGAGCTGTATATGTGCTAACAAACACTATCCAGAACGCTTTAGAATTATAAAAAAAGATGTCCAAATTATAAAGCGTGACAAACGCTTTATAAATTATTTTTAAATTGCCGAGGATTCCAACTTGGCTTCAAATTGAATTATGCGAGTTGTATTAAAAAACTTCACGTTTTAGTGCATAGTGTACTTTACCTGCCTTGAAAGTGATTTTGACATTTTTTTTTGACTCGGGTGAGTTACATGCTTGTTTTATAAAGTTTTAGTCACGCATTATAATTTGGGCATTATTTTGTTCGGGATTGTGTTTATATGCTCATATACAGCTAATTGATCATATGTTTGTATGGGAAATGTGCTCATAACTCAATTAATTTTTTTTTTTAAAAGTTCAAACGTGGATGTGGATGTGTTGCTTTAAACACAGTCCAGGACTTTTTTTTCTCAGCTATGCTATATTTCATGTTTAATCTCTTTCCCCTGTGTGTTACCGAAGCAAACTGAATATGTAATATGTAGGTTTCATCCATAATACTCAAATTTATAGCCTCTATTGGTTGCACATCTGACTATCAATCCAGAGGTCGTGAGTTCTTATCCCACCTGGTCACAGTCTCCGTGATGATTGATATACGACATTGCATCTCATTATTATTCGTCTCTCACCGCTGATTCAAGTGGGTTAGTTATCAGTTACTTGCGGAGATGGGGTGGGCTAGAGTACTGGTTAACCTTTCAGGATCACAGAAAACAGTGGTTAGGTTAACTGATCGTCTGTTAGCCCTCGATGGCATAACAATGATGCTAAATATTCAGTCATTCAATCAATCTACTTGAGATATGAAGTATTGTTTAGTCAAAGCAATAAGAGGAATTCAATAATCATAAAAAAAAAAAGTTACGGGGTGGCCAAATTGACTTAGATTGTGAATTTTCTAAAGTATTATTTTCTGTTGTATTCATATGAGAAAAGACGAACTCTTCTCTGCTTTTACTAACAAGATATTGTCTGAATTTGTCTTAACCAATTGAAATGAGATTGGGTCAGTGCTGATCTTTGAACAGCGGCATTGGTCAACCATCGTGAGTTACGTGACAGTTTCCTTTTTGTTGTGTTCAAAATTATCAACCATTGTGTGGTTTCAGGGCGTAACATGAGTGATGGCAATAATAGGATCACTGTTGCTCACCACCATGCAGGTTGTATGAGTCAATTGATTGAGATTGATTGATTGATTGAATATTTAGCATCATTTTTATGACATCGAGGGCTAACAGACGATCAGTTAACCTAACCACTGTTTCCTGGGATTAACCAGTACTCGAGCACACCCCATTTCCGCAGGTAACTGATAACTTTCCCACTTGAATCAGTGGTGAGAGACGAATGATAATGAGACACAATTTCGTATATCAATCATCACTGAGACTGTTGCTGGGCTGGGATTCAAACTCACGACCCCTGATTGACAGTCAGATGTGTAACCGACTGAGCTTATTGGGCCCGGCTCAATTGATTGAGCATTTGATGTGTAATTTAAGAGCTCAACAATTCTGCAGATTTCGCAGCTCTAGATTTAGGTTGATTCTATATGACAGTTTTTGGAACTTCTTATCTTTCATTTTGTATGTTTATCTGTTATCTTTAGGTGGAAAGTGAATCAGAATTGTTACAGGAGTCTTAATGACGTTTACTGCCTGTAGGCAATGAGAAAAACCAATTCATTCATTCATTCTCATTCATTCATTCATTCATTCATTCATTCATAATCACTTGCAATATTTTAAATCCATTATATTAGACTCGCCTTTCTTAAAGAAAAAATAAAATAAAATATAGGTGTTACTTTTCCAGTGACAGCGATGTTGGTGTCAGCAATTCAACATTATTATACTTTGTATCTGGGTGGCTCTGTAGGAGTTGCGCTTGTCAGTCCGTCTGTCTGTCTGTGAACAATTTTTATGATTGTTATTTCTTATCAACCAATTGTTGGAATTCAATGAAACTTCACAAGGGTGACTGCAGTTTTGTATATTGTTGGCCTGTTGTATGCAAATAATTTTTCAAGAGTTATGGCCCTTGTGCCGAGTCCCCAAATTTGGCTCATAGTTAAGTTATGAGTAGTACTACTCAAAATGATGTATAAATTTTCAGATAACCTTGACCTGCACCAATGAATAACTTACAAAATGTTATGGGTTTTTTAGCTCGCCGGGATGAGGTCAGAGGAGAGTTATTGCTATGACCTCAGTAGTGTTGTCGGAGTTGTCGTCTGTAGACACCCAGGTTAAACTTTTGCGTTTAAGATATCTATACAACCACTCATTGGATGTGAATGTGAACTTCGCATGTGTGTTCACCATCATCAATTGAAACACACAGAGACAAGAACAATAACTCTGGATTGCATTTTGGCACAGTTATGGCGCTTTTTGGACTTAAACACCCAGAGGCGAGCTTTGTTGTCTTCTGACAACTCTTGTTTTATATTTAGCTGCACATCTTTTTTTATTTGGCCCAGAGCAACTAAGCTTGCTCCAAAGTTGTGTTATGCGTAGTACTACCCAAAAATTTGTAGCATTTAAGATGACATTGACCATTACAAATAATTAAATGATGTACAGAAGGTAAATTTTTGTGTTAAGCTCCATTTCTTTAAATTTGTTTGCCCAAGAGTTGTTTAATGTTATTCATAAATGTATAATGGCTAGGATTACCTAAAACATTGCAGAATATTACTTAGTTAAAGCATATTTTATTTCTGAATATATATACAATGTGTAAACAAAGCATTGGTGAACAATATTTAAAAGGGATAAGAACGAAATCATAACGCTTATGAAGTTCTTCTCTAAAGTATTATTTGATGAATATGACTTTTATGGATAACTGACTTAAATATCTTTGTTTGCAATCCTAGAATCACCATATTCTGTTTATAATTGTGTAATTAGTAACAGGGCTTTATTTGATGATCTTGACCTTTGTGTATTAGTTAAGGTAGCCTGCAATATATTAAGTTTTGCATTTAACTCTCATTGCTCATGCATTTTGAACCTGTTTTTCCTAGATTGGTTTGTTTGATTCATAGCTGTGTAACACATCTACTCAAACCCATGTTGAATGTTTTTGTATGCCCCTTGACCTCTTTAAATGAAAAACCTTCTTTTTCCATTTGGCTCAATTTATTTGAAACTATTTGTATCAAAGTCACCAAAGTGTCATATTTGTGTAATAGGTAAAAACTACTCAAAACGATGCAGCTTTATTTTGGATGACTTGACATAGTTCTACATAGATAGTTAATAAACCTTGACCTTTGCACAATATTAACTATGCTTATGTGCAGAATCTCTATTAAAAGTATTAGATAAATACCATGGTATGCATCTGTAACTGATGTTATCTGTCTAGCATTGACCTTGCACTGATATCTAGACTTCTTCATGGCACCCCATCCCCTTCCTGATAAAGCGATAAAGGCGAGATATTTAATTCTCTTGTGTTTTTGTTTTCTCAAAATTGTATGTAAATGTGATAATAGTTAATAGTATATGCATATAATTACACATGACATGTTATAAAAGAACCATGTAACAATAGTCTTTGTTATAAATTATAATGTTAAATGGAAACGGTTATGCTGAAAATAAACGCGATAGGTTTGGAGAAAAAAAATGGAGACAGTATTATCAGTTATTTTGTATTAAAATTCTCATTATGGTAAAGTGACTTAAATACTTAAACCTATCAAAATCATAACTATAAGGTCTGTCAAAAGTTGCTTTGTGTTTCAATTCATAAAATTCCTATTATTAAAGAATCATGGCTTATACATTTCTCTCTGATACATAATGTAATATACCAGGACTACTATAATGAGTAAAAAAAACAGGTTGTTCACTTCTAAGAGAATGATTGATTATGTTGTAGTTCATGTAATAAATTAGAAATGAAAACATTGTTCGTGTTTTCCATTTTACCAGCTCACCTGATCACCTGTTATCCATTGTCTGTCAGTTGTCAATAACATTTTTAGTTAGTTCTACTTGACGATGGCGAGTTGTGCGATGTCTGTCGTCCGTTAGCAGCACTTTAAGTTCTACTGGCAAAGGCCAGAAGGGCTTCTGTGATGGTGAGTTGTGCTTTGGCCAGAAGGGTTTCTTTGATGGTCAGTTGTGTGATGGCAAGAAGAGCTTATGCGATTGTGGGTTGTGTGATGTCTGTTGTCCGTTAGCAGCACTTTAAATTCTACTGGCAAAGGCCAGAAGGGCTTATGCGATGGCGAGTTGTGCGATGTTTGTCGTCCGTAAGCAGCACTTTAATTTCTACTGGCAAAGGCCAGAAGGGCTTCTGTGATGGTGAGTTGTGCGATGGCCAGAAGGGTTTCTTTGATGGTCAGTTGTGTGATGGCAAGAAGGGCTTATGCGATTGTGGGTTGTGTGATGTCTGTTGTCCGTTAGCAGCACTTTAAGTTCTACTGGCAAAGGCCAGAAGGGGTTATGCGATGGCAAGTTGTGCGATGTCTGTCGTCCGTAAGCAGCACTTTATTTTCTACTGGCAAAGGCCAGAAGGGCTTCTGTGATGGTGAGTTGTGCGATGGCCAGAAGGGTTTCTGTGATGGTCAGTTGTGTGATGGCAAGAATGGCTTATGCGATTATGGGTTGTGTGATGTCTGTTGTCCGTTAGCAGCACTTTAAGTTCTACTGGCAAAGGCCAGAAGGGCTTCTGTGACGGTGAGTTGTGCGATGTTTGTCGTCCGTAAGCAGTACTTTAAGTTCTACTGGCAAAGGCCAGAAGGGCTTCTGTGATGGCGAGTTGTGCGATGGCCAGAAGGGCTTATGCGAGGGTGGGTTGTGTGATGTCTGTCGTCTTTAAGCAGCACTTTAAGTTCTACTGGCAAAGGCCAGAAGGGCTTCTGTGATGGTGAGTTGTGCAATGGCCAGAAGGGTTTCTGTGATGGTCAGTTGTGTGATGGCAAGAATGGCTTATGCGATGGTGGGTTGTGTGATGTCTGTTGTCCGTTAGCAGCACTTTAAGTTCTACTGGCAAAGGCCAGCAAGGATTCTGTGATGGTGAGTTGTGCGATGTCTGTCGTCCGTTAGCAGCACTTTAAGTTCTACTGGCAAAGGCCAGAAGGGCTTCTGTGATGGTGAGTTGTGCGATGGCCAGAAGGGCTTATGCGATGGTGGGTTGTGTGATGTCTGTTGTCCGTAAGCAGCACTTTAAGTTCTACTGGCAAAGGCCAGAAGGGCTTCTGTAATGGTGAGTTTTGCGATGTCTGTCGTCCGTAAGCAGCACTTTAAGTTCTACTGGCAAAGGTCAGAAGGGCTTCTGTGATGGTGAGTTGGGCGATGTCTGTCGTCCGTTAGCAGCACTTTAAGTTCTATTGGCAAAGGCCAGACGGGCTTCTGTGATGGTGAGTTGTACGATGTCTGTCGTCCGTTAGCAGCGCTTAAAGTTCTACTGGCAAAGGCCAGAATGGCTTATGCGATGGTGAGTTGTGCGATGTCTGTCGTCCGTTAGCAGCATTTTAAGTTCTTCTGGCAAAGGCCAGATGTGCTTATGCGATGATGAGTTGTGCAATTTCTGTTGTCCTTTAGCAGCACTTTTAATTCTGCTGGTAAAGGCCAGAAGGGCTTCTGTGATGGTGAGTTGTGCGATGGCAAGAAGGGCTTCTGTGATGGTCAATTGTGTGATGGCAAGAAGGGCTTATGCGATGGTGGGTTGTGTGATGTCTGTTGTCCGTTAGCAGCACTTTAAGTTCTACTGGCCAAGGCCAGAAGGGCTTCTGTGATGGTGAGTTTTGCGATGGCAAGAAGGGCTTCTGTGATGGTCAGTTGTGTGATGGCAAGAAGGGCTTATGCAATGATGGGTTGTGTGATGTCTGTTGTCCGTTAGCAGCACTTTAAGTTCTACTGTCAAAGGCCAGAAGGGGTTATGCTATGGTGAGTTGTGCGATGTCTGTCGTCCGTTAGCAGCACTTTAAGTTCTACTGGCAAATGTCAGACGGGCTTCTGTGATGGTGAGTTGTGCGATGTCTGTCGTCCGTTAGCAGCGCTTTAAGTTTTACTGGCAAAGGCCAGATGGGCTTATGCGATGGTGAGTTTTGCAATGTCTGTTGTCCGTTAGCAGTACTTTTATTTCTACTGGCGAAGGCCAGAAGGACTTCTGTGATGGTGAGTTGTGCGATGTCTGTCGTCCGTTAGCAGCACTTTAAGTTCTACTGGCAAATGTCAAACGGGCTTCTGTGATGGTGAGTTGTGCGATGTCTGTCGTCCGTTAGCAGCGCTTTAAGTTTTACTGGCAAAGTCCAGAAGGGCTTATGCGATGGTGAGTTTTGCAATGTCTGTTGTCCGTTAGCAGTACTTTTATTTCTACTGGCGAAGGCCAGAAGGGCTTCTGGGATGATGAGTTGTGCGATTTCTGTTGTCCGTTAGAAGCACTTTAAATTCTACTGGTAACGGCCAGAATCGCTTATGCGATAGTGAGTTGTGTGATGTCTGTCGTCCGTTAGCAGCGCTTTAAGTTCTACTGGTAAAGGCCAGAAGGGCTTATGCGATGATGAGTTGTGCGATGTCTGTTGTCCGTTAGCAGCACTTTAAATTCTACTGGTAACGGCCAGAATGGCTTATGCGATGGTGAGTTGTGTGATGTCTGTCGTCCGTTAGCAGCGCTTTAAGTTCTACTGGTAAAGGCCAGAAGGGCTTATGCGATGGTGAGTTGTGCGATGTCTGTCGTCCGTTAGCAGCACTTTTAGTTCTGTTGGTAAAGGCCAGAAGGGCTTATGCGATCAAGCATTTTCCGTCATCTGTCGTCCGTTAGCAGCACTCTCTCTGAAACCACCCACAAAAGCTAGTTAAACCAAACTTCACATGAATGTTTCTATTGAATAGGAAACTAAGCTGATCCAAATTTCAAGATGACCGCAAGTTTTGAATACATGTTTATACGTTGTAATCAAATTTATTCACATTTGGCTTTACTTATCCCTATTATGTAGGGGTTTAAATAAAGGGCTTATATTTGTAGGGGCTCTGTAGGTGGACATAGAATTTTACATAGGGATATTATGGGAAAACAGAAAATTCTCAATTATTTCGTCCATTTGGGAAAAAATATTATTCAATTTGAGTTCTGAAGCATCATCTATTCATAGAAAATAAGATTTGGTTCAATAAGGAGAATTGCCTTTCAATTAGGGACCAGGGTGGGTCACAAAAGGGTTAAAGTATAAAGTGTTCAAAACTCTTTTCAACAAACGATTTTCCCTCTGAGCAGTGGTTTAAAGTTTGTACAAACCCTTATATGGTCCTTTAAGAGATATTTGACCTTGGAATACTATAGGAAAATGGAAAATTCTTTTTTTCTCAATTATTTATGATTTTTGGAAGGCGAGCATAGCGAGCTCTCTGTTTAGCTGTTGTGTGGGGTACACTTTTGTTCTACAACCTTTGGTATACTGTTCGCGTTTTCATTTCTTCCGACCGATAAAATAGTTTCAAAAGTTACAAAACGTAATTGCCATAGCAGAGTGCAGAGTACGTAGAGATCCAATTTTTGTTTTATTGCAATTTTTGTTCTATCAAAAAGAGAGGAAAACACTTCAAATACGCGGTAGTCAAAACATACAATTTCCACTAAAATGACAAAATGCAGACGACTACGGCGCATTAATTTCTAAGCACGCATTTGAACTTTTCATTGTCTTTATGCATAGTGACGTCATCTGGGGGATCCGGTTATTTCGCAATTAAAAGATAATAAGCAATTAGCATACTAGTTATTAGTTAAAACTAATTAAATGTAATAGATCAATAACACTGTAATATTTTAATTGCAAATTAAAAGAAAAACGGCAATTAGCATAATGGTTATTAGTTAATTAGTTGTAATTGATCAATCAAACTGAAAATATTTCACTTTTAATTGCAATTATCTAAGGATAAGTAACAATTAACATAATACATATAGTTAATAGTTAAAATGACTTATTTTGTTTCTGAACACCAAAATTAATTATTGACATAAAAGCATGGAATGAAAAAATATTAGTCATGCGTCAAATATGGCCGACTTTTAAAATAATGTTATCGATAAAATATGATTTTTTTCGACTTTAGAGTGATATAAGAGTGTTATAAAACAAAAATATTGGATTGTTAACTGTGTAACCACCCGTTAAAGATATAATTGAGATTATTGTGACAGTGCATAAGTTTTCATGGGTAGAAAACGTAAACCAAATTCACCCGCCAATAAACAGCAGGAGGAAACAAAGAGAAAATCAACAATGGCTCAAAACTACAGTCCACCGTGTAATCAACAGAGTGAACAAAATAGTACAAACATTAATGGGCAAGTACCTTTACCAGCATATATGAACGCTTCACAAAATCAAAATTATATGTACAGCCAACTATGAATTAGAATATGCAATATATGCCAAATACTCCATATACACTTGTACCCAAGATCTCTCATCTGAGTGAGCAGTCATTCAACCAGGCCATATTAAATAAATTGGATACCATTGAAAGTAGACAAAAGACAATTGAGAATCGATTAGGCAAGCTTGAAATTATTGAAGGTCAGGTAAATACCTTAACACAGAAATTGACCCAGATGGATAATCGTGTATTTTCACTCGAGTCAAAGATCAACAGCTCTGATCGCAAATTATCGAACATTGGAGCAAGCCGTAACTACGATACACAAATTTGTGACGAGCTTAGATCTTGATAAACAGTTAAAATCTGAAAAATCTACAAGCGCCCGATTATTATCACAAATGGACAATGTGAAACGTGATAACAACCAGTTGAACGAAGATATCATGGATTTGCAGACACGATCCATGCGCGACAACCTTCTTTTTTATAATGTTGAGGAATGCACAACCGAGTCAGACCGCAGAAATGAGGATTGTGGTGACAAAATTCTAGATTTCTGTGAAACCACTCTACAAATGCCAGATGCACGTTCTAAAGTTAAAATCGATAGAGTACACAAAATTTGTAAATACAACCCTACCAAAAAACGTCCTATTGTCGTAAAATTCAATTACTTTCGTGACAAAGTTGACGTTAAAGACAAATCGGACAGTACGACATACCGAGTTAGTGACCAATACCCGAGGCCAATCCAGGAACGAAGAAAATCACTAATTCCGATGCTGATAAAGGCTAAAGGAGAAAACAAACGTGCCGTACTATCGTACGATAAATTGTATATCAACGGCGTCAAGTACACGGCAGATGATCCACGTCGACCGGAACTGAACCAATAGCTACGTCTGTGACACGTGCATATGATGGTGCTGAGAAGCAGCTTAAATTTCTTTTGTGGAATGTTCAAGGTTTATCAAATAAACTTTCGGACAATGATTTTTTTAAATTTTATTTAACAACTACGATGTGCTAATATTTACAGAAACGTGGAACTCTAAATTGACAAATGTAAACATTGATAATTATGCGTGTTTCGTCTGTCCTAGACCAAAATCAAATAGAAAGGCTAAGACAAACAGCGGTGGTGTTATAATATATTATAAAGAGAAATGTTTCAATCAAATTGAACTTGTTAAATTGAACCTAATGGAATAGTGTGGTTTAAACTTAAAAAGTCGTATTTTGGCACTGAAAATGATCTTTATTTCTGCACGTGTTACATACCACCAGAGGACTCTAAGGTTTATAAAAATGCGTCCTCCCCTCTATACGAATTTGATTTTTTTGTGCATTTGAATAATGATATTAGTAATTATAGCGCATATGGGGATATCTACATCTCCGGTGACCTCAATTCTAGGACAGGTAAAAAGCCAGATACTGTGAACAATATTAACTTACAACGGTATGTTAATATGCCTCAGGATAGTATACCTTTGCACGATATACCGGCACGATCATTACGTGATCATACTATAAATAGTTTTGGGAACAAGATATTGAGTCTTTGTAAGGAAAATGATTTATGTATTGTTAACGGTTGATTGATTGAATATTTAGCGTCATTTTTATGCCATCGAGGGCTAACAGACGATCAGTTAACCTAACCACTGTTTCCTGGGATTAACCAGTACTCGAGCACAACCCGTCTCCGTAAGTAACTGATAACTTTCCCACTTGAATCAGTGGTGAGAGACGAATTATAATTAGACACAATGTCGTATATCAATCATCACGGAGACTGTTGCCGGGCGGGGGATTTGAACTCACGACCCCTGGATTGATAGTCAGACGCGTAACAGACGATTAGAAGAAGGTAATTTCACGTGTCACAATTTTAGCCACAATCGTACTGCAGCAAGTATTGTTGATTATTTGATTACAAATTTTAACAATTTTCCTTTTATTACAAATATTAAAGTAATCGAAATAACAGAATTTTCGGACCAATGTCCTAATGAATTTTCGTGTAATTTTGAAAATATGAATATGTACAAAACGGATAATCTAACCCATGATAAAATTATATGGGAAAATAGTGATCCACTTGTTTTTCAAAATTGTTTGGGTGATAAAAAACATATTTTTGACAATATTACTCAAAATCTGATAACAAATAATACTGATATAAATACTTGTATATTTCATTTGTCCGATTTGATATACGACATATCGTTCAAAACAAATGGACGAACATGTAAGTTAAACCCATTGCAAAAACGCATTAAAAAGGCAGATTGGTTTGATGATACCTGAAGAACTCTTAAAATTCAATTTTTTAACGATAAAAGAAATTATAAAAACAATCCATCAGAAACAAATATTGAATACGTTTCATAAATAGTAGGGGTATGTTCTTTAAAGCAAAACGGAAAGCGAAAAAAAACAAGTATTTTACCAAAGAAAATACAATTCGAAAAAGGTTACAAATACCTCTGGGATAAAGGTAAATGATTTTTTCGAACACTTTCGATCATTATCGAATACACCACACAGCCAGTTTGTACCAGATACTGATGATAATGAGAGACAAGAGTTAATAAATATTGAAGAACTTGATTGCCCTTTTACTATATCTGAAATATCTAAAACTATTTCATCTATGAAACGACATAAAAGTTGTGACTTAAGCAATAATGTAGCAGACTTCTTTATTGATTCAAATGCTTTTATTACACCGTATATTGTTCAAATTTTTAATAAAATATATAATACAGGAATTTATCCGGACTCGTGGGGTAAAGGATTTATTGTACCGATTCACAAGAAAGGCGACCGTGATAATCCCTCCAATTATCGTGGAATAACTCTTATAAATGTTCTATCTAAAATATACTCGCTCGCTTTAAGAAACAGAAATAATAAATGGTGCGAATCTGAAAATGTGTTCAACGAACACCAATTTGGCTTCAGGGACAATCATAGCACAACAGTTGCATCTTCATTCTTCATTCGATTATACAAAAAGTACTTATGTCTAAATCTAAATTATACTGTACATTTATAGATTATGAAAAGACTTTTGATACCGTTATACATGATGCACTGTGGGTAAAACTCGTCCAATCGGGTATAAGTTGCAAAATGATTAATATTATAAAAGCGATCTATAATATGAGGAATTTAAAACAGATATAGAAAAAAAAATTGCTAAAATAACGCAGGACAATGTAGCATATAATGACAATCCGATATTAGAAGCAGATATAACGGGCGAGCATATACAAAAAGTAGTATCAAGTTTAAAAAATAGAAAGGCTGCTTCATTTGATAACATATTTAATGAGCATTTGAAACTTGGTGGACAATCTCTATTCAAAGCTTTAGCCGTTTGTTCTTTGTGCAATGGGTGTAAATGTTTCTTTCTTCTTAGTTCTTTGTGGGAAATGAAACATTTCACCTTTGTAACTTTGCTATTTGTATATCCTACTATATCCTATCATTGTAAAAGTTACATACTTCCTGTCATAATATAACGAGTTCAGCATAATCACGTGTTTCAAAAGGATTCGAATTGCAAACGTTAAACTATGCAGTAAGCATGTTGTACAACGCACTTGGGCATATTCACAATGCAAAATACACAGTTGGCATTGTCAATAATGACGACAGGTGCCGCTAGACGTATATGAAAGAATAACGACTGGTCCTAGTGGTATCGGCGTTGCTTTGTTTTCATCGTTGGCATATAGAACATATGGTCAGCCACTCGGAACGCCTTGGCTATTACTACGTAATAACCTCGGAAATAATACGGGGACCGCCATATTGCTGTGACCCGGCCTTTCTGCCGAGTACCAGACTAACACATGGCGTATCAATTAAACTGAAGATATTCTGCAACGCTTCAGGCTGCTCTTTTTTCAAAGAATGTTTAATTTCCATTTTGTCCAAAGAATACTGAATGCACGTCGAAAAGTCAGCCATTTTTGTTTACGATAATAACGGGAAGTAACTTGCCGGGGCAAATTACCAATTGGTGTATTCCTACAATTATTTACGAGGTTATTATCCGAGCATGCCGGAGATCGCCGAGTAGTTACGAACGCTGGTCAGCTACCACCATTGAGAGGAGCTCTCTGATCGGCTGAAAGAAGTAAAGGGTGTTCAGGGGATATATTTTTATAGTAAGCTTAATTTTGGTTGGATGAAAATGTCAAACTGGCAAATGATCACAATAAAATATAAGTTTATTATGTTCGTGTAAAAAAAAAATTAAAATTATGTTTCTGTGACTGACTAAGTTCATTTTATTAAAGAAACTGTATGGAAAGTAAAATTGGTGAAATTTATTGTTTTATCATGCTGAAAGTGGGGGGTACCCAACTTCAAGGGGCAAAAAAAGTGGTAAAAAGGGGTACTTTTGGACCCCATTTTGGGGACATTTTAATTTGAGTCTAAGGTAGTACATTAATATGATGTAGGACGTTTTGGTCCACGAATGGTAGGAATAGTGAAAATAAGGTCAAACGTTATAATGTTAGTCTATGGAAAACGCAATGGTGGTAGCTGACCTAAATGTGTAAGGCTGTATTTAGAGTCGCGAATTCTAATGACTGTTTACAGTAAATATTTCCATTCGTAACTTCTTGGGTTGTTTACAGGGGACATGTCTGTTATTTTGCAGCGCCACTGAACGTTACAATGGGAAGTTAGGATTTATTACAATGATGACGTTCAGCGGCAGCACAGTCGAAATAGTCCGGTACCCTGTCCAAAAACATTCCCTACACTCATTACAAAGGGAGTGAACATTGGAATAAAAAGATTTTCGTGACTGACTGCAGCCGAAACACATATCGAAACATGCATCAAATTCAAAAAATATATTTTACGCAGTAAGTAATGTTTAATCTGACACGAAGATACAAGACGTATGTAACTTTTACAATGATAGGATATAGCAGGATAGACAAATAGCAAAGTTACAAAGGTGAAATGTTTCATTTCCCACAAAGAACTAAGAAGAAAGAAACATTCACACCCATTGCACAAAGAACAAACGACAAATTTCAGACTAAGAGTTATGGCGGTGATACCCTTCCATACTTTTGAACTTAGAAAAATTTGGTTAGAGATTTTTACAGGTTTAAGTTTTTGATTCGGTACCTATTTCATCATCCTCTCATTGGACAGGAATGAAACCTCACTGGTGTGTTCAACATCCACTAGGAAACTCATAGAGACAAAAATCATAACTCTTGATTGCATTTTGGCAGAATTATTTCCCTTTTAGACTTAGAAATTTTGTTTTTAGCAGGTTAAAGTTTGTAGTACAAGGCCTTGATCTTAGATGTTTGACAAATAGGGTCAGTTTGTGGTCCTCTCATAAATTTGTTCAAAACCATAACCCTGGGGCAAAATTGGCACGCCCAAAGGGATTTATTTTCTTCATTTTCATGAAAGGGTATCAAGCTGTGATAAACTGTGCATGTTGGTACAAAATTATTTCAACTATAGATCCATTTAGATGAACTGATACCGATATATTGCCCTCTGAGGTGAAGTTAGTGCATAGGCCTATATGTTATGCTGAATTAGTTGATATTAAGGCAATATGAGCCAATCATTCATTTGTTGTTTTAAAAAAAATGATAATGAAAATAAATAGTGTTGGTGGATTATTTTGCTAATTTATTTTAATAGATAAGCAATTATTATAGTTTAATTTTACCACCCCTTAGTTTTACTTGTCTTCCATTTGGTACTTATTTCCTGAAAAAGCTGTTGTTTTAGAACAGCATCGAAAAAGTCCGACAGCTCTTGTTTTATTTATTTTTTTAAAAATATATGATAAAAGTCCATGAACACGTCTGACTAATTTAGCTTCAAGCACCATCAGGAAAACAAATAGCAACAACATCTTCAGAATGAAGAGGGAACAGCGATGAACAAAGGTGGAGCATACTTAAGACCCTATGTTTAGATCTTACATGTTATATCCTATTTAAGGGCCCTTAAAATTCAAGTTGTTCATTTATAAAAATACAGAGATGCACTTATGACTATCATAAGATCAAGTTTCTGTGTGTGTACATATATATATATAATATAATTCATAACTGCACTTATCTAACACGCCTATAAGACTTGTTGGTATATCATCAAAATATACTTCATTTTTCCAACGATCCAGTTCTTGTCGAAATTACTTGTACATGTAATAGACATTTCTTAAGAGAGAAAAAAAATCCAATTTCTGGTGTTAGCCTACTTATGTAATCTGGTAGTAACAAACACCCGTTCAGAACATCATGTATTTCGGAAAACCTTTGATTAAATTAAATGAGTTGTAAAATATGATCTAGAAACGGGTAAAATTAATTTATTTGGAAGTAGTCAGTAACAGCCTCAGAATTGCCAGCATGCGCATGATGTTATTGTCTTCCCGTAGTTCGTGGTTTATATGGGATAATGTCCAGTGAGGATGCAATACTGTCAATAATTTAAACTTAAGCGTATTGAGTAATAAATAGTTGCCGGTACGAAATGAACACATGCCGCCGCTAACGGAAGTTGGAGCTTTGCGCATGTCATAGATATTGTTATTATACGGGAATTTGCGGTAATAGGTATATCGCGGTATTAGGTATACAAAGGATATACATAATATTTCAAATGAGCATTAAACACACAAATACAAGATTTATGTTTATATTTTTGTGCGTTGGGGGTGTTGTCGGTCAAAGTTACGATAAAGTAATTGGCTTTTCACATAATTTATGTAGATGTTGTGAACGTCTGTATTTATTTTAAATCAAACCGTGCGCTATACATGCGGTTGCACGAGTGACCGGAATATGTTCTGCCGTTGTGTGATCACGTCACATGCCTACTGTAATTCCCACTACTGGTGGCGGTGACCTTACACTGTTTACATGAATATATATACTGTTCTTACTACGGTTTTGGAACATGCCTCATTTCATTTTTGTCCAAAAGCACATGTATAAGTTAGAAATAATTTGGCTAGTAGAAAATTCCATGTACATCTAACCGGCTTAGTTGTTGATCTGGAACGATTTCATCGGCTTAGGAAAGAGGTCAACATCTACTGACGGTCATGAAATTCTATGTAAAGTGGAATGATCTATTTTGAAAAATCTGATTGATTTTATTGACTGAGAAAATAGGACATGTCATCAATGATAGACGTACATCCAGATCACATCTTCGACAGAAGATATGTCTAGTCCTGCCATTAGTGTCGGCCAGAAGCTGTGACCCTGTAGGGAAGAATCTGTGACATTTAAATAAACATCGACACAAACCTGTGACACATGGCGCTTTTTTTCAAACGGTATTTCTCACTTAGTATAAGTAAAATGTCAATTAATTATAACCCTTTTTAAACAAAATTACTTATACAACAGTTGTCAATGGTATTCTGAACTGATTAATGTTTTTATTGACAATTTCACTTCTACTTTCATGTTACATACATACTCAGCGAGGATTTGTTAATTCGTGCGTTTTAAACCTCTACTAATGCACACATGATCGATTGGAGCTTTGAAAATGCCTATTAATATTAGGTGAATATCAATCATGTAAAAAAGTTTTAAATTTATAGATGTGTCCAGTAAATAATTGACTATAGACATCAAAATATGCCGTGTTTTCCCGCATCAGATCGACATGAATCTGCGACAAACTGTCGACACGAATCACTCCATGTTGTGACAGAGTTCCCTAACCGTGGGGAAGAGCAGATCCGATACAAAAAAATACAGACCAATAACGCTCCTACCTGTTATATATAAGCTGTTTGAAAAGATTATACATACGAAGTTAGTTAGCTGGATAACAAATAAAAATATCTCATTTCCAAATGTACAACAAAATGCTTATCAAAAATATCGCGGATCAGTTACAGCCTCATTTAACCTTCAGGAATCTATACACTACAATATAGAACTAGGGAGCAAAGTATATGTATGCCTGTTAGACACAAAACAAGCCTTTGACACCCTGTGGTTACCTGGGATATTTTATAAATTGCATAAATTTGGTATACAGGGAAAGATATGGAGGCTAATTGTAAATGCCCATAGTAACATGAACAGTTGTATCTACATAAATGGCATAAAGTCGGATTGGTTCATGATAAAACAAGGGGTCCGCCAAGGAGGAACGCTCTCAACTTTTATCTACAATCTCTTTATAGATGGCCTCTTAAATGAGTTAGAAAGCAGCAATTTGGGAATGTGCATTTTAAGTAATAAAACTGGTAATTGCACTCTTGCAGACGATCTTACACCCTCCTGCATATCTCCTCTTAATTTGCAGCAGATGTAAGACATTGTGTATATTTACTCTTCTCGATGGAGATACATAATTAACCCCATTAAAAGCAACATTGTAGTCTTTGGTGACAGATCGCGTGCCAAACAGTACCCTGAATTCCACCTAGGACAGGAACATGTTATTTTGTTACTAATGTAAAACATGTTGGTATACACTTAAATGACAAGCTAAACCAGAACGACATGATTGATAATGCAGTGATTAAAGCCACATCGTCTTTTTACTCTATAATGCCTATCGGTCTTAACGTAAACAATGTTAATCCAGTAGTATCAGCATCACTCATTCATAAGATATGTATCCCAACTCTAATCTACGGTTCAGAACTTTGGTCCAACCTATCTGTCAAAAACATTGAACAACTAGAAATATTTTTTCGATTTTGTTCCAAGGTCATTCAAGGTTTTGAGAAACGAACTAGAACAGTGATGTGTCTGAGTATGCTGGGTTGGTATTCTATAATATCAGAGATTGATAAAAGAAAATTAGGATTTCTTCAAAAACTATGTACCTTACCACACGATATACTTTCAAAACGCATCTTTAACAGCCGTCTGTCCATGTTTGTTACTAGATCTAATAATAAACAAAGAGGTTTTATACCTGATATTCTAAAGCTTCTCAATAAGTATAACCTGACAAATTTCATAATTAATTATATTGAAACTGGTATATTTCCAAACAAAACATGCTGGAAAAGAACGGTAAAAAATGCTATCCAGTTGTATGAAAATAAACAATGGTATGAACGAATAGGCGCTGAAGGTGTATTTGAACGGTTCATGGCATTACAAACTGTTATCGAACCAGCTATTGGATGGACGTTTGCCTCGAACAGGAACTCCTTGAAATTGTAAGCAAAATATGGACAGATACTCAGCCGAAAATCGCGCGTGTGTGCCATTTTTGTGAACATATTTACCACGACGCAAACTTACATATAATAACGACGTGCCCATTGACGCAATCGATCCGTCAGGACTTCATAAATTATGTGTTTTTAAGTTACGGAAACAGAATTGGTCACAAATTAATAAATATTGACAAAGAAAATATGATAAGATGCTTGCTAGGGCAGGCATCAAAGGACTTCGATAATACTGCTGTGCATGAAAGGTTTTGCCTGGACACATTTCACTATATTGCAAAATGTATGCTTTGGATTGAAACAATTATTTGATTACTATATACATTCATCTGATGCAAGTGCATGTTGTCATGACATGTCGTTGTAAGCGAATGTTTACTGTCTCCTGAATTTTTGTTTTCATATATGTATGTGGCTGTGTCTGTCTGTCTGTCTGTCTGTCAGTGTGTGTGTGTCTGTGTCTGCGTGTGTGTCTGTGTGCATGCGTGTGCAGGTGGGTATGGCCACTGGCACGCGAGCGAACGTGCAATTATTCATTATTGCCTACTACAATTTGATAATGTTCTTGTATTTTTGTTTTCATATTTTATGTTTGTCACCTTGTACATATGTTTGCATTGTGTTCATGTAGCATAAAATCTCTGTAACCGGAGGATGTAAAGAGAATAAATAAATAAATATAATCGAAAATATTGAAGTTAACAATTTAACTGATAAGGACATTGATCAATTATCTATTTATATGTTACTTTTTGCCGATGACATAGCTCTATTTACGACTGATCCACATAGTTTACAATTACAGCTTGATACTATTTTTCAATATTCAGCTAAACGGGGTTTAAAATTAATGTCAATAAAACAAAAGTATGCATATTTGAGAAAAGAAAGCAATTACATCTTTACGAATGGTTTATCAATAATAAGAAAATTAGAAATAGTAAATACATTTTGTTATTTAGGAATACGTTTTTCATACACAGGAAGCAAGCACTTGAGGCGTATAATTGTTTGCTTTCGGTGTTTAGTAGAATCAATGTAGATATTAAAACTAAGTTACAACTTTTTGATTCAATGGTTTTACCTATACTTTTATATGGGTCTGAAATTTGGGGAATATATGAATTCAAAGATTTAGATAAATTACACATAAAATTTTGCAAAACATATTTTAGGTGTAAAACAGCAAACTCCGAACACAGCCGTTTTAGGTGAACTAGGTAGATTTCCTATATCTGTGATTGCTAAAGAACGTTCCATTATGTATTGGACTAAGATCATGAAGCAACCGAATTCAATTTTGTATAAATCTTTTAATGAGCAATGTAACTTTCAAAATAATAAATGTTGGGCCAAATGTATGGAATCTTTCATAAATAATCTAGGATTTGGAGACATTTGGCAAAATTTCAACCCAATTATAAACTATTCTATCTTATTTAAACAAAGAATTAGAGACCAATACATGCAAACTTGGACTGCATCTGTCCAGAAAATCGAATTTGTAAATTATGTTCCTTAAATGTTGTTGAATCAGAGTATCATTTTCTTTTATGTTGTCCAAAATATAGAACAATAAGAACTAAATATCTAAAAAATATATCATTTCCAACTGTCAATAAATTTATAAATCTATTTTCATCTACAAATAAACGACTAGTGTGTAATACATCAAGATATATTACTGAGGCTTTTACACTAAGAAAAACTACCTTGAATACAATGACTGCTTCTTAACTATATTCACTTAAATGAATTATTGAAAAAATAATGTGTAGATTTGTTATCTTACATCATTTGACTGTTTGTTTGTGAATGTCTTATCTATGTTTATATATTATGTGTCTATGCCATATTTGTTTAAATATTCTCTGTAAATGGCCATAGGCAATTGTGTATTGTCGTTATGCCAATAAAACTGAAACTGAAACAGTCAAATTACACCATGAAATTTTTCATTTTAATATGATTTTAATATCATAAAAATACCGTAAAATATTATTAAAACTATTCTTCTTTATTCATCTTTATAAATCATTTACACAATATGTTCAACTGGTTACGAAATAACGAAAATTTACTCCGTGTATGTCATTTTTCATGTTAATATCATAAAAATATCATAAAACAATATTTTATAAAATATTTACACATTGTTTTCCACCGGTAACGAAATGATCAACATTTTAAAACGGCTACGAAATGATCGAAAAAACGGTAACGAAACGACCGAAAATATCCGGTTACGAAATGACTTGGTTACGAAATGACGTCAACTCTCTGGGGGAAACCCATTGTGGTTTAGGATCCAATCCAATCAGGTATAATACCGCCATTGGAAAAAGGAAGTGCTTCCGTGGGGTAGTCGCATAATGGTGGTTATAAATAATTCTCGTTTCTTCTTCTTTAAAAATGCATTTTCCTTATTTTAATGCTCATTTTTTTTATTTCAATGACTTATTGATGTATTTTGAACATTCTGACAACATTGCCATGTTTGAATTGTGAATTTAGAAAAAAGATTGATGGTTGGAAATTGGGGTATGAATACATGATTTCGAAAGTCTACTTTCACTTTGTCAATAGTGTACACACTGAGCAAAAAAATATCTTTTTTTTTTTTTTTTTTTTTTTTTTTTTTTTTTAACAGAGCAAATTATTTATTATATTTTTTATATAAATTTTATATACAAAAGAGTTGTTACCACATAAAAGTATATTAATGGAGCAAAATATTTAAGAGCTTTTACTACAATATAAACTTTAAAAAAAGTATATTAACAGAGCAATTTCAAAGTCATTTATTTACGAAAGAATCTGCACATTCATACATTCATTTACACTACATTTATTGACTATATAAACTTGAACATTTTCTTAGAAGATTGTCAGCTGACATCACGCCTAAAATTCTCCCCTCCATTTGTTGAGTCCTCTTCTTTTTCTTCTTTTTTAATTTTTTTTTTTTTTATTTTTTTATTTTTTTATTTTTTTTTGAACCACCATTTGATGGTCCGTTTATTCTCCCCGTCATAGGTGTAAGGAGGTCGGGGAGGACCATCCTCCTTCACACCGTACAAAAAGCAAGCAATTATGAAGTAGTATATAATTATTATTTTAGTTGCTCTCTCATTCAACCATTCATTCTTAATATGTATATAGTATTTCTTCTATAATGTGACATTATTGAAAAAAAACATCAAAATATTTTTTTCTGTCTATTTAGGCAATATATCAATATTTTAAATGACGGGGTGTAGAAAAAAATGTAGTGGGGGGGGGGGGGGGGGGGGGGATTTTGCCATGTGAGGTTACACATTTGTTTTAAACAAAGATTATATGTACATTTTAAACTATTTGTGTGGATACATTTGTACACAATTAAAATTATGATGAAATCAGTGTTTGTATAGTACCCCAATCTTCACTAAATTTATCAAACGTACCATTCTTAATGTTAATCCACTTGTTTACCTCATACAATGCTCTCATATTTCCTATTAGCCCATGAAATGAAATTTTGTTATTCAGACATCTGCTTGAGTAAATATATCTCTTAATGGCAAGTAGTAGGATATTTTCTGCTAATGCATTTTGGCTGTTTGATTTATTTCCAAAAATTAATTTGATTTCATTAAAGCAAAATTGGACATGTCTTTGCTCAAGATATTTACTTATATCTGAAAACAATGCTCTTATATGATTACATTGCCAAAACAAATGTTGCAGTGTTTCTGTGTGTATATGACAGAAAGTACATTTTTCATCAGATTTGATATTGATTAAAGTTAAGTATCTATTTGTTGGGAGGATCCTGTGTAGAAGTCTATATTGCAACCATTGAAGCTGAGTATCTTTAGTTATTTGGAAAGGAATATTGTAGTATATTTTCCAGTCATTCTCATTTATGTTATATATTTCATTCCATCGACTTTGACCAGCTGGTCTGTCATTGTTTTTATTCAGAATGTCGTAAATTGGTTTAGTTCCCGACTTATTCTGTAACACTGGGTAGATACGAGATGGAATAAAAGGAGCTGGTTCTTTTGTATTATCATGTTCAAATCCATTTAATTTTTTAAATGTTTTTATTGATTGCAATATTCCATGAAAATGCAAATAGTTAATTTTAAGGTTTGTATTTTGTTCAAACTCTTCCTTAGTTAATAAATGTCCATTTTCATTAATAATATCATTTATATATCGGACTCCTTTGTTATACCAACTTTTAAGGAAAAAACTTTGCTTTCCAATTAATAGATTCTGATTGTAAAAAATTGGCATCTTGAGGAATTTTTCATATGTATCAACTTTGTTAGAATCTAATAAATTCATATATGCCTGCATGATATCTTTCCAGAATTCATTTTTAGTGGAATTAAGTAGCTTTTCAGGGTAATGTTTTCCACAAGATAATATTTTATCTATATCAAGAAAAGAATTTGTTAAATATTGCCACATTCCATCTGAATTTATAAGTCGCCTTATCCAAGTATTTTTTAGGCTTGCTATGAAAGCTTTTAAATTAATCATTTTTAATCCTCCTTCTGAATAATATTTTGTGACAACTACATTTTTTATCTTTGCGGATACTTTCCATATGAACGTATAAAACATGTCATTAATTTGTTTAATATAGGTGTCTGGCGGGTTTGGGAGAGAAATAAAAATATGGTTTAAGGATGGTAATAATAAGCTTTTAATTACTGTGATTTTCCCAATTGGTGTAAGAAACCTTCTGTTCCAGTATTGCAATGATTTTTTGATTTTTTCAGTTTTTTCCTTAAAATTTAGTTTTATCATTCTATCTAAATCAGTGCTAAATGTAATGCCTAGCAATTTGAATTCATTTTTGCCCCATGATAGTTTCCATTTTGTTTTTATTGAATATGAGCTGTATTTCTTTGATCCAATCCATATAACTTGTGTCTTGTCAAAATTGATTTTAAGTCCAGAGATTTGTGAAAAGTAGTGTAGTTCGGAGAGAGTTTCATTAAGTGAAGTGTCCGATCCATCTAGTAAGATTGAGGTATCATCTGCAAACTGTGATAACTTATACTCTTTATTATTTATGTTAATTCCTTTTATATTTTTATTATTTTTTATTCTAATTGTTAAAATTTCACTACACAAAATAAAGATGTATGGTGACAGGGGATCTCCCTGACGGCAGCCGCGCCCTATACTGAAGAACTCGGATAAAAAGCCACATTGAATAACTGATGACTGAATATTATTATAAAAAAGTTTGATCCAGTTTTGAATTGAATCTCCAAATTTAAAAAAATTCAAAGTCTTTTTGATGAAAGACCAAGAAAGAGTGTCAAAGGCTTTCTCAAAATCTATTAAAAGTAGTAATCCTGGAATGTTTTTTTCTTCAGAGAGATGTAAAATGTCATATAAAAGTCTCGTGTTATCACCTATATACCTACCCTTTATAAATCCTGTCTGTTCTTCACTTATAAGTTTATTCAACACTGTTTTTATTCTGTTTGCTATGGAGCCTGAGGCTATCTTGTATACAATATTTAATAATGTTATTGGTCTCCAGTTTTTCAAAAGACTGCGTAACTTATTTTCTTTGGGTATGCATGTAATAATACCTTGCCGCTGAGTTATGGATAGTGTACCTTTTTTAAGCCCAAAATTGATGGATCTGACTACAAAGTGTCCTATTTTTTTCCAAAACATTTTATAAAAATTACTAGAAAATCCGTCACTGCCTGGACTTTTGTCGTTCGACATTGAAAGTAAAGTTTTTGATGCCTCTAAATAAGTAATGTTTCCTTCTAAATTTTGTGAATCATTGTAAGATAATTTTGGCACATCAAACTCTTTTAATTCTTTTTCCAGATCAACATCTATCTGTTCGTTTTCATGACAGGAATATAGATTTTTATAAAAACATTTGGTTTCTTTTAAAATATCAGTCTGATTTTCTACTATATCACCATTTTCTTTTTCTATTTTTGGTATTATTTTGCTGACATAGTTATTTTTTTCTAAATTACAAAAGAAATTGGATGGTTTTTCACCTTCTTCAACCCATTTTGCTTTTGATCTTATCATATAACCTTTAAGTTTTTCATTCCGTAGAGTATTCAATTCATTTTTTAAAATGTTAAATTCCTCTATATTTTCTTCATTTAGTGATTTTTCAATTTTATCAATTGTTTTAATAAGTTGTTCCTCAGTTTTATCTCTTAGTTTTTTTTTGTAACTACCATATGAAATCGATTTACCTCGTATTTCCATCAATAATGTTTCTAAAAATAATTGGTCATCTATAACAAACTGTATATCTTCATTGGGGATTTCATGTAAATTTTCAATTTTATAGATTGGTAGACAATATTGTTCTTTTATTTCTTCTATTTTTCTATTTATTGTATTAATATATTCAATATCATTTAAAAGAGAGTTGTTATGTTTCCATAAACCTTTACCATGGTTTAGATCATTAAAACATAGTTTTAGAAATATAATGGAATGATCAGACTTATAACTAGTTTGAATATTGCACATTTTCACATTTGGTAAAAAATCCTCTGTTAGCAGGTAAAAGTCAAGTCTAGCTTGCTGTAAAGGTTTACTACGTCTCCATGTGTATCTTTTAGTATCAGGATTAAGTTCACGAAAAGGGTCAAAAAGTTGTTTTTCTGTAATATTGTCTAAAAGTGTTTCTCTTGCTTTTCTGTTATTTATATTTTTATAGTTAAAATAATCCATCTTTGGATCGAGCACAAGATTAAAATCGCCACATATCATATATGTATCATTACCTATATCATTTATAATCTTAAACATATTTTCATAAAAATCAGGTTGATCAGAGTTGGGTCCATATACTGTAAGAAGTGTAAATCGTTTTGATTCCACTGTCATGTCAAGTGCTAGGTAATTACCTTCCTTGTCTCGATATTCATTATGCACCTTGCACTCAAAGTTTTTACTAAATAATATTGCAACGCCTCTTGCATTAGATTTGGTAAAATTAAAATAGCAGTCCCCGTTCCATTGAGCATAAATAAACTTTTTTTGTGACTCAGTAAAATGTGTGTCTTGTAAGCAATAAATATGACATTTTTTATCTTGTAAATATCGAAAGACGTCTACTCTCTTTTGGTTGCCATTAAGGCCTCGGCAATTCAGGGATAGAATCTTGATATCACTCATTAATATTTATGTCAATCACAAAATGACTCTTCAAACCACAATTAAGAGTATAATTAGTACATGTAAGCTTGGCAACCTCACCTGGCAAAAAGGGGGGGGACAAAGGGTGGGATTAATGAAACAATAAAGTGTGCAACAAAGAAGCACATAGTGAAATTAAAGATGTAAACACGTGATTTTTTCCCAAAACAAACATCTACTGAGTTGAATATAAAACGAAGAAAAATTCAAATATAATGGTACCAATAAGGGTTAATTTAATCCATTTTTTTTTTTTAAAATGCTAATTCATTATCAAAATGCTAACTGGGAATAACTCACCAGTTTGAAGAATAAGTATTACCTACAGTACTCCTAATGAACGTATCGGACATTCAAAAGAAAGACTACTCAAAATTCATAACTTCTAATAACAAAAAAATATCTTATATGACACATGACCCCTACTTTTCTCATCATATTTTGATAGTGCAGAAGCTGACAAACAATAAAATGTAAGTTTCACTCCTTTCATTTGGATCTCTCAATGAATGACAAGCCTTCAAACTTTTATTATTTACTATAGAATAAAGAACAAAAATCAATGGTGGGATTACACCATTACGATAAATATGTTTTGGCCGCCATTTTGTTTTTGGAAAATACAGGGAAAAATTGAAATTGTGGTCTCTTTACTACGATTTCAGACTGACCTTCAATTCGGAATTATATATATTAATAAATGAAAGACTGAATATACTTTAAATATGTAGTATTCTTGTTTTGTTCATTCAAAATATTGATTTGAAGTCACGCAAAGGCCAATGTTTGTGGTCACCTCTTTCATCGTTCGTGAAAATCAATCAGTTTTATTGACGTTTACGTTATTATACGAATACTTTTTTTTTCTTCTTTATCTCGACAATTCGTAGAATAGGGAGGCTATTGTATTCACCCTGGCGTCGGCGTTGGTTTTTTCAGGTTAAATTTTTTTATCAGGTAAGATATCTACGCAACCATTCATTGGATGTGAATGAAACTGCATATGTATGTTCAGCATCATCAATCGAACACACAGAGACGAAAAACATAACTTTGGGTTGCATTTTGGCAGAGTTATTGTCCTGTGTTCAGCATCGTCAACGGAACATACAAAGACCATCACCATAACTCTGGATTGCAATTTGGCAGAATTATGGCCCTTTCGGTCTTAGAAAATTTGGTTAAAGTTTTTGAGCGGGTTAAAGGTTTTGAGTTGGTACATATTCATCAACCTATCAATGGATATGAATGAAACTTTACATGTATGTTCAACATCATCCATAACTCGTGGTTGAACTTTGACCGAATTATTGTGCTTTTAGACTTAGAAGATGTGGTTAGAGTTTTTTTGTTTTTTTTCAGCAGGTTAAATTTTTTGAGTTGGTACATATTTCATCAATATTACATAGATGTTTGAACACTATGCTTTCAGCCCTTACTATCTGCTACATGTTTCTTTCAGAAAGGTAAGATTTGAAGTGAGACTACATGGGGTTTTGTATTTACTTTCATACCGTATTGGGCACAGGAACAACTTAAAAAGTTAACACGTGTTTTATTTTCGCATACATTCAATGCAAACAAAATGTGCAAATATAATTTTGTATATGATCATGCGTTCAACAATGAGTACATTAATACATCAAAGCTAATCTATGTCAGTTTACTCTAATGATTCATTATTAAACGGCTAACGAGCGAGATGTCTTTAGTGAGTGCATATTAAGTGCAATATACTCCCACTGATATAACTTCCATTTAATATTCACAGCATTATTTCATATTTGTTATGAGGTTGATGCTTTTTACAATGGTGTCTTGTCTGCTTCTTATTGTTACGTTTTTTTTTTTTTTACTATTGTCATTTTTGAGAAATGTTAACAAGATGTGGGTGACCAAATAGTGTGTTTTTAAAAACCATTACATACCTAATGATAAGTTACTTAAACTTGTTTTAGAATTACAAGACATGATGTACCCAAAGCATCACGGATTGAGCATGAGTATTCCATAGAGGAACAGAGCCTTTTGTGGCATTCATAAAGCAGCATAACCAGTAACCAAAGATACTTTTATAAAGAAATAAACAACTTGTTTATGAATGGCAACGGTTTTCGTCATATTTTCATCATCTTGGATCAACTTATAACAACAGAAGGCATGTCTCTCGTGAAAATGTAAGCGCTGCGTTCAGTTCGCTTAAACATTTAATGTGTTTGAAAGCGTTTTATAACAGGATTCAACTGAAAGACATGCTCGTTATAAACATTTGCTAACAGAGCAAACACCTCTGAGAGCTGTTAGCTTGTGTTTAATCACGTGACTTAAAGAGAAATTGAGGGACAGCACTGATATAGTCCAATATTCGTTTACTTTTCGTTCGTTTGGTCACCGTTTGTGTTTATAAACAGAGTAATATTGTTTAACCATACTGAATGCAGCTCAGGATAGCTAATCACATTCGGTCACCTCTGACATATTCGTTCAGGTTGATACGGTAACCGTATTCAGCTCAGGACCAGGTTTATCCAGGTGTAAGTCTACCATTGATTTAGGTCTTTATTCTACAGTAAATAAAAAAAGTTTGCATGTTTGTCATTCATAGAGGGACCTTAATGAGAGAATTGAAACTTATGTTTTATTGTTTTTCAACGTCTGCACTACCAAATTGTGATGGGAAAAGTAGGGGTCATGTGTCAACCAAGAGATTTTTTTTCTGTTCAGTGTGTACACTGTTGATAAGTGAAAGTTGACTTCAGAAATCATGTATTCATACCCAAATTTCCAAGCATCAGTTTTTTTTCTAAATTCACAATTCAAACTTTATAATGCTTTCGCATTGTTTGGAAAACATCCATAATGTCATTCAAATACAAAACAGAGCATTAAAATAAGGATAATTCATTTTTAAAGAAGAATAAGAAACAAGTATTATTTATAACCTCCTCAACGGAAGCATTTCTTGTTTGCCATGCACTGTGATATAGTTAACAATGATCGATAACTCTTTTAAGAATGTGTTACTTTTGTGTTTGGTAGAGTTATCTTCATAAAGAAAAAAAAATGTATTAAAACGTTGGGCATTACAATCAATTGATAGAACTTATTCCTAGTGTTTTCACGAAATATTTGTATTTGTGAAAATAGAGTATAAAGTACAAATAAAACCTGCTATAACTGTTGTGTATTGCAATATTTAGCTATTTATGGCAAGTACTGAGAATTCTATTATTGTTATGAATATTTTTTGCTGACCAACCACTCGCAGAAATTTTTTTATTAGACAGTCCTGTTTTCATGACGTTCTATTAGATTAAAAACACACTTACAAATCCACATTTTTTTAAAGGTTTATTCCGCCATATAAGCATGTCTAGACGCTGTTTATCAATTTCTTATTTCTACGTCTCTTCTAACCGAGGACTGATATAGAGATACAAATCCTTGTCCAAATAGAAGAAAACCATTTTATTTGGTTATCAATGTCTATTTTTAATCAAATAACCTATATTTAGCGGCATAGTTTGATGAATTTAAGTAGGATTGGGGGTAGATTTTTTTTTAAATGTTAATAACCAATGGTGCATTCTCAGGGCTTTTGTGTGTACATGTATATTTACTATGTAAACCACACACATCAGATATACTTACTGGAAATTCCATTGAATCTGATGTTTTTTATAATTCCAGGTAAAGGTACAAGCCCGGACCTGCAGGACCTACGTGTAGCTACGCCGGTGGTATTTACCAGAACGTAAATATGAGAAACTACAAAAAATAATAAAGTCACTAATAACGGCTTGTGTTTATTAGTATTTATTTGTATAAAATCGGTTTCATAATATATTTACTTATAAGATATTTTATTCAGCACATGTAATGTACATATAGGTACGACCGCGGCGAGGTCTAGTGGTAGAGCGTCCACCTCGCATGCGGAAGGTCGTGGGTTCGATCCAATGCTGGGTCATACCGAAGACTTTAAAAATGGTACTAGAAGCTTCCTCGCTCGACGCTCAGCATTTAGAGGAGAGTTCTAGGTCTGGTCGGCCCGGTGTCAGTATAATGTGACTGGGCGGGGTATCATACCATGTGTCTGCGGCACGATACTCCAGTGTGACAGCGCTCAGAATACTGTCTCAAGTAGACACCGTCGCGATATGATTGAAAAATTGTTGAAAGCGACGCTAAACACCATACAACAACAACATATAGGTACGGGGCAAATGGTATGCATTCGTTGTAGCAACGGCAAATCCGCTGAATGTTAATAACTCCGACAAAATAAACACTTCCCGTAAATGTCAAAACTTAAAAGCTAAGTTATACATCGACCTTATATCTCCTAAATGCTAATTACATGTAAAAGAGTTTACATAGTTATTACTTATGTACTCATTTTAGAAAATGACAGGTCGTATATTATAACAGATCGTCATATTGGTTACTAGTATATGTCGTATTATGGGTTATATTTCGTATTATTGGTTTGATGTTGTATTATTAGTTAGATTTAGTTAGATGTTGTATAATTAGTAGATGTTGAATATTGATTAGATGTCGTATTATTGGTTGTATGTTGTAGTATTGATTATATATCGCATCTTATTAAATGTTGTATTAATGGTTAGATGTCGTATTATTGGTTGTATGTTGTATTATTAGTTATATGTTGTATTAGTGGTTATATGTTGTAGTATTGATTATATATCGCATCTTATTAAATGTTTTATAAGTGGTTAGATGTCGTATTATTGTTTAGATGCTGTATTAGTGATTATATGTTGTATTATTGTTTAGATGCTGTATTAATGGTTAGATGTCGTATTATTGGTTGTATGTTGTATTATTAGTTATATGTTGTATTAGTGGTTATATGTTGTAGTATTGATTATATATCGCATCATATTAAATGTTGTATTAGTGGTTAGATGTCGTATTATTGTTTAGATGCTGTATTAGTGGTTATATGTTGTATTATTGTTTAGATGTTGTATTAGTGGTTAGATGTCGTATTATTGGTTGTATGTTGTATAATTAGTTAGATGTTGTATTAGTGGTTAGATATTGTAGTATTGATTATATATCGCATTTTATTGAATGTTGTATTAGTGGTTAGATGTCGTATTATTGTTTAGACGCTGTATTAGTGGTTAGATAATGTATTATTGTTTAGATGCTGTATTAGTGGTTAGATGTTGTATTATTGTTTAGATAATGTATTTGTGGTTAGATGTCGTATTTTTGTTTAGATGCTGTATTAGTGGTTAGGTGTTGTATTATTATTTAGATGTTGTATTAGTGATTATATGTTGTATTATTATTTAGATGTTGTATTAGTGATTAGATGTCGTATTATTAGTTAAATGTTGTATTAGTGGTAAGATGCCGTATTATTGTATAGATGTCGTATTAATGATTAGCTGTCGTATTATTGGTTGTATGTTGTATTATTAGTTAGATATTGTATTAGTGGTTAGATGTTGTAGTATTGATTATATATCGCATTTTATTGAATGTTGTATTATTAGTTAGATGTTGTGTTATTAGTTAGATGTCATATTATTAGTTAAATGTCATATTATTAGTGAGATGTTGTATTAGTGGTTAAATGTCGTATTACTGTTAAGATGCTGTATCAGTGGTTAGATGTTGTATTAGTGATTAGATGTCGTATCATTAGTTAGATGTTGTATTCGTGGTTAGATGTTGTATTATTAGTTAGCTGTCGTATTATTAGTTAGCTGTTGTATGAGTGGTTAGATGTCGTATTATTAGTTAGATGTTGTATTCGTGGTTAGATGTCGTATTATTGATTAGATGTCGTATTATAAGTTAGATGTTTTATTATTATTTAGATGTTGTATAAGTGATTTGATGTCGTATTATTAGTTAAATGTGATATTGTTGATAAGATGTTGTATTAGTGATAAGATGTTGTATTAGTGATAAGATGTTGTATTAGTGATAAGATGTTGTATTAGTGATTAGATGTTGTATTAGTGGTTAGATGTTATGTTTTTATTTAGATGTTGTATTAGTGATTTGATGTAGTATTATAAGTTAAATGTGATATTATTGATAAGTTGTTGTATTAGTGGTTAGATATCGTATTACTAGTTAGATGTTGTATTAGTGATGAGATGTCGTATTATTATTTAAATGTAATATTGGTTAGATGTCGTTGAATTGGTTAGATGGTGTAGTATTGATTATATGTCGTATTATAGGTAAGATGTTGAATTAGTGATCATATGTCGTATTATTGGTTAGATGTTGAATTAGTGGTTAGATGTTGAATTAGTGCTTAGATGTGGTATTATTAGTAAGATGTTGTATTAGTGGTTAGATATTGTATTAGTGATTATATATCGTATTATTAGTTAGATGCTGTATTAGTGATTAGATGTCGTATTATTATTTAGATGTTGTATTAGTGATAAGATGTCGTATTATTAGTTAGATGTCGTATTATTAGTTAGACGTCGTATTATTAGTGAGATGTTGTGTTAGTGATTATATGTCGTATTATTAGTTAGATGTTGTATTAGTGATTAGATGCCGTATTTTTAGTTAGATGTTGTATTAGTGATTATATGTCGTATTATTAGTTAGATGTTGTATTAGTGATTAGATGCCGTATTTTAGTTAAATGTTGTATTAGTGATTAGCTGTCGTACTAGTAGTTAGATGTTGTATAAGTGATTAGCTGTCGTATTATTAGTTAGATGTTGTATTAGTGATTAGATGCCGTATTTTAGTTAAATGTTGTATAAGTGGTTAGATATCGTATTTTTAGTAAGATGTTGTATTAGTGATTAGCTGTCGTACTATAAGTTAGATGTTGTATTAGTGATTAGACGTCGTATTTTAAGTTTGTTGTTGTACTAGTGGTTATATGTCGTTTTATTGGTTAGATGTTGTATTACATTATTGTGACGTATTATTGGATGGATGATAGAAGTCACAATAACGTGTCGTATTATAAGTAAGATGTCGTATTATTGATTAGATGTCGTATTATAAGTTAGATGTTATATAAGTGGTTAGATATTGTATTAGTGGTTAGATGTTGTATTATTATTTAGATGTTGTATTAGTGATTTGATGTCGTATTATTAGTTAAATGTGATATTATTGATTAGCTGTCGTTTTATAAGTTAGATGTCTTATTATTAGTTTGATGTCGTATTACTGATTAGATGTTGTATTATTGATTAGATGTCGTATTATTTATTAGATGTTGTATTATTGATTAGATGTCGTTTTATTGATTAGATGTCATACTATTGATTAGATGTCGTATTATTGATTCTCACAATGACGTGTATGGTGATAGTCACGAGTGGCAAAGTGCCAATTCCAGTGTATACGAGTGCAATTTAATATTTTGCTTTTATTGTATGCTTTTAAAAACGTTCGATTAAAACACATTTGTAATGTCACTATTTAAACAGTGAACTCATACAATAATTCCATTAGAGTTGCATTTTTATTTTATTTTTTTCGGAGAAAGGTGTAGACCCGGGCCTACATGGCCTTTAGGCAGCTGCGCCTCTGATGTCATATACAGTATTGAACTGAGATCGATATGTTACATTTCCGAAACACTCACACTTTTAAATTAAATATGTACACTACTATAATTACGGCATGTAAAACGTGTGAAGCGCATGGTCCCGTGGCAAAGCATCGAACCCTGAGCTGCATTCAGCACCGTTAAACAGCAAACACGTTTATTGCATCGTTCCCTAAAATTATCGCGTACTGTGAGCTAATATGAGGTTGAGCCAGTATACAGGACATATTTCAGGGTAGTCATATTGTACACATTAAATAACGCCTGAAAATGATCTAGAAGAAAACTATAATAGCTTATATGTATAAAATATGTTAGCAAACATTTAACCAAACTGAACGCAGCCCAGGATGGTCGTGTGTTCGATCCTCCCCCCCCCCCCCACGGGTATGTGTGGTGTATTTTTCCGCAGCTTTAAGCTTAGTACAGGTTCTACCCAGGAAGACTTCGAGCGTGATTTGTATGTAACTTGTTTCACATCCGAAGTAAAATAAATAAGTTTAAACTTAATAAAAAACCAACACTTCCTACGCATATCAAATAAATGAATATATATATATATACACAGGGCGTACAGAAAATAATTTATAATTCCCCGCAGGCGCCCCAATCGGATTTTCCAATGCGCTCCGCCGTGAACTACTATTTGTGTACACTGTAGTTGGAAGGTAGACGCTCAACAGTGTGTGTACAGGATTATTTACTGATAAAACCGTGTGTTGTCAACAATTTCTGAACCATTTTACTATCTTGCTTGGATTTTTATCATTCTATGGCAATGGGGAGCTGTTACACATGCATCCGTTATTTGATGTTCGCTTTTAACTTCCTATTTTGGGTGAGTTTGTTTGTGTGTCTTTCTTTATTTACCGCCCAAATATCCGGCTGGAGTCGAAATGTCGATTTTCTCCTTCAAAGTATGTTCATTTATGCACCGACATGATATATAGGTTTTCATTCATGAAGTTACATGAGGTATACATAGTAGAATAATCAGAATACCCAAAGTATATGTGTTAGGCAACATATGCATAGCGTTTCTAAATAATAACCCTATCTGATATGTTCTACAGGTGCTATTAAGCAAGTTACCAACACTGTATATCTACCTGGCTATGCTTTCCATGCCCATGTTTACTCTCGGAGTTTGCTGATACACGAGTGTTCCTTTCGTTCTGACACGCGGAGAGTTGCTTATATGCTATTTGGCATTCAGCTCCCAACGAATTGAAACAGAAATGTGGAATAATAAATACTGCAGCAAACATAAAACACTTAAACATAATAATTATCGCAATGATGGTTTCCTAACATGTCTTAAATAAACGGAATTTATTGTGCTTATTGTATAGGCCCACTCCAGCCTGTGTGGTTCCGGAAATACATTATAGGCTCATTGCACACCTCCTTGGAGTGACAGAACTCCAGGGAGAGTGAGTCTAAAATCTTCGTTCATGTTAGCAACTTACAACCATTATGTGTTAGATTGCCTAAAGATTCCAATTCATTCAATAATCAATTAATATGTATACCCCGCATACCATTTAAGGATGCCACCAGCCGACATCCTTCCTTTATATACACATACATGTATGGAGAAATGTCTAGGTGATAACATAAATTGATGCAAGATTAAGTTTGTCTCCGACCTTGGTCACGACAGGTAACGCGAATCATGTTCTAATATCAACACTAAATACGCTGACTGTATACACCTCAGTTTTACAATTACACGAGCACCTGCACACACAAGCAGTTAAGTCCGTGTTTGTTTAATATGTGACGCGATATCAGCAGCGTCCTCGCTATAATGACACTATGCCCTCCAGACGTGCACACACGTTGTATACAACTGCAATTGGGCGTTGTATATACTAGTCAATGTTTATTAAAAAAACATCATTGCTGTTCGTAACACCAATATCTAACCTTTAGGCGCATTCGCTAATATACTCTCGTTAACATTAACACGGGGCGTTCTCTTTTCTGCACAGTTGACGTAGTTATGTTTCAGGTTATACACCATATGAATTTTTGTTGTTGTTTAATGCAAATTTACAACATTTTCAACACATTTATCAGTGATTACAGGTTACACTGAGGATTTAAAGACAAACTAATCTAATTCAAAATAGGCACATGAGGTATATATACTTATAATACTAGTAAGCGCTAGACCCTTGATACATGGCAATGGACGATCTACTCTTTAAAAATCCCGGCGCACCCCCCCTCTAAACTCCAATATTTTTATTAAAATCCACAAAATCCCTACTGAAAAACGTTCGCCCGTTCCGATTTTGTGGTACGACCCCTAAATGTTCCCTCTTAACTGAAATCCTGGATCCGCCCCTGCATAGTATTAATACTTGTGAATATTAAAGGCAGCCAAATAACGATAACAAACAACAGCACTGGACACTGAATGAATGAATAATGTATGATTCCTCTGCACATAAAACGTTGAAATAATGAGGGTGGTGGAGAGGGAATACACCGACGGACATCATTCTTATATTGCAGCAAATAAAACCCAAAATCGATTTATCAGTCTTATATTGAATCTTCTAACGAAACATTTAAGTAACAGAAGGTCCTCCGTGGCCGAGTGGTTTAAACATCCGTCTCAAGATCACTTACCTCTCACTGCTAAGGTTGACGGTTCGAGTCCCGCTCGCTCCAAAAACTTACGTGAGAAAGTGTGCCAGTTACTTGCGGAAGGACGGTGGTTCTATTCAGATTCATTCGGTGGTCTTTCTCCATCAGTTTAACTAGATATGCCGTATATAACTTGAAATGTGGTGAAAATGGCGTTAAACCCCATTCAGAAAAATATTACGTGACATTACTGAGCAACTGAGAAGTGTATGATAAGGCTTAAAGCCATTTCATTTAATGTGATTATCACTGATTTGCAACAATTGTGTTCACGTGCCCTATAAAATTATTATACAGCCTCCTAGTATAAGTATTATATGGAAATCTTTATTTCACTTGCAAATTGAGACAAATGGCATACAAAACATTTTTTTTTGTATTCTAAATACTTATTTTATCAGACCAACATTGAAATGGTATTTGTTTTGCTCTCTCGCGATCCTGGCTTTTCATGACTGGGTAGGTAGAGACAATGTTCGTTTTACTATGAAAAACTAATTATTATCATACAAATAGTGTAATCGAAGCCATATACGTTCATGTCATTTTCTTGATGAAATACAAAAAATATATAGCCTTCAAATTTTATTAAAGACAGCGTTTTATGAAAGGTAAGAAGAGAGCGAACAAACACGATTTTAATTATGGCCTCAGAGCAAACTCTTACACTTTTATCTCGGTTTCAAATATTTACGCTTAAAAGCGTTGTTGATGTTCTAGCAGGGTGTGTTGTAAAATTCACGTCCTACGCAATGGTTGCGTGAGTGTCGCCAACAGTGCGTGGGCGTACAATTTTTGGTAAAAAACAAATACACCTATGAAAAATGTTTATCTATAGCTGAAGACGTGTCTATATTTCAGCTCTGTCATAACCGGTGCATATACAAGTATTCATACACATGTATTACAATCAGTCATGGTAAAATGCATTACCTGTACAAGCCTCGAATTCCTAGAGTATCAGTTATTGTATTAGGTACACCTATGTATGCTAATGATGCGGTACTACTCGTGGAATGTTCCGTGTGGAAGGCTTGCCATATAATTTGTAGTAAAGTCTAGTGGTTTCTCTCCATACACGATGGTTGATTGTTGGAATTTCAAAAGATAATATCAAATTGACGGTAGTAGTTCTATATAAACGTTTGGTTCGTATCTTGTTCACTATGAGCCAAACCTTGAGCAATGGGGTACAACTACATAGTCTTTCGCAACAACCATTTTTGCTCAGCTCTAGGGTTAGAAGTTATATGGGGGTTTTCTATGCCAGTAAAAATTTCTGTGAAACTTCTAGCCGGCTTAGATGTTGGTCTTCTTTCTCATTCCTGGAGCGAGTTCATTGGTTGAGGAAGTAGGTCAGTATCTACTGACAATCATAACGTTCGATGAAAAAAATTACGTGTCCTGTCTCGAAAAATATGAGCGATTCTATTGGCTGAGAAAGTAGGACAACATCTAAAAATAAAAAGCGTACTTCTGGAGCCGCAGCGCTGAACATAAAAGCGGATTAGTGGTCCAGTGGTTAAGGCCTTGGACTGCGAACACAGGAGGCGAATGTTCGATCCCTCGTTCCTTAAACTTGAATAATTATCAATCTTTCGGATGAGACTTTAACAAAATCGAGGTCCGATGTATAGATGCTTAACACCGGGCATGTAAAGGAAACAGGGACGCTATATAACGGTTTTCTTTATCATTGCAATATCCTCAAAAATTCTAAAATTACTATACTCTTCTGGAGGCGCCCATACGGTGGCGACGATGAATAAAATTATCATCATTATCATTGCTGAACATAATTGTCTTGTTTCTGCAGGAAAAACGTGGGATTGACCAGATTGGTTTTTAACAGTTCGAATTGTTTAATGGCACCCCTTCATTTTTGCAATTCTATTCATTGTCAGAGATTCTCGCTACCCATCTTCAAACTGTCATATCTTCATCCAGTAGCATCCAGTGTCACTGGAAGTTGGTAGACCCGGTCGGTTAATCTCATTATTTTAAGCATTTCCAAATTATTTGCCTAACAGATTTATACATTGAACTCGTATATCTCTGGCGCATGGATCTTGCTACCGTCACTTTGTGAACATACTAGTATCTGTTCAATAACGGCAACTGGTGACTCTAAAATTTTAAAAAATAAGACTAGTTCATGTGATAGCCATCCATAAAAGTGGGCATTTATATGTTCGTAAAACTTCAAACGAAATATATTGAATCACGCCTAACATAATATCAGTGTCGTGTTTGAACTTTTTTTATATTAAACACCACGAATGGAAATAAATACAATGTAATATGCATTTAATGGTAATGGAAAAACAGAGTAATTTTGGCAGGAAATAGAATGATAAAAGTAGTGAATCTTTGTGATTTTACCCTTTGTATACTACCATAAATGTATACAACATTATTAATCATTCAGGTACGAAACATTGTGACCAGCAGTTTAAGATCCATTAAGATCTGCTTTGGGCAAAACAACTTAGTTTACTACATGTATACTGAACTGAACAGCTAACCCGCAACCTGGAATGAATCAAAGCAATTTCAGCTAACACGCCATCTGAAATTGTATGTATATCAAAGCAATTTTCTTGAAATTTGGAGGAAAGAACATTTGGATAACAATGACCAATCGGGCTATGTAAAACAATTACACAATGTCTGTTAAAGTCTTATACAAATTTTAATAACGTTACTCACTATTTTGCCGAAGATATTGGACATACACAAGTGGCAGGTTAGCTGTTGCGTCCAGCATGTAATAGTTCTTATTTAAAACATGGACGCAATATGTGTCTTTCCGTCTTTTCTTCTGTAAATATCAAAATATTATAAAAACGACATCGTAAGGAAAAATGTGATTTGAAGACCTTTTTTCCATCTACAAAACTTTCTTTATAAATAAAATGCAGCAATCAAAGTTCCAAATGAGCGCTTCCGAATATCACATAATGTGTAATTGTGAATTGAACTCGTGCAGAAAAGATTGATGAATTAGGGCGTAGTATTTCAATACAGCACTTTAACACCCAACTACATAATCTAATTTAGTATCTAATACCAGTTTTACAAGTATACATCCCCTCCCAGCATAGAAGCTAAAATTTTACCTGATTGCTCGCATAAACGCAAATATATTTTGTTCAAGTGGCCTATATCAGAAATCAAAGATTAACTGGGAATGTCAGTATCCCCTCGCAACCAGCGAATATTTGCCTTATAAATGTCACATTATGGAGATACATGTAATATTGAATATTTTGTAGGCCTGTGATGTACGTCACGTATCAATATTGGATTGACGTACAGCGTTAGTTGTATGAGAAAACCGGGCTTTATGTGGATTATTAGAACGCAAATGACGGTATCATTTAATACAGTTATGGCGTTTATCATATATTATCTGGTACCTAATACAGGATATCTGAGATCAGCTACCACCAGACGCGGGAATAGCGTCTAGGAAAACAGGAACGTTTATGACATATGCTTTGATAGTAAGCTGGTTTTTGTTTGGATGACAAAAACGATCACAATGAAAGATTATTATTTTTTTTTTTTTTGTCATTGAATTTGACGTTTATGGTAACTTTTGTTTCTTTGAGTTCTTTTATTGCATATTAATGATGCAATTGTTGGGCAAGCAAACTTTTAGGATTCTGAAAATCACCAACTTCAGGCGCAAAAAACGTAGTAAAATGAGACACGTTGACTCCTGGAGTCCAGTTGTTGGAAGATTTTCATTTCAGACTAGGACAGTTCTTCACTTTCATATACTTGTTTGGTATTAATGACCGTGTAACTTAACTCCATTTTGCTGATTATCGAATTTTGTGAAAAAATAATTTGAAAAATGCTGTTAATAAAATTATGATTTCTCAATATTAAATCTTTTTTTTTTTTTTTTTTTTTATTTTGTATTCCAATATATTACAATATTACAATTTCAATTTACAGAACATATAGCATTTACAAAAGTGTTATTCTTTTAATGACAATTGTAAATAAGTAGTTGTTTTGTTACAGACATCTCCCCATAAGGGATGCCATCCCTTATAGAGAAATATCTGTAACAAAAAACTACCCATGGTTTGTTTTAAATATATATCATTTAGAAAGTTTAATCCATTCATCACATAGCTATGGTGTTTTGTGTTACGAATATATCAATATTAAATCTTACTAAGATAAACAAAATACAATTTTCAGACAATTTTCACAACACATTATTCTTATTTTCTTTTAAATTTGGATTAAATCCGATTACAATTAGTTGAGATAAGGATTAAAATCCTAGTTGTCTGGGTAGTTGTCTGGATAACTGTTTTGTTTACTATATATTTTACAGCATGAAATTTAGAAACAATCATAATATAAAATGCCTACCGAGATGTCCCTGCCTTCGTGTTTTTGAGAGCGTTACACGACCAGACAATGTATATACAAACTATACACATCTCTACTAGTTTAAACTTTATTTGACTCTTACGGTAAGGATTACGAACAATGACCGCGTGCGCGTAACTATTTAAAGTTAATAGATAGCCAACTTAAATTGTGCTGAATTTGTTTGAATAAGATCTCGTACGTAACATTAATATGAACTCTGCTATTGAGATACTTTTAGAGCAGGATGATCTTGTTTACAAAGAAGAACCAAGTGGTATAAAATGTGTGTGTTTTTTTATTTAAATTGTGTCTGCAATTGTTTACTAGCCACTTGATTTGTAAACATGCAAACTATTCGGTGTCTTTTAAAGTGTTTGTTTGATCCTAAAGCAAATGCAAGTAACATCATATGAAGATAAACATCCCGTCACGTTCTTTAAATGTGGCACTAAACCAGACCACTTTATGGTTAATGTGATAATTTAACGATAATACATAAAACATAATAGTCTTAGATTTGTACCTTTATTATCGTGAAATGAGGCTAAGAAAAATTGATAAAGATACCATATATCTGTTTTATTTGTAAGTGTGTTCCTTTGCAGATATGTTACTATTGCCGCGGACATATCATGATTAGGAAGAGAGATATTTTATACACAATTTAACCGATTATAATTGAATTTAACCAAGAATCTGGCATTTTTGTTAGAGGTAGGTGGGCTTGTAAGGGTGAATTGGGCCTTATTTCGGCCCCAAGTTAGGCGATTTACACCACTGTACGCATTTACTACACCGTACGCCGGTACTGTCCCGTTGTATACCATCCAATTCATTGACGACATATAATTTTGTTATCTTTCCTGTAGGGGAACGCGAGAGATACAATCCAATTTAGCCATAAAGCGATAAACCAACATATCTACTGATTATAATCAATTAACCAAATTAGCCCAAACTTCGCCCTGACGAATCACGAATGGCTATCGATAGCCACATACGGAATTGTCCACTTACTCCTGCCAGCACGAAGATGTGCCAGAAATTACTGCTTCGATTAACGTTAAGACTTCAAGAGAGAAACAGAAATGGATCGATTAACTAGAGAAGCGCTGATATTTTATATGAATAAATGCAGATGAATCCGTATCCCCCCTTTAATAAATGCACAGCCGCTGGTACGCTTACATATGCATGTATATATTATACTGAACGGAAAAGCTAAGCTGCCACTTTTTTTTTATTTCAGATATCTTTTTATTTAAATTTGTATTCGACATTAACAGTTTTGATTTTTTGATTTGAAATAATCTAAATGTTCAAGGAAATTGGGTTAATACTTTTTAGAAAATACATAAAACGTCAGATACATAAAATGTCAGATGGCGGGTAGCTGTTCCGTACAGTATATATTATACGTTTACTATCAAGAAGAAGCTGGGTATAAACTGACCACTTTTCGAAACCGCCGTTTCCGAGTCACTAGTTCTAAATTTGAATCTGATAAATTGGATGATTCCTTGCAAGCAGCGAACTCTCACCAAAAGAAGAAAAAAAAACACTTAGGTTTTTATTGAGTCTGTTAATGATTAGTGAAGTAATGTACAACACTTCTCAACTCCACTAGCAACGGCCAGATGAGTCCAAGGAATCAGAAATGATATCAACATCGACTCAAAGTTTACGCACCAAATAAGCCAAAATGACAGGATTTTTTTTTTTATTTGCAGATTTTGATTTTTTTTCTTCAAAATTACAATATTGCAGAATAAAAAATAATGTTTATATCAGCTGATACAAGAAATGCATTGGAAACGAATATGCGATAATTAAGCAATATAGTGAAATTTTAATTATATTTGTACATTAATTTTAAATCTATAATGCAATACACAATAGGATGATAATAAAAAAACTATTGATTCAATATTCAAATTGTTCGGTAGATCTACATAGATTATGCATTTGAAATAACGATATGGAGCATGTTTTTACAATTTGTGCAGAAGACCGATTAGAAAACTTGACGAAATCCATGTATAGTGTATACTTATGAACTGAAGCAGAAAATTGTGTGGTTAACTTATGTTAAGCGTGTACACCTTCAGTTATCGCTCAACTCGTTTCTGGACTATCTATCTGATCGCTGCAGGGTTTCGTGAATATTGCATCGCTCTCAACGACGTATAATATATACAGTGACTTTGTATGTTAATTTTGCAAACATGGTGGAAATAAACGCTGACATACCACAATTTAATATTCTGTTCTTGTCATTTTAATCGCTTTAAACAGATTAATGCTATAACGTAAACGTTACGAACATGTGGGTTAATCGAAACTGACTTCGTGGTCGAGTTGTTTAAACAATTGTCTGAAGATACGTAGTCTCACCATTGAAGCCGTGCCGTGGGTTCGAGTCGAGCTTGGTCGTAAATTTTACGTGAGAAAATATGCCTGTTACCTGGTGGACTTGTGAAGAACGGAGGTTCTATCCATATTGTTAAATATTTATATGTGTCTTCTTTTTGAAATAAAACGTGATGTCTTTTATAACATGTAATTTGTTTAAAATGCCGTTAAGCCCCATTTGAACAAAATAACTTTGAAGAGCTCGCTGCGTTGATGCCATTTGCCGTTTTCTGTGACATGGTCGTTGGGCGGTTGAGATATCTAGATATTTTTCGCAAAAATGATGTGGTTTACTAGGAACTTATCGCGTTAGGTAAGTAGATAACTGGTGGCAGAACTATGCCACCATATGTAACAAATTGTGATGCCATTTAACCATTTACATGAGCTATGTCCCTTTTGAAATTTGCGTTTGTTTATCTCAGATATGTGTGTCAGTTTAATAAAGCCTTTTTGGATAATCAATTATCTCATACAGCGTTGATTTTTATATATTTTTTATTAAGACTCTAGATTTGTTGAGCAGGATATAAACCGCAGCACTATCCACTCTGTTAGTTACCTGCGGAAGTACACTTGTTCATGAGTCACTGTATATATACTTGGTTTAATGGTAGGTTGTTTATCTTCCAGCATTTCTTTGGCTGTGCAATGTTATACCATAACAGCAACATCTCAGCGGTGTCGTTGTAATATATACATAAACAACATAAACACAAGCTTAACTCGGCGAAGACACCTGTAAACGTTGGATTGCATCTTCCCTGATAAAAATCGTATTATAAATATCTTTTTATCAGACATATTTCCTTGAAATTAAAACGTGTGTAGGTATAAGGTTGAGTTTTTGGCATAAATGGATGCTAAACAAAAAAAGATTTATTATATTATTACCCGGTATAAGTGATACATGCTGTATTTATGGCGTTTTTTTTGACAAAATCATTTCCCACTATCAGTTACCAATACTCCCTATCATTGACCGGCATTCCCTTATAGTGACTTCCACTTTATAACGTTGACCGACATAAGTATAAGATGCTGTCTCATATTTCTTGGTCCTCAGTGGCCAGTGGGTTAAGGCATCGTCTCAAGATCACTTATCTTACACCGCTTACGGTGCAGGTTCGAGTCCCGCTCGCTCAAAAATCCTTTATATGAGAAAGTTTGCCAGTTACTTGCGTAAAGACGATAGTTCTACTCAGATTCATTCCTAGGTCTTCCTCCACCAATACAACTAGATATGCCACATGAAACCTCGTCTCTTCTTTCATTGGGTATCTGCATAAAACACGATATAACAGTTTGTTCGCCACTTCGCAGTGGGACATTGTAACTGAATCAACTTCACATTACGCTATACCGCAGTTAATTCGTTAACTTTATAATCTAACACCTCTCCCGTGCTGTTTAAATATATTTCATTTCATGTTATCGAATCACAGCGTGCACTTTGTCGAAAAATTCCAGCCTATATATACAAAAAAAATCTTGATAGCATTTAACTATAATCTAAAAATAAAGATTAGAAGATAAAATGAGTGAACTGTAGTGCTCTATCGTGTATGTTCTAGAAAGGTTGCAATACCTGAGGTGTTTTGCACAAACATAGAGATATTTACCTGTGTGTAAATGTTTCCTCTATTACGCATACAGTTAAATAATAACAACAGCACCATCACCACCACCAACAATAACAGTTCCATCACCTTTAACAATAACAGTACCATCACCACCAACACTAACAGTTCCGCCACCACCAACAATAACAGTCCCATCACCATCAACAATAACAGTACCATCATCATCAACGATAACAGTTCCACCACCACCAACACTAACAATTCCATCACCATCAAAATAGCAGTTCCACCACTACCAACAATAACAGTACCATCATCACCATCACCACCAACAACAATAACTGTACCATCATCACCAATAACAACAATAACAGTACCATCATCACCATCACCACCAACAACAATAACAGTTCCACCACAACCAACAATAACAGTACCATCATTATCATCATTACCATAACCAACAATAACAGTACCACCACCAACAATAACAGTACCATCATCACCACCAACAACAATAACAATGCCACCACCAACAACAATAACAGTACCATAATCAGCACCACCACCACTAACAACAACAACATCTACAATAGTTCCACCACCACCACCAACAAACCAACAAAACAACTACTACCACCATCAACAACAATAACAGTACCATAATCAGCACCACCACCACTAACAACAACAACATCTACAATAGTTCCACCACCACCAACAAACCAACAAAACAACTACTACCACTATCAACAACAATAACAGTACCATAATCAGCACCACCACCACTAACAACACCAACATCTACAATAGTTCCACCACCACCAACAAACCAACAAAACCCCTGGAAGGGCCTCTTAACTGCGCTTACCGAACCCACTGCCCACCGATTATCGGTCTGAAACCTTTACTTTATTTACTTTATTAGACATAAAAAAAAAGTCAACATGACTTTGCAAAACTATTGTATAAATAAGAACATACAGTGGCGCAGCTGACCCTAAAATGATGTACAAGCCCGACAGGTTTTAAAGCAACACATCCACATTTAAACTTTTTTAAAAAAAATTTCAATTGAGTTGTGAGCACATTTCCCATACATAAATATATGGTCAGTGAGCTGTATATGTGCTAACAAACACTATCCAGAACGCTTTAGAATTATAAAAAAAAGATGTTCAAATTATAAAGCGTGACAAACGCTTTATAAATTATTTTTAAATTGCCGAGGATTCCAACTTTGCTTCAAATTGAATTATGCGAGTCGTGTTAAAAAACTTCACGTTTTAGTGCGTAGTGTACTTTACATGCATTGAAAGTCTTTTTTTTTTACTCGGGTGAGTTACACGCTTGTTTTATAAAGTGTTAGTCACGCATTATAATTTGGGCATCATTTTGTTCGGGATTGTGTTTATATGCTCATATACAGCTAATTGATCATATGTTTGTATGGGAAATGTGCTCATAACTCAATTAATTTTTGTTTTTTAAAAGTTCAAACGTGGATGTATTGCTTTAAGGGGAGAAGGGGGACTGAGGGTTTGCTCCCCATAAAATGTTGACTTTTATGATGTATTCATGGGTTCTGGGTGCAATTCAAGGAGATATAATGCTGTATTCGCAAGAAAATGTGCAAGCCCAGGCGTTGTGGTGTAAAGGCAACAGCGTTACTGACATAATACATATATATTTATGCATATAGACTTTAGACTACAGACAAACGTTAAGTCATATACTTATGCATAAAGACTTTAGACTACAGACAAACGTTAAGTAAAACAACGTCACGAGACTGACATAATACATATATACTAATGCATATAGACTTTAGACTACAAACAAACGTTAAGTCATATACTTATGCATATAAACTTTAGACTACAGACAAACGTTAAGTAAAACAACGTCACGAGACTGACATAATACATATATACTAATGCATATAGACTTTAGACTACAAACAAACGTTAAGTCATATACTTATGCATATAGACTTTAGGCTACAGACAAACGTTAAGTCATATACTAATGCATATAGACTTTAGGCTTCAGACAAACGTTAAGTCATACTTATGCATATAGACTTTAGACTACAGACAAACGTTAAGTCATATACTTATGCATATAGACTTTAGGCTACAGACAAACGTTAAGTCATATACTTATGCATATAGACTTTAGACTACAGACAAACGTTAAGTAAAACAACGTCACGAGACTGACATAATACATATATACTAATGCATATAGACTTTAAGCTACAGTCAAACGTTAAGTCGTATACTTATGCATATAGACTTTAGACTACAGGCAAACGTTAAGTAAAACAACGTCACGAGACTGACATAATACATATATACTAATGCATATAGACTTTAGACTACAGACAAACGTTAAGTCATATACTTATGCATATAGACTTTAGACTACAGACAAACGTTAAGTCATATACTTATGCATATAGACTTTAGGCTACAGACAAACGTTAAGTCATATACTTATGCATATAGACTTTAGACTACAGACAAACGTTAAGTAAAACAACGTCACGAGACTGACATAATACATATATACTAATGCATATAGACTTTAAGCTACAGTCAAACGTTAAGTCGTATACTTATGCATATAGACTTTAGACTACAGGCAAACGTTAAGTAAAACAACGTCACGAGACTGACATAATACATATATACTAATGCATATAGACTTTAGACTACAGACAAACGTTAAGTCATATACTTATGCATATAGACTTTAGACTACAGACAAACGTTAAGTCATATACTTATGCATATAGACTTTAGGCTACAGACAAACGTTAAGTCATATACTTATGCATATAGACTTTAGACTACAGACAAACGTTAAGTAAAACAACGTCACGAGACTGACATAATACATATATACTAATGCATATAGACTTTAGGCTACAGACAAACGTTAAGTCATATACTTATGCATATAGACTTTAGACTACAGACAAACGTTAAGTCATATACTTATGCATATAGACTTTAGACTACAAACAAACGTTAAGTCATATACTTATGCATATAGACTTTAGACTACAGACAAACGTTAAGTCAAACAACGTCACAAGACTGACATTAAACATATAAACTAATACATATAAACTTTAGACTACAAACAAACGTTAAGTCATATACTTATGCATATAGACTTTAGACTACAGACAAACGTTAAGTCATATACTTATGCATATAGACTTTAGGCTACAGACAAACGTTAAGTCATATACTTATGCATATAGACTTTAGACTACAGACAAACGTTAAGTAGAACAACGTCACGAGACTGACATAATACATATATACTAATGCATATAGACTTTAGACTACAAACAAACGTTAAGTCATATACTTATGCATATAGACTTTAGGCTACAGACAAACGTTAAGTCATATACTTATGCATATAGACTTTAGACTACAGACAAACGTTAAGTCATATACGTATGCATATAGACTTTAGACTACAAACAAACGTTAAGTCAAACAACGTCACGAGACTGATATAATACATATATACTAATGCATATAGACTTTAGACTACAAACAAACGTTAAGTCATATACTTATGCATATAAACTTTAGACTACAGACAAACGTTAAGTCATATACTTATGCGTATAGACTTTAGACTACAGACAAACGTTAAGTCAAACAACGTCACGAGACTGACATAATACATATATACTAATGCATATAGACTTTAGACTACAAACAAACGTTAAGTCATATACTTATGCATATAGACTTTAGACTACAGACAAACGTTAAGTCAGACAACGTCACGAGACTGACATAATACATTTATACTAATGCATATAGACTTTAGACTACAAACAAACGTTTAGTCATATACTTATGCATATAGACTTTAGACTACAAACAAACGTTAAGTCATATACTTATGCATATAGACTTTAGACTACAGACAAACGTTAAGTCAAACAACGTCACAAGACTGAGTACGAGATTTTAAGGCAATTGTGGAATCGATTTATATTCCGAACTGCGATATCGTTTCGATAGTTTTTGATAAACATGTGGTGAATGATATTATTATTAATGCCAAAGATGATGCAGACGAGATGAATTATTAAGCAAAGCAGTTCATAAAACAGTCGAAGTGTCGAGACTTGTGCAAGCATTGGCATATAAAGCTGTGGAAATTTGTCCAAGATAAACAGTTGAAGATGGAATCGTGATGGATATTAAATCTGCAACAGTTAAGGACGGAATATGCAGCAAGCGAAGCGTTTCGTGCAGTAAATTGTGATAAATGGTATAATCACTTTTTAAAATGAATACAAAAATAAACATCTGCCGAAATAAAACAAACTTCGGTAGAATGTACATGTATGTACAGTAAATCACCGCGATAGTCCGACTGTCTAGTTCAGCCAGTTGGGGGGCATATAGTATCACCGCTGTCTCCGTATGTACGAAAATGGTTTCCGACTTATATCTTTAGTTTCAATGAACAAATTTTAACCAAATTTGGTGTGTGACTTCACATTCAGGTAATACAGGCCAAGTTCGTATTTCGTTCCGGTCTGATGATTTTTGATGGAGTTATGCCCCTTTTTGGACTTAGATTATTGACAAGTGTCAAGAAATTGTTTTCCGTTTGAAGGGTTGAATGGATTTGATTCATATTTGGTATAAAGATGTATGGTGATAAACTATAGCTCGAGTTCGATTTCCGTCAAAACCCCTGCATATTAGTTAGGTGTTCTGGGCTATGATTGGCTGATTACAAAGCGGGGGCATCTGTGTCCCATTGACGCATTTCTAGTTATTTTCATCGTTGTGTAATCACTAGATAGAATTATTCGCAAAATTCGCGTTTGGTCTTTATGTATTCAATTAACATACTCTTCAATATTGGAGATTATGGTTAGATTATCGATTTCTGTTTTAACAAGATGTTACATTTTGTATAAGAAATTTTCTTCAATATATGCGTGGTTAAATTTGCGACGTTGAACTGTTTGTGTAATTCGCGAATCATAAATTTTCGTTGATATGTTAGCACACTTAAATTATCTCTTAGTAAAACTATGTCTCCCAGAACCTGATATCTCCCGAATCAGGTCTATTAAGCACCAACGAAAAGGCAAGGATTTCTGTGCATGTATTCACAATTCATAGCAGTTGAACGCTTACTATACTGTGACGTCATTCAAAATTTCAGTTAAAGCAACTGACCAATCAACGTGCTCACATGGGGATTGCCCAACATTGCTTTTTAACGGACGCAATCGGGAGAGTTGGGTACGTACTACAGACTAGTAAAACTGTTAATCGCCACAAAAAGTTCATTATTACATTAAAGGGAATGTATCGGGATAAAACGCTATAAATGTCTTAAAATAAAATAATTACCAAAATGGATATAAAGCATCTTAGTATCATTAATAAAATATAAACCGAAAAGTTTAGTATGTCAATTCTCTAAACGTGACAAAATCGATACGTATATTGGAGGGGTAAACTTGAAACGAAATCCCCATTCTAAAATAGACAGCACTTAAATACTGTTTGACGACCTTCGCATCGTCATTCTGACTCTTTCTAAGAAGAATGCTTTTACTACGTGTAAACCTGTATAACGTATCAAATTGAAATAAAAAAGTCATTTAAAACGTCACAAAATGTGTTGCCATTTCAAACGGGAAATCTGTTTTAGTCTAAGTCAGGAAAACCCTTTTCAATATATTATTTTGGATGTTTTAATAAATATCTTTTTTATCTTAATACGGGGCCAGTGAGTATATATAAGCATGGTATATAGGAAAAGATGTATTAGCCAATTTTTAAATTTTGAAAAATCCTGATAAAGAGTCTCGGCTGAACATAGATTCGTAAACATTTCAGAACGTAAAAAATCAGATTTTTTGATGTCTCGAAAAGTTGGTAACGCTAAAATATTCACGCACACAACACGACGAATCATGATATCATTTTCACATCGCGGAGTTCTGGGAGAACTTTGGTTCTGCTGGATAGAAAACAGTAAAACAAGATATGATCTTGTTTGAAATGACGTCCAACTTCATTAATTTTTTGTCCATCTTTATGGATTTCCCATTATGACGCTGCACAACTCATTTATGATAATATTCCAATAGAGAACATCGTCTGTATTAAGGTTGGAACAAATCCATTTGCATTCAAGACCAATGACATCGTCGAAATACACATAAAACCTAGACACATAAACAGAACTATTATGCTCTGTGTATACACAGTGTATTATACAAACATAGCGTCTGTTTTTGATGGCTTCCACAAAGTTATGATCCGAACAACCAGTTTTATTACAAAACGATCATAAACGCTTTATTGAAGAATCTGTTTCTGACCTGAAATAAAAAACAGTAGGTTTCTCATTCAAAAGGGACCTATCCAAAATAATTGTTCACCTTTTCCCAAAAATATGTTTTTGTTACTTCGTATATAAATTTTTTTTTTTTAATTTAAAAAAACCTTCCCACCTACATGGATCGACAAACAACAAAGACGTTTTTATTGGACTACCGAGTTTGACTAAGGTCCAAAACACTCGGTTAATATATTTTGCACAGAACAATTGGTGACGTTTACTTCATAGAACATGTTCTGTGGCATTCATTGCTGTGCCATTATACTTAATTACTTTGTTTTAATTTTGATTTGAAAGCACTGTACGGGAATGACTACTCTTATTCTGCAGTTAAAATCTATACCACAATGCAAATCTATACCACAATGCAATCGTTCATATTGTGGTACGCTTGGGTGTATTGATGACGTGTATACACTTTTGACTACAACAAATCTCTCATTGTTAGTAACGCGAAGATTTGTTAATTCGATTATTTTAAATAAATAAACGCTAGTAAGCAAAGAATTGACGGAAATAACGAAACAATGAATTTGTCACAATCAGAATTCTGAAGTATTTGGACTACAAACAATAGTTTTAGTTATCTTGGGAATGCGGACTATTTTAAGTGTTTGTATGGATCTCATTTATAGATGTGATCAAATTTTGCAGTCGTAATAACCACCAAACTGATTATACGCGACATAGACAAAAAAATTTTGTATTTCTCCAATTTGATTTTATTTATACCGTTTATAAGTCATTTTGTATATGAAAGCAGCATCAAAATCAAACAATTAAAATATATTGTGGGCATTATATTACGTCATTTAAAAATAAAAATCTGCATAAAGTAAACAACACGCAACAACAAAACCAATCGAATTGGAAAGGCGTATAGATATTTATCGAGGCCCGGCTATCAGGACGTAAAATACTGTGATGTTTACTTTGATATTTATTTTCAAAGCGATTAGATCAGTACATCGAGAAAAATCTATAAGGACACTTCTCCTCTAAACATTTTCTATTTAGACAATTTGATATAGTATTTAATCCGTGCACTGGATACAGTAACTTCACCATTCTTGTTTAAGCATTGCGGTATTGTTGCATTATCGTTCAACCTTTCATGGAAATGATCCTTCAGTCGCAGCTTGATGTGTTAACTTCAAAGACTCTCTCAACATCATAGATTAGATAAGATGATAACAATGGCAGACTGAAATGATATTCGTGTTTCGTATTCCAATATTCATCACAGTAGGCATATTACCACCATTGGAAGAAGGAAGTGCTTCCGTGGGTAGTCGCATAATGGCGGTTATAAATAATCCTCGTTTCTTTTTCTTTGAAAATGCATTTTTCTTAATTTAATGCTCTTTTTTTATTTGAATCAATGGCATTATTGATGTATTTATAACATTTTGATAGCATTGTCATGTTTGATCTGTGAATTTAGAAAAAAAAATTGATGCTTGGAAATTGGGGTATGAATACATGATTTCGGAAGTCTACCTTCACTTTGTCACCAGTGTACACACTGGGTAGGAAAAACATATCTTATATGACACATGACCCCTTCTTTTCTCATCATATTTTGATAGTGCAGAGGTTGACAAACAATAAAATGTAGGTTTCACTTCTTTCGTTTGGGATTCTCTATGAATGACAAGCTATCAAACTTTTATTATTTACTATAAAATAAAGAACACAAATCAATGGTGGGTTAACACCAGTACTGGAGAATCCGGAAACTAGTCCTGAACCTAACATTCTTAATCTTTAGTATTGAAGAGTTAAATATTTAAATATTGAAGGTAAAATACGAATATATAACTGTCTTCTTACTGTTGAATCAAATACTAACCTCGTGTGACCTTGGAAAACTGACTTTGTATTGTTCATCATGCAAAGAAATGTTTCATTTTGACAATCCGTGTCTTCGGGGACCTTGCCGTGGATGGATGTCAGCATAATTGTCTGAATCTTTAATAGAAAGGAAGAATATTAAAAATTAACAATGCGTGGCTTTATAGTTGTTTCTCTAATTTATCTTTAACCTTTTCACCAACGTAGTTGCGTTGTTTTGACTTTACTTAAAATGATAATTATGGCGCAATGGCCCTAACGAACCGCAGTAAGCAATGCCTATATACATTTCCGAGGAAATGCTCATTATGTTACCTTAGACGACATAAAGGATGAATATCATTTTATTCTGATATGTCCTACGCTCAAAATACTATTTTAATAAATCAAATGCTTTTAAATGGATTAATCTTCTGAATAGCCTACAAATAAGAAATCAGTGTTAATAAAACTAGCATTTTACTGCCAAAAAGGATGTAAGAACAGCTGCTCTGAATGTTTGAATGAGTTTAATAATTAGTAAATTATTGTGTATCCTAGTCATGCTAACAATGGTCACTCTCACTATACCAACTCATTTGACTGTATATTTGTTTATGTAGTATGTTTTGTTTGTTTCACGCATGTATTGATTAATTGTATTTTGTATGGCAGGCGAGAAGTGTGGCATACTCAGATACTCTGCTGAGTAATATTTGAAACCAAAACCTAAATATTGAAAAGACTAAAAGTCGAGAGAAACAATAGAAATATAACAGGATGGGGTTACAAACAGCTATATAGAAGTTTCGACATGGAACCTTTCCATGCATAAAGCAACAATGTTCACTATGCCCTTAAATATGTAAAACAGCGACCTAAGTTAGAGTGTGCAGTCCGGGCCAACACTTCCCGATGTAGGTAAATATATTTAAGTAATGTGTTCTAGCCAAATAGAGCATAACATTTGAACAGAAGAAGTCACCATTTCTACACATATTTCTAAAAGTTTCCTTGGGTTGGGGGTGTGGGGGGATTTCCCCTGGAGTCCCACCAGCAGAAGCGGAACCACCTTCGCACACCCTGTCCTGAGTAGCTTGCAAAGGTGTCATGCTACGCTCCCGTATGATGAGCTGTTTATCCTGAAGTCGAAATAAAACATATGTCCTGTTCTGTACATATTTCATATCACACTTCCATTACGTGGTTATTGGTACTAACCACTCATGAATGTACGCGCATCTTAGTCGGTTTCCGGTTAAACTGACATTATCCTGTATTCCTTTTTAATAAACATGTCCTTTAATCACGTACACGTTAGTCATGTTCTTAAAAAAAATAACCTAGTCTTAAGTGTACACTCGATTAATCTGAACTTGCAATCTAGTTTGTAAGTGGGAAAGACATTTTATAGAATGTTATGTACAATATACGCAGTTGTTGAATATGACTTCTGATTTAATTAATGGGTATTTTCCTTCGTCGAGTTATAATAATTTAGTTTAGTTTAAACTGATTTTTTTGACTGCAAGTTATTAAAACAAAACACGCTCGAGGTCTTCCTGTGTAGAACTGGCACTACGCATATGCGGACAATGTTTCTTGCTCAAGGACATCATACATACTTTAATTCTGTGGAGCGCGTGATTCAGTGGTGGATCATCGAATCTATGATCGGACGGTCGAAGGTTCGATCCTCCTCCACAGCTACATGTGGTGTCCATGTGCGAAACACTTTTTTTCCGCATACGCATAGTACTAGTTCTACCCAGTAAGAATTTGGGAATTTTACTTAGCCAGTCGAGGGAAGGAGCAAAAGTGGCCGTTTAAGACAGGCTGTTGTTTAATGCAGATTAATTTTATCTAAATGTGGCTGCTTAAGACAAGTTGCTATTAACAGAGGTGGCCACTTTTACAGGTTTGACTGTATATTCTCTGTAGCAGTTTTTAAGGAAATATCCTTTATTTCCCCCCTTCTCTTATTCCTGTAACAACGTGAAAACGGCAGTGCAAGCTACTTGATTTCAACGAAACCCAAGCTTGCGATTCATTGGGCCCCAAATCAATAGAATTAAATATCAGATTTCTTTTCGTACACAGCATTGTTTTTATATTTTGGCCAAAATGCGTAACGACACATACATTACAGCTGCGAGTTGTCTTTTTGGTCACCGCTTTAACACGGACTAAATCTACGAACATAAATCGCACCTGACTTCCTAACTGACGTCTTAAATACCTTTATGACCTCCCATACATTGTGTTTCTTTTTCATCGACCTTTAGGCAATAAAACGAAACACATTTCTTTTGTTCAGTCAGTATCAATAGACGACAAAATGACCAAGCTCCTGATACAGAAATCATTGGCGCAGATATTATTGCCATTTCTTTCTTTTATTTCAAAATATTTCTTTTTATTTGGCCGCAGTGGATCGCATTTCGATCGTAAAATCTTGGAAAACAACCCAGCCAGCACAACTTTACGTGCAGGCTATGAATATAAATTTGATGTCAAGTTTCCACATTTATTCATGCACAATTAACTAGGGCGAGCTGTCGCGTTGGCAGTATTATGTAAATGTGCAGACCAACATCCGAGTGGTTTGACAAATAAGTGTTGCTGTTGTTGTATGGTGTTTAGCGTCGCTTTCAACAATATTTCGGTCATATCGCGACGGTGTTTACTTGAGACTGTATTCTAAACGTTGCCACACTGTATGGTACCCCACCCAATCACATTATACTGACACATGGCCGATCAAACCTAGAACTATCCTAAGTCTTTGGCATGAACCGGACGGGGATCGAGCACACGACCTTACGCATGTGATACGGACGCTCTTCCACTAGACAACTGCTGGGGTTTAACAAATTCCACCCCGTACCATGTTTCTTATCTAAAACATTTAGTCCCAGTTCCACGTGTCCGAATAACGATACACACAAGGTTTGCTTCATATTTTGATATTTTACATTGTAATCATATTACCATAATATTCATAAAAGAGCATCCCTGTTAAAGATCATTGTATGGATCCCAAGAGCCAGATACAAACCGCAAGTTGAGTATTTCGTGACTGATTGGTCTATCTTCAGATCACTTTCCTCTTATCGACGAGGTCATGGGTTCGAGCCTAGTTTGGTACAACCACCCCCCCCCCCCCCCCCCCCTGCCCCCCGACATACACACTAATAAAACTTATTTGGTCGTTTAAAACATGTTTGCGTTTAAAAGATCGTTAAAAACAGATAACGGGCTTCAGAGAGCTACAGATGGGGTACGAATTATACTTCTACAAAAGTTTAGAAAACAGTTAGATGTTGTATGTATACGCTCTCTCCGCGTTTTGTGTATATTCTAATTTAGTCGTTATTTTTCGAGGACTGTTTTCGGAGAAATTACACATATGCATATATATATACGAGCCTTGAAAAGTAATTACTCAACTCTGTTGCCTGTTTGTGCGATCTCTGACGTTTTAGTGATTTTTTCTGACAGGTTTACAAATACACATAGTATATGTGTTCTCCTATCTACTATTGCTGTACGTGTAATAGTAAAATAACACACGTCCCTTTTTCGATTATGGTAAACATTTAACCATGGTATGTTACTCAGTTTGGACGATAATATAAGGTTGTTTTATACAGTGTTTTCTACAATATGGGAATGTTCTGTTCGAGGTTGTATTGTGTTGAAAATCATATTGGACAAGACGCCGTAGGCGCCGAGTTCAATATCATTTTCACAACAATACGTACGAGTATGGGATGCTTTATGTGAAAATACCTAAAATGTCAGGCAAAACTACAACTCAAAATGTCAGGTGGCGGGTTAGCTGTTCCGTTCAGTACTACATAAATAGTCTCAAGTATGTTGCTCATGGGCACGATGCCTCCAGTGGGGATCAACTTAATTTGCATGATAATCTTTTTTTTTTAATGAGAAAAATAAAAAAAACAAAAAAAATGAAAGGTTAACATGATACCAAGACGCGCGTTCGATAAACAAGTATGTACGGTAACTGATCCTTTGATAAATTGGTGACCTACATACCGACTATCGATTCGATACTCCTGAATAAATGGCTATTGATAAAAACCTTTGTGTTTACTATTGAGACATTTTATTCTTTTGATAAATATTTTTTCAATGCTTGAGAAGACATCCGCGTATTATAAGGGTTTGTCCTTCAGTACGAATGTAAACACAATTATAGATAATCAACAAGTTGGCTAAAACGGTGCATCGGCGATGACATATTGAAACACAATACATTTAAAAAGTCTTTGGATGTAAACGACTATACAAAAAAAAGAAAAATAATATTAAGTTTGTGTTTATTATCTATAATTATTATTTTTGGTAGTGCCTCTTTGCATTGGAATGTAGGTAAACATGCAACAGTAAATATAGCTTTATGTATTATTATACGTTCTATTTTAATGAAAGTGAGATAACGCACTCTTACAGGAATGAATATCTGCTATATACTCTAATGCTGACATAATGCAGCATTTGATATAAAAGATGGGCGCCCTTACAAACGTAACATTATTTTACAGATGACATAACAAGCTTTCAATCGGATAACATGATTTCTTTATTCAAATTAAATCCAGGATGTTGCGATTGAAGCCTAAACAAGCACATGTTCAGTCAAAGGTTAAATACCATTGCAATGTATTTCACCACAGGAGCTTGAAGTTCTACCCTTAAATAAAAAAGCATGCCTTATATCTAGACCAGGACCTAACTGTTTTAAGCTCCCGTGATTTCACTAAACAAAGTAAGATGGATACCGTGTTATAAGCTGTAATATCGGTCGGAAACGCCGTAAAACCCCATTCTACTTCAATCAAAACTGTATAAAATATTAACATTCAGTCCCATCAAAAAACCTTTCAGATAGCCATGTTTCCACATAGGACAACGTTACTGTACTAGGAGATGGTAATTTTACCAGCGGTTAACCCAAATATTCCCTATCGAATAACATGATTTAATGAACATACAAAAACACAGCGGGTGAATTATCCCCAGGTATCGTTCCTGAAGTCGAACTTTGAACTATTTGTATTGAATGAAACAAAATGATAAAAAGAAACTGTATAATTCAAACTTGCATTTGGCTAAAATGAAAAAAGTATGGATATGTGTGACCTAATAATATGATATAGCAATAGACCGATGCTTGATGCGCCATAAGTTCGATCCGCAGAACAAAGGGGCGTGTCTGAGCAATTTACATGAATTGACGGATTGTATTTTTTTTTTTTTTTTACCCCACCCCCCCCAACTCCCAACAATATTGCAGTTATTAAACGGCAAACAGTGCACGTATTCATCAGGATCTGCTAGACGGCTACTCAGTATTAGACTCACCTTATCTTTGCAAGTCATTAGCTACTTCCCTATATATTTAACGGTGGAAGACTCATGACCGTAAGACAAAACGTTCATGACCAATCTTCACAAATACTGTGGCTGGACGGGAATTCGAACTCACGACCCAAGGATTCACAGTCAAACGCATTGTGAGCTGAGCTAGCCGGGCCTGCCTAACAAGAACACATGTTATTATAGGGATTTTGAGTGGTCAAAGCCGGCAACGTTGTCTAACGACCACTTACATTTCATCGCTAGGGTCGGGGGTTCGTGCGTCGCTCGGTACAAACACGTTAAGTGAGATAGTTGGCCAGTTTTTTATGCAAGGTCGGTGGTTCTAATTATTCTGAGGTCCTCGGCAAATAAAACTGAATATGTCATATATAACCTGTCATGTGTTAACCCCCCCCCCGCCCCCCCCCCCCCCCCCCCCGTCAAAATCGGAGAAATTTTCCATCATTGTTTCTTAGTCGTTTACATCAGTCATATATGTTGCTTGGCATTCTATTGGGCTGGTGGTGGTAATCGATATTGTTATTGAAATCAGGACTTTTTTAAGTCCTTATGAATAAATAAATGATTTATATAAACATCTATCTCATATATAGACTTTTTAAAATGCGCCCCATTCCGTAGGTATGTCGGAAATGGCGTCGGCTTATTCATTGGCGACATTATAATGGCATTTGTAATGATCATACCACCGGCGTATTGTTTATTCCTTGCCCGACTACAAATGCACAACTGAATACCAGAAATCACTTGATGCAGACCTCTGACAATTTTATCTAAATTCTATTAAACCTCGTCTTGTAGACCCACTGACTATCCGTTAAACACATATAACGTAGCCGCGGGGTATATAGTCTCCATGATACGTCACCGAATCCGTTTAAAGCATAGTACCACCATTGAAAAAAGGAAGTGCTTCCGTTGGGTAGTCGCATAATGGCTGTTATAAATAATCCTTGTTTCTTCTACTTTTCTTATTTTAATGTTAATATTTTATTTTAATGGCATTATTGGTGTGTTTTTAACATTGTCATGTTTGAATTGTGAAATTAGGAGAAAAAAAAATTGATGCTTGGAAATTGGGGTATGAATACATGATTTCGGAGGTCTACTTTGTCAAAAGAGTACACACTGAGCAGAAAAAATCTCATATATATGACACATAACCCCTATTTTTCTCATCATATTTTGATAGTGGAGAGGTTGACAAATAGTAACATGTAAGTTCCACATCTTTCATTTTGGGTCTCTGTATGAATGACAAGCCTTCAAACTTTTATTATTTACTATAGAGAACAACAATCAATTGTGGGGTAACACCTTTAATAAAAAAAAAAGTCTGTTGTAGTTGTTGTGTGGTGTTTAGTGTCTCTTTTAACAATATTAAAGTCATTTCACGACAGTTTCTACTTGAGACTGAGTTTCATGTCGCAGGCACATCTTATAATACCCCACCCAGCCACATTATACTGACACTGTGCCTACCAGACCTAAAACTTGTAAATGTTGAGCCCCAAGCGCCATAGTTTAGTAAGCGTTCAATTGCTATGAATTATGGGATCATATATTTCCTGCTTTTTTCACTGTGTGTGGGGGGTGGGTGCGGGGGGGGGGGGGGTAATATACATGTGCTCGATTCAGAATATATATGGTTCTGGGATAGACTAGTGATGTGCAGGAATAAAATTACACAAGTACACACGTTTGACAATAATAACGAGTTGAATGACATAATTAACGAGCCTTATAAATGATCGTTATAACAAAATACAGATTAATATGTATCTACCACACCGAAAAAGATATAACGGAAATAAAATATTTTTTATTACACTTTTTTGTCATATAATTAATTATATTATAATATATACTCACGAGTGTGCAAAAATATTTACAAATGTTATGCCCCTTCCAAAAAAAAAAAATAGAAATGAGGGTCTGTACACAAACATGGATATAAGTATCATTGTAGATATGTTAATATTCAGAAAACGTTTATTAAAAGTTAACTTTGTGAAATAGTTTGTCAAATATATGCCATATGACGTTAAACCCCATTAAAAAAATAAAAGTGAAAATTTACCTATATTCCTGTGAATCGTTCCTTAAAAACATGCACTAATTAATCTTGTACTGTTAATTCCGATAATGAAGTGGTGAAAGAAAGCCCTATATATCAAAGCAAAAAGTAGATAAATGTAGAATTTCCAAATATGGAATTCGTGGACGGCACAACAACAGCAGCTGCGTGTTTATGTGCCGTGTCGTTAATCAACGCTTTAATATTTAATATAAGAAGAGTGAAACCCACACATGGATTCCCATTGGCCTTTTGTTTAATTGAATTTGACGAAATGTTTACAAAATGGATGACAACATTAGCAAATGATGTAATTAATGATGTAACTGTGATGAAATGGTGTTGTCACCCCGACGTGTTACCATGCATTATTAAGGACCTTTCACGCACTGACGCAGAAATAAATCATTTCGTTTTTTTTCTGAAAGTTATGGTCGGTGACTTGATGATTGTAGATTTGTGTTGAAATTGCTTGTTATATTTGCAAGTTATGCGGTACGGACACTTAATCTAAAGGCAAAGCATCGGATCTATACTGATTTGGTGGACTTGCCATCCTTAATAGCTCACCTGAGCCGAAGGCTCACAGGTGAGCTTTTGTGATCGCCTGGTGTCCGTCGTCTATCGTCCGTCGTCCGTCGGCCGTTAGCTTCTAACAACTTCACCTCTAAAACCACCGGGCCAATTTTGATATAACTTCACAGAAATGTTCCTTTAGTGACCCTCTACCAAATTTGTTCAAGCCATCATGATTCATAAAAAAAACATGGCTGCCAGGGGGCGGGGCAAGTTTAACTAGTAAAAACTTAAAAAACCTTCTTGTCAGAAACTACTGGCTGGATTTTAAAATAATTCAAATGTTCCTTGGAGAACCCTTCACCAAGTTTGTTAAAACCGTAGTGATTCGTCTAAAAACATGGCCGCCACAGTGGGTGCTAGTTTGCTATATAGGCAGCTATAGTAAAAACTTCAAAAGCCTTCTTGTCAGAATCTACTGACCTGATTTCAATGTAATTTCACTGACATTTACCATGGGTGAACCTCTACCAAGTTTGAACTCTTCTACGCATCTGTTACATTTTCAAAACAAATCAAAATTTTAACTACTCGCCCATCTCGTTTTTCTGGAATTTTTAGTGTAAATGTATTATATAATCTGCTTAAACTGGAAGACTCAATGTCAGTCAGGTGAGCGACATAGGGCCTTGGCCCTCTTGTTTATCCTCCGCTTTTCAAAGAAGCTTGGGGGTATTGAAATGGCGTTCGTCCGTCCTTCTGTCCGTTCGTCCGTTCGTCTGTTCGTCCGTATTTCCGTTTTAGGCCAATAACTTTGCGGACGCATCTCCTCCCACAGTTTTAACCCGAGCCAAATAATTTTTGCTGAACAGCAAGAACATGGTCTGAACATGCATGCGCCTGTGGTATTGATAGAGTTATGGCCCTTTACTTAGATTTTACATCATACTTTCGACCAAAATCGTGTGAACACAACTCCTCCCACAGTTAAAACCCGATTCAAATGGAATTTGCTCTGCAGCAAACACATTGTCCAAATATGTCCTTGTGATATATGCGTTCTGATTAAATATATTTGATGGAGTTATTGCCCTTTGTTATTTTAGCTTGATTGCACATCATACTTTGGATCATCATAATCGTTATCGTTATTGTAATCATTATCGTTATCGTTATCAGCATCAGTATCATTAATTTATCATTAACATTAATTTATCATTATCATTATGCAGTAGAACTTTGTTGACTGGAACACAGATGGCTTGAACACTACATATAGCTCGGACCTTTTATCTGGTCCCGGCCAAATTCCTATTCCTAGATGTTTATACGAGTGAAGTATTACTTGTACATGTATATGTATAGTATGATGTAGAACACTTCTTGGCTCGAACAACCCTTAATTCGAACTATTTTTTTTCAGTTCCGTCGAGTTCGAGCCATCTACGTTCTACTGTATTATTATCATTATAAATCATTATCATTATAAATATTAAAATCGTTATCAACATCATTAACAATATCATTATCATTAATTTATCATTGAAACATTGTCATGGTTGATGACCCGGGGTCGATATTGACCTACTCTGCAGGTTCAGTAATGATGAAGGACCCAACTACGTAGTCCAGCCCATCATTCACGTCTCGCACTACAATTACCCATAGGGCTCCATTGTAACATTATTGTCAACAACACTGTGAAAATCTGCAGCATGTGTCTGGGCTCAATTTCTTGACTGGTTCAAGATCTGCAATTATAAACAAAATATATATATACCTTGACCTGATTTCTTTTTTAAATTCAAGGGTTTTGCAGGACCCGTCAATTTCCAGAGAAACAATATGCCAACAATTCGTCACCAATACCATTCGACCCATCAAATCTTAAATGACACAGAATTGTTTAGAAATCTGGTATCAGCATCAAATTTTCAGTGGTTATTTCTAAAATATTGACCATTTAACACATGATAAGAATAAATAAATCACTGCAATGTAAAGTCCTGAAAAAAGAAAGAAAAAGGGAGCTATATTTTTACTACTACCTCTTTCAACTAGTGTTTAATGATTGTTTATGAGAACAGGCCAGTTTACAACTGAGTGTTGTCAATAGCACATATTTCCATAACAAGCTCGTTATGTCAGTCTTATGAGCGTTTTCTCCTCGAAATAACGTCCTGGAGTGTATTCTAATTGAAATGACTGGTCGTCATAGAAACCATGGTGTAAACAAACATGACGTGACGGGATGAATACACGTTAAATGAACGAGTTCGTGTTTCAGTAGGTTTCCGTCAAAACATCAGAACTAAATATATATACTGGACCAAATAATTGATTATGTCTTTTTCCACGAGACATGTCGGCACTCGTTACTTTGGATTATCGGAGACAAATAGTAGTCGGAGATTGTTTGTAAAATATATATACTGTGTTTAATAAAGACATACAACGATGAGCTGTGTATACTTTAAACATATGACGATGAGCTGTATATGTTTTAAGCATATACCGATGAGCTGCATATTCATTTGTTGATGTGCTTTTTTATCTGCATGCTACTGTGTTGTTGTTTTACATGTAGAGTGAACATGGAATCTTCCTCCCTGTTGGAATTACCTATAATTGTGTTGGTACGCTATAAAACCCCATTCATTCATTCATTCATTCATTCATTCATTCATTTAGCCTAAACATAAATGAAAACCTCGTTGTATGAGTTTTTGCAATCTTAGAGAAATAAGTCGAGGAAATGTTTGATACTTAGTCGTATAGCATTTTATTTTTAAAGGTACACATATTACGCGAGAATATTACACGTCGGAGATGCTTCACAAGAAAGCCGTCCAACCCATAAATTGATTTGCTTTAAAATGCATCTCTGCAAAAATAACACTAAATCTAATTTAAAACCACGATGCATATCAGCATAAACTTGTTTATGTGTTTTTTATTTTTTTGCACACAGTTGCGAAGCAATAAAACTTATCTTTTAGGTATAAATATTTTAAAATGAACATCACGTGATTATGACGGCGTGTATCAAAGTTAAGTGTTTATGTTAGCTCGCATTACCATGAACACAATATTAGGTATTTATAGGTAATTTACTCGTGTAATCTCACGTGTATAGCCACGAACCAAACACCCACACGCAACCCGTGTATAATTTTGTATAACCATAAACCGAATATCCACTCGTAACTCGTGTATCATTTTGTATGGCTTTGAAGATCGAATATAAGAATTTAATCTGTACTGTTTTACTTCAAACCTTACTTTCTTTAATTCAAAATCATTTTGCGTGATCAAAACATTTTTGAAACATCTAAGATTACATACAACTTACATTGTGTGCACGGGAAAGCATTTGCCTGTGAATTTTAAATGATTAATCCTTCGTGTGCTTTTTTATCAACATTTAGTCAGGAGGAGCAAGTTTCCTATCCTTCTTACCTAGGCGCGTAGCCTAAGTTCCTTTCAATATATTTTATTTAGGATGTTTAGATAGATATCTTTTTCGCAATATGGGGTCAGTGAGTATATATAGAAATAATATATTTGAAGAAGAAAATGTTTTTAGCTAATTTTAAAATATTGAAAAATCCTGATATATTCCCTTTAAAGAGAAACGTTCATGCTATATGGTTCATGGTTAAGACCGGCGTATAATGACAGCTTTGCACTATTGGCCAATTATAATTTACCCCACATAATTTGTTACTGTAGTTATGTCTGATGATTCGATAGAAAAAGATCCAACGATTTGGAGTTCAAGAATCCCTAGTTATTAACAATAATTATAGAAATCATAAAGCCGCTCTCCTTCGTTCTCAAAAATCAAGAAAAAGAAAGAAAAAAACAGACCAACAGAAACAATAACATAAATACCCACAAAAACAATACCATCAACAAAAAAAACAAGACTTAGTGTGTCTTTGTTGACTTAATGATTAAATGTCAGCAACAAAATGTTTCACAAAATTAAAACTGTCATGTGGTTAATAATTGATGTCTTCTTCAAAGATCGGTATGGCGTATATTTTATGTTGTAGACATTGTTTACTTCGCTTTGACAGCAACATGTATGTAAGCATTATTGTCCTGAACGGGAACATGGAGGTTCGTATTGTATCTGACAATGGCGTAGTGTATCGGGCAATGACGTAATGTATCTGACAATGACGTGTTGGCTCGGAAACTGGCGTTGTATATCGGGTACTGGTGTTTTGTATCTGGTACTGAACTTATTTATTGGGTACAGATGAATGTGGTGTATAGGGTACTGAGGTTGTTCATCGGGTACAACGTTATGTGGTGTATTGGGTACTGAGGTTGTTTATCGGGTAGAGATATATATGGTGTATCGGGTACTGAGGTTGTTTATCGGGTAAAACGTATTTGGTGTGTCGGGTACTGGAGTTGTCAATCAGGCAATGACGTGTTAATTCGAATACTGGCGTAGTGTGTCGGCTAATGGTGTAGTGTATTAGGTCATAAGGTTGTTTATCGGGTACTGATATAGTGTATCGGGTAATGAGGTAGTGTATCGGGTACTGATATAGTGTATCGGGTAGTGAGGTAGTGTATCGGGTACTGATATAGTGTATCGGGTACTGAGGTAGTGTATCGAACAATGACTTAACGTATAGGACACTTTAGGTGTATAACGGACACTTACCGGTTGTATTGCGTACTGACGTAGTGTATTGGTATTTCATCTCTTACTGAAGTGATGTATCGTGCAATTGACGTTATGAATCTAGTACTGATATAGTTTACTTACGTGATGTATCGGACCCCGGTATATACATAGTGTATTTGACACCAACGTTGTGTATAAAATGACATGTGGTATCAGATACTGACATTGTGTATCAGAAACTTGCCTGGTGTATCGGGTACTGATTTAGTGTATCGGGTACTTACATGGTGTATCGGACACTGGTCTAATGCATAAGGTATAAACTTAATGTATCGGGTACTGGAATGATATATAGGACACTGGCCTGATGCATTGGGTACTGACTTAGTGTATCGGGTACTGGCATGATACATCGGACACTGGCCTGATGCATCGGGTACTGGCTTAGTGTATCGGGTACTGGCATGATACATCGGACACTGGCCTGATGCATCGGGTACTGACTTAGTGTATCGGGTACTGGCATGATATATCGGACACTGAAGTGATGAATCGGTGTACTCACGTGATGTACTGTACAGTGACGTGATGTATCGCGGGCTGGCGTGATTATATACACATTATATATATATGCACTGGCGTGTTGGGTCAAATTCTAACCTAATTGCATAACACTTAAGTACTACTAACGTTTTCTATATGTCATGTATGTACATAACTTGTCATTAAAACATATAGTCTGGTGAAATTTCTCATATAGTATTATCTATATTTTCGTCTCATCTATGTACATATAATATAATAATATAACATACAGGTGATACGACATCATTTGCTGAAACATTGCAGTTCTGTAGGTATCAAGGTTCTAGGTTCATTATACATATTCATTTGTTGAAGTGATTTTTAACTGTTAATTTGTTGCCTTTGTACATGTATAGTGAACCTTGAATCTTCATTTCTGTTGGCGTCGAATAACCTACAATGTGTTGGTACGCCGTAAAACCCAGTTCATTCATTAATTCATTAAAGCAGATGACTTTGTCCCGATGACGACAGACAAACCAAAACTATGCAAATCAGTTTTGCCGAATCAATTGGTTAAACAAAGATAGGAAAAGTGTGACACAAGCTGCTTTAACGAAGATGCGAAGCAAGCAACAGATATAACGGAGCATTATCTGATTGCTCAAGACAGCATTCGATTAGTTGGTCCTGCCTTCAACGTTACTCGCTAATGATGGACATTGATTTATTTTATCTAGAATATGTTCCACGGCGACGTGACTCATCTGCCTGGGAAGCAAATCTATTTCCAGGAATCGAGTTGCGTGTTGGACTCACAAATGGGATTGCTAAGATTCCCCGATAAGCTATTATTGGCCTGAAGTATATTAAATATAGCTGTATTGGATTTGTCCAATCGTCTTTTATTGTGAGATATGTGCGACCTACTTGTTGTTGTGTATTAGATTTAGTTTAATGTGTGTTTTCTGTATTTCTCGAGAATATACGGATAATCGTTCTGTCATAAAATTAAAGCAGACGAAACTATTTTAATCAGTTGTAATGTCGTTTGTTTTAATGTATATATGATCCCGCGTACAGTTGATGGCAGATCAGATTTTATGCCCAATGCTATTCTAAGCGGGTAGTGTAACCTGCATTAAAGTGCCGTTAAGATAATGACCTCGTGATCGGTAGGTCGTGGATTCGATTCTCATTAAAACCACATCAAGGCCATATATCCGTAAGCACGGGTTTATATCTACACACAAAGGCTTATCCGTGGCGAAGCGGTCTAAGGTGCCGTCTCAAGATCACTTACCTCTAACCACTAAGGTCGTAGGTTCGAGTCCCGCTAGCTCAGTCCAAAAACTTTATTTGAAAAAGTTTGTCATTTACTTGAAGAAGGACGTCGGTGTTACTTTGATTCACTTTGAGGTCTTCCTCCACCATTTTAACTGGATACCTTAAATGACGTTCAGCCCATTCAAAAAAGTCTACACATTTTGGAATATTGCTGTTATATCTAGCTATATATCAGACTTGAGTAATTTAGATCTAAGAACGCATGAACCGATCGATGTAAAATAAATCAACTTAAACTAATGACCTTGCCTCCGGTATCGGTCGTAGAATGGGAACAAAAGAGCATTTTGCCGTATATTATAAGCCGTAATACGTGTATCTTCGCTTGGACGACCTCATTGTTACTCGATGTGTGTTAGACAATTTCATTTGTGTTATAGCATTTATGCATTTTGTTCAGGTAACTGTTTCGCGTTATAATTCACTGGTGTTAGCAGTGAATCTTACGCTGGTCTCTTACATTGGTTTAAGCAGGAAGTCTTACATTGGTTCAAGCAGGAAATCTTGCATTGGTTAAACAGGAAATCTAACAATAAAACATTGCTCACTCCAGTCTGATCGTATATTTAACAATCGATATTTAACAAAGACCGCGGCGTGGTCTAGTGGTAGAGCGTCCACCTCGTATGCGGAAGGTCGTGGGTTCGATCCCCGCCGGGTCACACCAAAGACTTTAAAAATGGTACTAGAAGTTTCCTCGCTTGACGCTCAGCATTTAGAGGAGAGTTCTAGGTCTGGTCGGCCCTGTGTCAGTATAATGTGACTGGGTGGGGTATCATACTATGTGTCTGCGGCATGATACTCCAGTGTGACAGCGCTCAGAATACTGTCTCAAGTAGAAACCGTCGCGATATGACTGAAAAATTGTTGAAAGCGACGCTAAACACCACACAATTACAACATATTTAACAAAAACCCTCACAAGGAAAAAATAATCTCGTTTTAACGACAATTCTTTATTTAAATTTGCAACAGTAAGTCATTCCGTCTCGTGTCACAACCATTTGTCGTCGAAACATTTTGGCAAATGAACTATGAAAATTGCTCAGTATCGGCAGTGGTAAGCGTTGTTGCTGCTGGTGCTGTTGTTGTTGTTATTGTTGCTGTTGCTGTACTGTTGTTGTTGTTGTTTTGTTGTTGTTGTTGTACGGTGTTTAGCATCGATTTAAACAAGGTTTCAGTCATATCGCGACGGTGTCTACTTCAGACAGCATTTTAAGCGTGCCACTTTGGAGTATCATACCGCAGACACATGGTATGATTACCATCCCAGTCACATTATACTGACACTGGGCCAACCAATTCTAGAACTCTGCTCTAAATGCTGTGCGGCAAGCGAGGACGCGTCTATTATCATTTTTGAAGTCTTTGGTATGACCCGACCATGGATCGAATCTTTCGCATGCGAGATGGAATAGAAAACGAAACATTTACAACACATGACGAAATAATTTAACTCTGTACTATATGCAAACCAAACCAATTCAAGACATAATATAACAACATATTGGTTTAAATGCTGTAGTTTGAAATAAGTTATTTTTATCTGTTACGACATTATGTAAATATAGAGCTGATCTGCAAGCTGAAATTGGAAATAACCAAATTTTATTTTAATAAGTTTTGTTTTCGTTTCTTTTTTCTTGACTGTTATAATAGTTTGGTCAATAAACATGTATGTGACTGTCTTTAGTGTGTTTAATATAAACTTAATTTTAGGCTGAAAGAAAAGCAGGAGAGAGCGAGAGAGGGAGGGTGGGGAAAGAAGAAAGGGAATGAGTTAGTGAATAAATGAGATATATATATATATATATATATAGAGAGAGAGAGAGAGAGAGAGAGAGAGAGAGAGAGAGAGAGAGAGGGATGATAAAAAAGAATGAGTGAAGGAGTGAGCGAGTGCTACAGACAGACACTCTATGATATCATCTATATATAATATCTATACAGAGAGAAAGCTTTTCAAGAAACTTGAAGTATTGGCTTGGTTTATTAATGAATCATTGACATCAATAGCGGTTGGAGAGATTTGGTTTTTTAATATGCTAAGATGAATGTAAACGGTTCTGTTTATATCTATATTTAGACGCGTATTGTCCACCATATATTATCCTTCGGCTGGGTATCGATGCTACTCAAGTTTTGATATAGTTTATAAAATAGTTTCTTAACGTGTTTACATGGCAACCATACATTTGATAACCATATTACGTAACACGTGCATGTCTGCACGTTTCCGTGTAAGTTCAAGGAGCTAATATGATCGTCATGAGTTCATCGTCCGTCTGTCTGAACGTAAACGTTATTTTCATTGAATCGTCGCCCAAACTACACAGTATTTATATAGACAAGTTCTTTAACTTGTGAAGTGGTTGTCCTGTTTCTCGGAGTTATCTTTGGCCCAAGGCGCTGTCATCTTACGACAATTAACCCCCCATCGCTGATGCCGCGGGCTCGAGCTCGCCCCGAAAACCTGATGTTGGAAAGTTTGCTACATGTAGTTACTTGCGCTTGCGGGAGGAAAGTGTTTCTTCTTGGGTTTATTCTGAGGCCAATAAAACTGGATATGTAATGTATCACCTGACATGTGTTGAACATTGGGTTTAATCCAATTAAAAATTGAAATTGCTAAAGCTGATAAATACTGACCTCTTAGTATTCAGAGTCATCCATATTGATCTTGTGTTCACCCTAGCATCCACAATTATTTTTTATTTTATCTACACGAAACTCACACAATAGGTATTTAATAGGCATGAAATATCGGGCAAATTCTTGAACTGGTCAAATCGAATACTGAATGTCAGGTTTATAAATTGTCAAACTTACACTATTTGACCTTGTTTGAACCCTAGTGTTTATTATGCTACAATGTATTTTATGTATGTCATCTTTGCCTCTTTTCAGTTGTTGGGCTGTGCAATTCTCGGTGTCGGTATCTGGGTACGTGTGGACAAAGACTTTAGTAAATATGTCAACAACAGTGAGCAGTTTAACCTCCTTTATACTGGTGCCTACATCTTCATCGTCGTCGGCTGCCTCATCATGGTCGTCGGCTTCCTTGGCTGCTGCGGGGCCATCCGGGAAAACCAATGCATGCTGGGATTGGTGAGTATTGCATGATGGATTAATTTTTTCATAGTTTATACTGGTTTATTTCAGATCGATTGCGAAGAAAGCTCATTAAGCTCAGAGCTTATACGAACCACTCTCTAGTCCGTTTCCTTGGTAACCAGTACTGAGTCGATTTTTAGAGGCATCGTGTGGCTTGAGTATTGGCCGTTCACGTCGGAGGTTATGGGTTCGATCTGACGACGACGCATAGATCGCGTTCAGACGACTTTTCCGTCAGCCGCTATGTTTTTAAGAGCAGAATTTACAGCACTTTGAATATCCGCCATATTAAAGGTTATGCCGAACGGCTGTTGAAACGAGTGCTTGATTGGTTGAAAAATAAAAATAGTTAAAAATAGCGATATTGGAAATCCAGTTATTCTAGAATTTTTTTTTAATAGATCGTCATCAGTTCTTACATTTAGGAATACCTGATAAGATTTTTTTTACAAAACACAAATTTACATGCTCATGGATCATACCGATGAAAACAAAACATGATCAAATTAAAGTGCAATTTGGATTTTTTGTCACAGACGTTCACAGCTGTTTAACAATTATCGAAAGAATTACCCTTTTGAAAAAGTTGCAGATGCGAATACATATTGGAGCATTTAATGTCTAGTCTGTAGAACGGACCCAGTTCTCCCGATTGGGTCCGTTACATAGCAATGCCATTTGAGCACGTTCATTGGTCAGTTTCTTCATGGAAAGTTTGAATGACGTCACAGTTTAGTTTAGGGTTCAATAGTTAGGACATATACTGTTAAGAAATATTAATGAGTGATGTATTGATTAAACTATATTGTGTTTGTTTAATAACATTTGTGTGTATTCCTTTAATAACAAAAATGTCATTTTCTTGCCTTTTTATGGGCTTGCATTGATGTAACTTCAGAAACCCGATGTTTGTAATAAAGAGGTTATGCAATTAGACACTTTAGACGCGTATATCTCTAAGTTATAAACCACGCCCCGTAGAGTAACTAATTTACATCCGGTCTGATCGGATGTTGGGGATTAAAATACAATACAAAATAAGATGTAAACCAGGAATATTAATTATGTACATGTACAATGAATAACCCACTGGTTTCAATTAAAACCGGATATGTATTAATTTGTCTACTTTCAGTTTTTCGCCTTCCTGTTCATCATCTTCGTGATTTTACTCGGCGCCGGCATCTGGGCAGTTGTGGCGAAGGAGGAGGTAGCTATTTTATTCAACACACATAACAAAAAGACGTTACTTTGATTTATGTTAGAGTAGAATTCGTCAATATTGGAAGCAAATGATGTTCGTGTTAGCGACAAGTTGAACACGGTTTCCTCTGCGGCTGATTGAAGAAGCCGGCTCAAGGTCAATAAAGGTCAATGAACCTGAAATCGTAGGTTCGAGCCCAGCTCTGTCAAAAAAAACCGTTATGAGAGAAATTTTGCCGTGGAATCACTCTGGTTATTCATTCTGAAGTCTTCCACCTTGAGTAATATATAAATCGGGGAGTCCACATATAATCTGTAATGTGTTGACAATGGTATTAAAATTCGTTCAAGTTGAATTTCTAATGACGAAATAAAAAATAATAAATAATTAAAAAACTATCAGACTAACAGCAGTTCGCCTCATGTTAGAAAAATACAAGCCTTTTAAGATAGACCCCCATATCATCTTGCTACATAGATCTAGAATTAAAAATGGTATTAATTTCTCATATTTCAATTAGAATAAGATATACCATTACGATACTATCTTTGTTTGGTGTGAAATTAAACCAGCGAATCAGTGGGTGATGGAGAAGAATCCTAAAGACGGAATCAATACGTTTTCAATCAAGTTTAGTTAAAAAACAAAATTTATATATGATATTCATAACACTTGAAGTGTCCTATGAATTACCTAATAACCCCACAGTGACTGTTATGAAGATGGTTATGACACAATATAAAAGACGGGGTAAACGCTGTACGTACTGTTTAAAATACCGTGCTGAAGAGGAGAGTTGCATTACTGTTATCTGTTTACGTTGGTAGCAAAACAGTCATCCGTAAGACACTCGATATTTAGAAATGAAAAGTTGGAAGCAATATATCGTGAATTAATAACAATAAGAAAGATGTCAAGAAACGAGCAAATTGTCAAAATGACTTCTGTTATGCCATTAGTCGCTGATACGGGCTAAATGTTTAGTCTCTAATGAGGGCAAACAGTGAGTCACTGATGAAGGTAAGCAGTTGAGTCACTGATGAGGGCACGCAGTTGAGTCACTGATGAGGGCACACAGTTGAGTCACTGATGCGGGCAAACAGTGAGTCACTGATGAAGGTAAGCAGTTGAGTCACTGATGAGGGCACACCGTTGAGTCACTGATAAGGGCACACAGTTGAGTCACTAATGCGGGCAAACAGTTGAGTCACTGATGCGGGCACACAGTTGAGTCACTAATGAGGGTGCACATTTGAGTCACTGATGTGGGCACATAGTTGAGTCACTGATGCGGGCGCACAGTTGAATCACTGATTAGGGCACACAGTTAGATAGCTGATGGAGGCATGCAGTTGAGTCACTGATGAGGGCACACAGTTTAAACTAATGAGGGCACACAGTTGAGTCACTGATGAGGGCACACAGTAGAGTCACTAATGCGGGCAAACAGTTGAGTCACTTATGAGGGCACACAGTTTAGTCACTGATGAGGGCACACAGTTGAGTCACTAATGCGGAAACACAGTTGAGTCACTAATGCGGGCACACAGTTTAGTCATTGTTGCAGACACATAGTTGAGTCACTAATACGGGTGCACAGTTGAGACACTGATTAGGGCATACAGTTTAGTAGCTGATGTAGGCAAGTAGTTAAGTCACTGCTCAGGGCTCACAGTTGAGTCACTGATGAGCGGACACAGTTGAGTCACTGATGCGGGCGCACAGTTGAGTCACTTTTATAGCACACATCTGAGAAGCTGATGGAGGCAAATAGTTGAGTCACTGATGCGGGTGCACAGTTGAGTAGCTGATGGAGGTTAGTAGTTGAGTCAGTTATGAGGGCGAACAGCTGGGTCACTGATGCAGGCAAGCAGTTGAGTAGCAGATTAGAGCAAACAGTTGAATCATCGATGAGGACAAACTGTTGAAACTGAAGCTGATGAGGGGAGATAGTTGAGTCATTGATGAGGGCAAGCACTTAAGTCACTGATGCGAGCAAGCAGTTGAGTCACTGATGCGAGCAAGCAGTTGAGTCACTGATGAGGGCAAGCAGTTGCATCACTGATGAGGGCAAGCAGTTGAATCACTGATGAGGGCAAGCACTTAAGTCACTGATGCGAGCAAGCAGTTGAGTCACTGATGAGGGCAAGCACTTGAGTCACTGATGAGGGCAAGCAGTTGAGTCACTGATGAGGGCAAGCAGTTGAGTCACTGATGCGAGCAAGCAGTTGAATCACTGATGAGCAGTTGAATCACTGATGAGGGCAAGCAGTTGAATCACTGATGAGGGCAAGCAGTTGAGTCACTGATGCGAGCAAGCAGTTGAGTCACTGATGAGGGCAAGCACTTGAGTCACTGATGAGGGCAAGCAGTTGAGTCACTGATGAGGGCAAGCAGTTGAGTCACTGATGTGAGCAAGCAGTTGAATCACTGATGAGGGCAAGCAGTTGAATCACTGATGAGGGCAAGCAGTTGAGTCACTGATGAGGGCAAGCACTTAAGTCACGCGAGAAAGCAGTTGAGTCACTGATGAGGGCAAGCAGTTGAGTCACTGATACGAGCAAGCAGTTGAATCACTGATGAGCAGTTGAATCACTGATGAGGGCAAGCAGTTGAATCACTGATGAGACCAAGCAGTTGAATCACAAATGAGACCAAGCAGTTGAATCACAGATGAGACAAAGCAGTTGAATCACTGATGAGGGCAAGCAGTTGAATCACTGATGAGGGAAAGCAGTTGAGTCACTGATGAGGGCAAGCACTTGAGTCACTGATGCGAGCAAGCAGATGAGTCACTGATGAGGGCAAGCAGTTGAGTCACTGATGCGATCAAGCAGTTGAGTCACTGATGAGGGCAAGCAGTTGAGTCACTGATGCAAGCAAGCAGTTGAGTCACTGATGAGGGCAAGTAGTTGAGTCACTGATGCGAGCAGGCAGTTGAATCACTGATGAGACCAAGCAGTTGAATCACTGATGAGGGCAAGCAGTTGAATCACTGATGAGGGCAAGCACTTGAGTCACTGATGCGAGAAAGCAGTTGAGTCACTGACAAGGGCAAGCAGTTGAGTCACTGACGAGAGCAAGCAGTTGAGTCACTGATAAGCAGTTGAGTCACTGATGAGAGCAAGCAGTTGAATCACTGATGCGAGCAAGCAGTAGAGTCACTGATGAGGGCAAGCAGTTGAGTCACTGATGAGGGCAAGCAGTTGAGTCACTGATGAGGGCAAGCAGTTGAATCACTGATGAGGGCAAGCAGTTGAATCACTGATGAGGGCAAGCAGTTGAATCACTGATGACACCAAGCAGTTGAATCACTTATGAGGACAAATAGTCAAGTCGTTCTTTTTAGAACAAAAAATCGAGTCATTGGTGAAGACAAACTGTTGGAGTAACCAAATATGGATAGGATGATATATTTTATTGCTGCTTTATAAGAAGAATTTATACGGTTGACATGACATTGACGTCCTTCAGGATTTTTACTCGGGATTAAATGCGGGTTTTGAAATCTCATAGTATGTTTGAAATTGGGGAATGGACCATTAATATGTTCTTTGCCATTTCCACTGAAATAATACCGCAGCGGTGGTTATTGGGTAGAACATCCGGTTCGCATGCGTAAGATCGTGCCGTACCAAAGACTTGAAAAATGGTACTAGACACTTCCTCGAATGGCGCTTATTTCAGAAGATAGTTCTAGGTCTGGTCAGCCCGGTGTCAGTATAATGTGACTGGGTGGGTATCATACCATGTGTCTGCAGCATGGTACTCCAGTATGGCAGCGCTTAGAATATTGTCTCAAGTAGATGACCGTCGCGAATTAACTGAAAAATTGTTGAAAGCGACGCTAAACACCATACAACAAGAACAATTAACTGGACTATGAATCTGTTATTACATCTGAGTGGGGACAACCTAATTTTCCCCGTCTTTATCCGCCAATGACTTCTATTATCTTGCCCTAAGTAACAAACTCGAAATTGCTTATAAAGCAGATTGTAAAACACAATCAATATGTCGGCTGCTTGGGGAATAATAAACAAATAACCGGAAATATAAATAATTAAGGGTCTATTCACTCTGAGTATGCTTCTTTGATATATGTACGAATATAGGCGCTTGGGAAATATAATACCAGCGTTTGCTGGTGTCAGTGACAGTTAGTTGGTTAACAACTCGACCTTCATTTATGTGTTCTTGTCTAAGACTAGGACTCGGGTTTCAGCTACAAACAAGGACCAGTGGTCTAATGCGCCATCTCAAGATCACTTACCTCTCACCGTTAAAGTCGTAGATTCGAGTCCCGTTCACTCCAAAATCCTCCTCCACCAGTAAAACTGGATAATTATGTCATATATAATCTGAACATGACGTTAAATCCCATTAAAGATGAGCTTGAAACCTTGGACACTTACTATTATCGTTGACCTTTATTCGAATTAATTGAAATACAAAGGAAAGAGTTTAATTAATTAATTGTTATCCTTCAAAATCATAGAATATTCAATGCTAGTCTATTTAAAAAAATCAAAACAGTTTTAATTTTATTTGCATTATTATGTGTAACGATGAACATTCACACATGTATGTGCAGATAGACATCGACTATTTGCACGTCCGACGTGTTTCGTTAATTTTTGCTTGCCTCCATACTTTATTTAAAAAGTTTCTCTTGAATTAGTAAGTTAAGCAATAGATATTGCAATATGGATAGAATGACCATGCATTTATGAACACTTCATGGATTGCTAGACTTAAACAATAGGATTTCTACATAAACTAGCAGTTTTGTTAATTTTAAACAAGGGTTTTTTCCGTGGCTTATGGTCTAAGCGCCGTCTCAATATCACAATATTCCCCGTCGTGGGTCCGTTACCCACTCAGCCCAAAACCTATATATGCTTAACCAGTAACTTGTGGAATACAGTGGTCCTACACATTCTGAGGTCTTCTTCCACCAATAAAACTAGATTAGCCATTATACCTGAAATGTGAAAAAAATGGTGGTACATATCATTAAAAAACACACCTTAATAGATAGACCATCACGGTAAGTCACCGTGATTATCTATGTGTACATGTGAAGTTATCATGAACATTAGTGAAGTATCAGATTTGATGCATGAGTTAGTATGCTGATATGGTTGAAGTGGAAATCTCGGGTGTTATCAGTAAATTAGTCTATATTGCTAAAGTATGCACCTGAGTGTATTATGTAAGTTGGAAAACAAACAGTAGCTGTAATACAGACTTGTGAATTTCGGCTTATATCAAACGTGTGCCAGGCACGGTTAGCTCAGTCGGTAACGCGTCTGATTATCAATCGGGGACTGGTGAGTTCGAAATTCTGCCTGTCCACATTCTCAACATTGCGGCTCATTGTCCTTCGTTTTTCTCCCCGCCCAATGGCATCCTGACTCCGCCACTGTTAGTTACAAGATGTCCCAGCGCCCGACCGCATCTTATTGTATTCGTCTCGCACTGCTGATTCAAGTTGGAAAGTTATCAGTAACGTGCGGTGATGGGCGTGATATTCAGCAAAGTCCGTCAAAGCAAATTTTGATGTGCTTGTTAACCTTTTTGCAAATTTGTATTTTTACGGGTTGTTTTATTTAGTTTAATTTGTGTTGAATTGTAGGCCCCGTATAGATACCCGGTAAACTGCTGACAGTCGTGTGTATAAGGCACCGGGTTTCAATCAATATTTGTATTGATTATTGACTCGTTGAACTGATCTGATCGATTTTCTTTAAGTTGTTCAAACACAGTCTACAGTGTTCTTTTGTATTCCTTGGTGGGATACACTTCAATGCATTCTTTTAACGCCCGTGTATCTTCCCGACAAAGTAATTATGTTTACCATAACACCTAGATAAGAATTTGTTTTATCTTTAATTCATGTGCCAAAGTAAACCGATATGCATCTTTTATTCGTTTATTTATTTCAAAATGATAGATCTATAATGAAGATAGATACATGTTTATAATATACAAAGTATCCAAATGATGTGTGCTTGCGGCCTTGAGACGGTGTTTCGTGTATATTTGCATATTTTATATTTACACACACAATCTTATGCCAATATTCACTTGTGCAACTACACATACATTCTTATGAGTATAATCTTGTATGTCAGGGGCGGATCCAGGGGTTCGTTTCACTAACATACGTAAGTCTTTAGAGTTCCGTATGAGCATATTATGACACAAAAGAACTAATTTTAAGAAGAAGAATATTTACCATGCGTATGAAAGTTCGTAAAATGATGTATGCGAAACATTCAATTAATTTCCTGTTTTTCTGTCGTAATTTCAAATTTTACATTAATGAATTCGTATAAAACTTACGAACGTTAGTGACACGGGTCCCATGATTTCGGTTGATGAGGAGGGGAGCGGGCTAAGTTACGGGGCGCAACACATTGTCAGAACGGGCACTCATGGTTTTCAGTAGGAATATAGTCGATTTTAATAAATAATGGGAGTTTAGTGGTGTGGCGGGGCGTACGCCGTTTTGTTTAAAATGTAGATCCCTACTTATGTTTGGCACGCTGGCATATTGCATAGTGTGTATTTATATATGTTGCACCTTTATTGATGCTCAGATTTTCAATATGTGACTTTTGAACAGTTAAGGAAGGAAATGTTGCGCGTGAAATATTTGGTCTTTTCAGTGTGTGCTCTGGCACCGGGTACCATTTATTTTAATTTTACTTGTTGGTGTAGGGTGCGATGCCGTTGGATGGGCGGCGGTGGTGGGGTTGTCGTGGGGTGGATGGCGGCGGGGGTCTCTTGGATCCGCTACCGTTGACTTAATTAAAAGTATCTGCTTTAGGAATTATACTGATTGATGAAGTACATTTAGTTAACATTATTCGTAGAACGAGGCGCTTCACGTTACATGGAAAACAACGCATTCTCCATTTATAAAGTTATCTTGCTAGATAAATGTTTTTGTCAATGACTGAATAAACGAATAAATACGAATAATTATGATTAATGGAGCAAACATTTATGAACAAGTATAACGCATGCGTGTGTAATTATAACAATGAGGATACAAATGCGGATCATGAATTTACAGTCAGGGATATGCTCCAGTAGGGGCTTTGTAAATAAAAAAATGTCCCAGGACGACGAGGGCCCATGCATATGTTTTTCACCATTGCCATTGAAATACTGACTTTGTTATACTCGCAAATATAAAGTTTATATATATATATATATTAACCCTACTTCTCTTACAAACCCTCCCCTACCACACCCATCACCCCTCCACCGCACACAAAAATGTAAATGCCCGATCTCAAACAACAGGTATTGATACTTTCTTTGACGAAATTCTACATCCCGGCATCCCGTCCAAAGAAGTCCGGAATCCGGCACCTTTAATTACAAATTATCCCACGCGTCTCATTGTCTTTTGTCTCTCGCCGCTGAGTCAAGTGGGTAAATTATCAGTTACGGGCGGGGATGCGGATGTTCTCGAGTACTGATTAACCTTCAAGGATCCCAGGAAAGAGTGGTTAGTTTAACTGATCGTCTGTTAGACCTAGATGGCATAAAAATGCCGCTTATTATACAAATAAACAATGAAATCCCAACTGATTGGTCGTGCTTTTTATCTTTTCAAATTCCAAAATTTGTTTGTTCTTTTTTTCTCAGTTTGCCAGAGTACGCTCGTTCTTATTCCTCTACAGCGTATTATGAGTATGGGCAGGAAGTAGTTATCCACTGCAGTAGATACGCTCCAGTGATTACGAATCATAATCCGTCAAGCTGTCTGTAACACAGCTAGATATCCCCGCAAGAATCATCTTCGTTGCACATATCTGCTTTTATTCATCATTCTGTTTTTATCAAGTAGATCTTATACATATGTTAAGATTTTAACAAATCATGATCAATGATAGATTATAAATCATTGATAAGTTTTTCATTGATCAAAGTTTAAATTTTTAGGTGTTTTTTTTTTACAAAGATATTAGTCATTTTATTTTATATGAACCAATATGAATGGCTATGAAAACGGAACGGAGTTGTCTCTCTTAATATTGGGAGGCTCCAAAAAGGGAATTTTGAAAGCATGAGTGCGAATATGACGCAGAGGTGGTTAATTTACATGGAGCCGGTAGAAAACATTTATATTTATTGATTTTATCGCTGGGACACTTGTTGAGTCATCTTTGAAAGCATGGCACTTTAATAATTTTTGAAAATCAATGCCGATCTAGTAGTCGTCCTCGTCTTAGTCAAGCGTGATAATTAGAAATTGCTGTTAAAATATGTACGAATAAGTTGCTTCCCTTGCTTCTTTTTACGACACCATGATTCGCCGATATTATATGATTCGCCATTATCATATGATTCGCCAATATTATATGATTCGCCATTATCAAATGATTCGCCATTATCATATGATTCGCCAGTATCATATGATTCGCCATTATCATATGATTCGCCAATATCATATGATTCGCCATTATCAAATGATTCGCCATTATCATATGATTCGCCATTATCATATGATTCGCCATTATCAATGATTCGCCAATATCATATGATTCGCCAGTATCATATGATTCGCCAGTATCAAATGATTCGCCAAATGATTCGCCAGTATCATATGATTCGCCAGTATCAAATGATTCGCCATTATCAAATGATTCGCCATTATCATATGATTCGCCGTTATCAAATGATTCGCCGTTATCATATGATTCGCCAGTATCAAATGATTCGCCAGTATCATATGATTCGCCAGTATCAAATGATTCGCCAGTATCATATGATTCGCCAGTATCATATGATTTGCCAGTATCATATGATTCGCCAGTATCAAATGATTCGCCAGTATCATATGATTTGCCATTATCATATGATTTGCCAATATCATATGATATGATTCGCCATTATCATATGATTCGCCATTATCATATGATTCGCCAATATTATATGATTCGCCAATATAACGATAAGTTTCGCCGATATTGTGACAGGAATTGCTTATATTTTGACAGGAAACTCCGATACTGTGACAAGAAATGCCGATATTTCGATAGAAATCGACGATATTGCGAACTGAATCACTGTTATTGCGACATGAATTGCCGATATTGCAACACGAATCACTGATATTGCGACATGAGTCGCTAATATTGCGACACGAGTTACTGATATTGCGACATGAGTCGCCAATATTGCGACACGAATTGCCGATATTTCGACAGGAATCACCGATATTGTGACAATACTGGTGATATTGCGACAGGAATCACCGATGTTTTTACAGATTTTACCGATAATGCGACTGGAATAATCGATATTTGTGACAGAAATCAACGATATTGTGACATGATATACCGAAGTTGAGACAGAAATTACTGATAATGCGATAGGCATATTGCTGCGCTGACATGAATCACCCATATTGTGACAAGAATCACCGATATTGCAACAGAAATCACCGATATTGTGACAGGAATCACCTATATAACGACAGAATTCACCGATATTGTGACATGAATCACCGATATTCCGAGACGTAACACCGACGTTGCGATATGAATCAAGGTGTTTGGACAGGAATCGCTGATAGTACAACATTAATTACCGAATGACCGATATCGATACAGAAAAATAGCGATATTGAGAGAGGAATTGCTGATGACTGGACAGGCGTCACCGCCATAAAGATAGGAACTTTATGACTGTCCAGCTTGCTTGTCCTCTTTCTCACTCATCCAAATCGCGTCTTCAACCAATTCCTAACCTGCGTGTCTCTCTGTTTCTCTCTCTTACATATTATCATCATATGCCTTATAATTATAAAAAAACTACTTTCCGTTTGCAGGTGAAAGGTATGGTGAATGAGGCGTTAAATAAAGGCGCGGCAGGATACTTCGACAATGCGGGAGATAAGCAGTTTATGGATATGGTTCAAAATGACGTAAGTGCGAAGGAGTTCATGAAGTTATTTGTAATGTTACTTAGATTGCCCTACTTTCTCAGCCAATGAAATCGCTCCAGGCGCGAGAAAGTTGATCAGCAACTTAGCCGGTTACCAGCTGCATGGACTTTAATATCGGCGCAGAAAATGACATACTTTCTAACCTATATACTTATCTTTAGAATAAAAACATACCATGTCTTCGTTCAAAGAGTTTTTAAAGATCAGAATTTCTTCTCTCGCTCACAAACCATACATTCTAAAATGACACAGAATTGGCTAGAGATGTGGCGTCCGCATCTAATTTTCAGTGGTGATTTCTTTAAGACGATTGCTATAGCTTTTGTCACACTTTTCCTATGCATAGAATTTTATGAAACTTTCCAGTATTTAAGTTTAATGTATGTTCATGAAGTATCAGAAATAAAAAAAAAACACATGTTACCGTACAGATGTTTTGGGATTACCTCCTCATAAACATACCCGTCCTTGAAAGTTAGCGAAATCATATAGATTAAAAAGCTATGGGAACAAATATTCAAAATTGTTTACATCTAGTATTTAATTAAAACTTTACATAATTATATCAATGCATATAATATTAATTTTCACGGACGCTTGCATTTAACTGTTTAGGGTTATTAAAAACAAAATCATTTCGGCAGTGTTAATTGTTTTTCATAATTTTATAATAACAATATAGCGCTTTTTTTAATATTTTGATATAATGTATGGATACATTTTGCTTAAAACTTCACAAAATACTCTCTGATACCTATCCTAATAACAGTCAAAATAAAAAAATACACTACGTAATTTGAGAAAACAGTATGCCATCGTTTAATAAACTGCTGTTGCAGAGTTAACGTTTTTATACTAATTGAGCATATTTGTATAAATATTAAGATTTCTGTTATATTTCATATTTAGGTTAAATTGCTATAAATACTTATTTGATACCATTATGCATATTTCATATATCGAACAAAATATAGAAAACCAATTTTAGGCGTATCACCGCTGTCCGTACGTACGAAAATTGTTTCCGACTTATATCTTTAGTTTTAATGAACAGATTTAAACCAAATTTGGCGTTAGATAATACATGTCAAGTTAGTATTTCGTTCCGGTCTGATGATTTTTGATGGAGTTATGCCCCCTTTTTAGACTTATTGATTATTGACAAATGTCAAGAAATTGGTTTCCGCTCGATATCTCTTTAAGGATTGAATGGATTTGATTCATATTTGGTAGAACTATGTATGGTGATAAACCACAGCTCAAGTTCAATTTCCGTCAAAAATTACTGCATATTTATAAGGTGTTCTGGGCTCTGATTGGCTGATAGTTTCCCACCTCTAAAATCTTTATTGATGGACCGATTTTGATGAAACTTGATATTTGGCTTTATTAATATATACAATGTAGTTACAAAGCGAGGGTATCTGTGTCCCATGGACGCATTTCTAGTTTTTATTTATATTTTATATAGTTTTATTTATTTTATAATCAATATTCCTCGCATTCCAGTTCAAGTGCTGCGGGGCAACAAAAGGCGGATTGGACTATCCTTCGAATAAGGTCCAAAATGTGGAAGCCTGCAAAAAATATATTGAGGTATGTTCCAATAAAGCGTTCCTGTTTCCATCTACTAGTAATTAGTTGAATACTATTTCTTAGTTTGAACTTGTTTATCCCACCTGAGTCTAAGACTCACAGGTGACCGTTTTTGACGGTCCTAACACTCATTTAGTTAACTAAGCAAAACGCCAATGAGTGAATTAAACACAATTTTAGTAAACTTAACACATGACCATATACTGAATTAAACACAGTACCATTTAATGTATTAAACTCTGACCGTCAACTGAATTAAACACACAAACATGTGGTGAATTAATCACAGTTGATAAATAAGGCATATATTCATTTAGTGAATACACAGCATGACAACTGACTGTTTTTTTTCTTTCATTTTTCAGCCCTGCAATGACAAACTATTTAACTTTGTGAAAGACAATCTGCTTATAATTGCCGGCGTTGCTATCGGTATTGCTGTTATCTTGGTAAGTATATATATGTTTATTGCTGTTATCTTGGTAAGTATATATGTGTTTATTGTTGTTATCTTGGTTAGTATATATGTATTTATTGTTGTTATCTTGGTAAGTATATTTGTGTTTATTGTTGAGCGTGTGGTCGCGTGGTAGAGCACCAAACCGGATGGTCATGGATTCTATCCACCGCCACGACTATATGTGGGGTCCTTGAGTAAGACACTTTTTTTCGCATATGCTTAGTACTGGTACCCAGGAAGACTTCGAGCGTGATTTGTCTTAGTAGTAAGAACTTGTTTCACAACCGAAGTAAAAAAAAAAGTTTAAACTAAACATCCGTTTCGGATCCAGTTTAAACATAATTAATTTATTGCTTTATATATCACAAATTAGCAAAACTGGTCGGGCTACAAGTTGTAGCAACAGTAATTAAGACCTTTCCGGGTAAAATTATCGGTTGAGGTGATTACAATACATTTAACATATTTGAAGTAATACAATATGTAAGAAACATTTGATGTAAGTATTAAGGAGAGAGGTACGATCAGCGGAAGGGTCTAAAGTCGGATCTGTGATTAACTTTCCAACAGCGTCTCACCTGAAATTTGCACGAGTGTCACAACACCTGTAAGTTATAGTTGTGTCTCATCATAATAGTCCTGTTAGTGTCATATATTTAAGTTACATTTATACGATACATTTGTGTCACGCCTGTATGTTACATTTGTGAAACACCTGTATCTTACATTTGATCTCACACCTGCAAGTGAAACACATGCAAGTTACATTTGATGTGACACATGTGCATTACATTTGTAACACAGTTGTAACTTACATTTGATTTCACACCTGTATGTTACATTTGTATCACACCTGTAACTTACATTTGTGTCACACCTCTAACTTACATTTGTGTCACACCTGTATAATACATTTGTGTTACTCATATATGTTGCATTGTATTATAACTGTAAATTACATTTGTGCCACACCTGTATAATACATTTGTGTTACTCCTATATGTTGCATTGTATCATACCTGTTAGTTACATTTGTGTCACACCTGTATAATACATTTGTGTTACTCCAATATGTTGCATTGTATCATACCTGTTAGTTACATTTGTGTCACACCTGTATAATACATTTGTGTTACTCCAATATGTTGCATTGTATCATACCTGTTAGTTATATTTGTAACACACCTGTATAATACATTTGTGTTACTCCTATATGTTGCATTGTATCATACCTGTTAGTTACAATTGTGTCACACCTGTATAATACATTTGTGTTACTGCTATATGCTGCATTGTATCATACCTGTTAGTTACATTTGTGTCACACCTGTTGCATTGTATTATACCTGTTAGTTACATCTGTGTCACACCTGTATAATACATTTGTGTTACTGCTATATGTTGCATTGTATCATACCTGTTAGTTACATTTGTGTCACACCTGTATAATACATTTGTGTTACTCCAATATGTTGCATTGTATCATACCTGTTAGTTATATTTGTGTCACACCTGTATAATACATTTGTGTTACTCCAATGTGTTGCATTGTATCATACCTGTTAGTTACATTTATGTCACACCTGTATAATACATTGGTGTTACTCCTATATGTTGCATTGTATCATACCTGTTAGTTACATTTGTGTCACACCTGTATAATACATTTGTGTTACTCCAATATGTTGCATTGTATCATACCTGTTAGTTACATTTATGTCACACCTGTACAATACATTTTTGTTACTCCTATATGATGCATTGTATCAGTCCTTTTAGTTACATTTGTGTCACACTTGTAGCTTATACTTGTATCACACAGGTGTTTTACCTGGGCAAATTTGCCTATGTTAATAAGTCGTGTTTTAATGCTTCGTAGGATAGGTGTTCTATAAAAAGTCACAACTTTCAGCAACCGAAGGACGTCCATGAAATTATACCGCTGTTATAAAAATAGTCCGGCAACAGTTGAGTTTCGAATTACCGACAGTCCTAATTCGGATAAATACTGACACAAACTCTATTATGTCATTTCTACTTGACCATTGTTTGTCCAGGTCTCCGTATTTAAAATATTTTGATATTTCATGAGCCTTCGATCAATTACAAAAGTATAAGCGTAGAGAATAAAAAAAACCCCAGAAAAACATTAGTATGCAATTACATATATTTTCCTTTATTCATTTTATGTGGAGCGCGTGGTCCAGTGGTAGAGCACCGAACCCATGATCGGAGGGTCGTGGGTTCGATCCTCCGCCAGGGCTATGTGTGGTGTCCTTGAGCAAGACACTTTTCCGCATATTCTTAGTACGGGTTTTAACCAGGAAGACTTCGAGCGTGTTAAGTTGGAAGAAATTGTTTCACAATCGGAGTAAAATAAATAAATAACTAAATAACCAATCTAAACTATTCATTGACCATGAACTATACATACTGTTTTATTATTGCAGATACTAGGCATGATCTTCTCCATGATCCTGTGCTGTGCATTAAGAGATGCTCAGGTATGACCTCCCTATTGTGATTTTGTGGATGATTGAAAAGTTAGTCTTGATCATATGCGGCGCTTGCTTTTCTAAAAGACAAACGTCTTGACAAGTTGTGTAGAAGCACGTTTGGATCTTGAAGTAAGATCTGATTGGCTGAAACACACCTCTGAAGTGGATCTGTTTGAAAATTTGAAAATATTAGAAATATTGTCATTAAAACTAAAACTATAAAAAAAATATAAATATTTTCCATTTTTAGCTCTACCGGCCAAAGGCCAGAAGTGCTTATGCGATGGCGCGCTGTCTGTCGTCCGTCGTCTGTCGTCTGTTGTCTGACGTCTGTCTTTGTCGTCTGTTAGCAGCACTTTCTTTGAAACCACTAGGCTCATTAAACTGAATCCTCACGGATGTTTCTGTTGCATATGAGACCATACCAAAGAAGATTTTTTTTTTCGATCTGAAATTCAAGATGGTCGCCGTTACTAAGAATAGTCCAAAACTTAAAAAAAATCTTCTTCTCATGAACAGTCCAACATATTTTCAAAATGACACGCCGGTCATTATAATTTTTTAAAATTTTTTTTAAATGGAAATGATTTTGCCTATATCTTCACAGAAGTATTGTTTAGTGAAGGAGGTTAATACTTGTAAAAATGACTGGGTTCCAATGTCTTAAGGGGCCAGGAGGGGCCCCAAAAGGGTAAAAATTGGGAATAACTAAAATCGTTTTCTTAAGAACCGGTATGTCAGATTTGTTCATATTTAGCATAAATTATCCCTATGTGTAGGGGTTTGATTGCAGATAAGAATTTAGGGGCTAAAATTTATAGGGGCCCTGTAAGGGGATTTAGAATTTTAGATAGGGATACTATGGGAAAACAGAAAATTCTCTTTTTTCTCATTTATTTTGAAACCAGTAGGCCAATTAAACTGAAACTTCACGTGGATATTTCTATTGCATAGGAGACTAAACAGAAGATAGATTTTTCTATCTAAAACTCAAGATGGCCTCTGTTACTAAAAATAGTCCAAAACTTAAAAAATCTTCTTCTCATGAATGGCTCAACAGATTTTCAAAATGTTTATGTAGTAATGATGACCAACTATAGTTTTGTTAGATTTGCTCAAATGGTGTCCCTAGGGTTAAAAATGACCCCGCCCCGATATTTCTATTGCATAGGAGAATTTCAGAAAGTGCTATGGCCACTATGAGTCAGTAGAGCGTCCTCAGGCCCAAGAGGGCCTCTTGTTATTTCATGTTTGCATAATTTTTTATGATTTTTTAAATATATTTTTAAATGAAAAGTTATGAACAAAGTCCAAATATTTTCTTACAGTTAATAAAAAGGCATATTCTCAATAATAACCGAAGAAAAAAAAAGATTCACTGAAACCAAGAACTATTCCCCATATGATTTATTCTCTTAATTAAAATTTATAAAAAAAGTATTTAACTTAATTGATAAATGCATTTCAATAGTACTATAGCATGCATAATGAATGTAAGCAATTACTTATGTTACTTTATTTTTTATTTTAGGTCGATTAGATTCAAAACCATCTTTAACTCAGAGAACCTCCGAAACCAAAAGAAGCTTGCAATACAAAAAAACCCAAAGGAAACGATTGTCAACAAATAGGGATGCAAAACATTGACATCGAGGAAAAGCAAGAAAAGACATTTATGAACTTTTTTCAAACAGCTCGTCAGTAGTGCTTGCCTTTATCTTTAACGTGTTACTGCTCAAGAAATTCAAATTAGTTTTTACCTGTTCTTCCATGAACAACGTTTTGGAGATCGACAGAGATATAAAATGTTTTATTACAATGTATATGTCTTTTATGAAAGGTAGCAGAGTGATATTTGTTGCAGTTCGGTGGGTTTTTTTAAAAATTAAAAAAACATTTTTCAACAGGTAGAAGGGGAATTGGTTATATACGTCGTTGCCAAGTAAAGTCAAAATGTCAAGATGAACATATTGTCGTAAATAGTTTTAATGTAAGTTTTAAAAAATAAGAGCAAGAACAAAATTGTAAATTAAAATAATAGCAACAAGAGATAATGACGCAGAAGTTTTAAAGGAATAGTGCTTAAGATGAATAATTGTTTTCTTTTATTTCCTTATGACATTTTTACTGTGTTTTTATTCTATCCAACTTCTTGGACATTTTGTTAATTCTGCGATAACAATAGTTATTGTTATATTAAATTGAATTGAAACTCCAAAGTCAATCAACACTATCTTGGACTTGGAATATTGTTAACAACTTATGGTGATAAACACTCGTTTAATTGTATTTAACTTCTATTGATTATCACAAATGATTTAAATGTCAGTACAATCTATTAACTTGTACTTTTAACGAAAACACCAAATTGGTGTTGGTTGTTGTGGTGCTCTTCCTAAAGCTAAGCTTGAGGAACCATTTTTAAATTAAAGGATAGAAGTTAGTCTAGTTTTCCGTCGTATATAGAAGAAGAACGCTAGGAAAAGAAGTGGAGTCATCCTGAACAATCAAGGTGCAATGGCCTTTTGCGAATGTTCAGGGTGATTCAAATTATGATAAATCTTGAGTGGCAACGGTTTAAAGATTAAAAGAGTATGGCGGCAATATTATGACATCCTTGTAGTCATTAAAGTAAATGTAATTCAAATAGCAATATGACTTACATAAGAATTGATGATTTGCGATGTTGTGATTGGATAGTATGATCTAGTTGTCAACATAACCTAATCATTTTGTAAACATTTATAGAGAGCTGTCACATTTGTATGCATTTTTTTTTATTTCATGATTTTTTTTTTAAAAATAGATTATAACTTCTGATTTAAAAAGGCAACAGTTTTTAAGGTTAATTATACCATGACCTTTATTATAAAAATGAACATTGTGAGTGGCATTATAATATTATGAGCATTTTATGATTCAATCATGTGATACTTATTCGTGCTTTGGCCTGCATCTTGTATATCACAATGAAACCTTTTATTTTTTACAATTGTCAAAAAACACAATTCAGCAACGAAACCTGATAAACAACGCATTAACATGAAAGTATTTATTTTGAAAGTTTTTGTGAAAAAAAGAGTTTAATTTAGACATTGATATTTATTTTGATATATTTTATTAAATATAAAAAAAAACTTGGGTTGCACAGACTGTCAGATTAAATTGCCGAGGTTCTGTTTCTTAAAACAGATAGTAAGCTAATGTATTTTTTTTTACTTTTGTAATTGTTTTTTTTTTATATTCACGTACATGAACAATATCTCAATACGTACATAGAGGTTTTAATTAAAAAAATGGTTGACTGTATTGTAAGTTCAATAAATATACCATATATGCGCCACATGTAGTACGTATGTGAGTGAAGTAAGATTATATGAGAGCATCAATTAATTTTGTAATATTTAAATTTGCTGATAAAACATTGGTTCAAAATATATGTTTCTTAAGTCTTTTTGGAGAAAATATTCATTTGATTTAGTGTGAATCTTACAAGAACTATTTCAAAATTTTTTAACAATAAGGAATGTTCACGTCCGAAATTTATGAAAGTTCCTTTATTCTTACAAAAATAGCGAGTGAATGCGAGTCCGATCGTTTTACCTCAGTTAAACAAACGTTATAGGGATGCTTTAAGCTCAAGTGTAAACCTACCTTGTTCTATCTATATAATTTGATATATTATAATAATATATATATTGTTGCGATGTTTTTATAATATATTGTATATACTCGTCATCAGTTCAGTTCATTGCGCATGCTCATTTTCTCATTTATCGTATCTATATTTTCCTCATTTTTTGTTAATAGAACATGTTTAATCAGCAGTGGTAACCGACGTTCAGAATAAAAGATCAAACTATATTTTCGATAAATTATCATCGATACAAATCGATAGATAATCGTCGATAAAAGTGTATTTATGGAAAAAATATGTAAAAAAAATAATCTGTATTCTAATTAAACATACCACATATCTAAATTCATAAAGTAATTGAATCCAACTCAAATGTTATACTACAAATTCCTGATTTTAAACCCGTTTAAAGTATAATATTAGAAAATAACTTGATTTACCAATATTTCAAGTCGAAATGCAGTAAATATCGTGTTTACTAGTTTTTAATACGACTCGCACATTTTGTCATTTCGAGTCCGACTGTGAAATTTGCCTATACAAACTTTGATGAATATCGTCTCATAGTCCATAAAAAACTTTGAGATTATTAACATATAATTGATATACTAAGAGCTACCACTGGAAAATAAAATTATCGTTTTGTCATTAATCATTTTAGCTTCAGCTTCCTTCGCAGTAAGCCTTTATTCATCGTAATATTCATTCTCATGTCGGTTCGATACTAATGCATTCAAAGTTTGTATAAATATAATCTATATTTTGGTATATATATGTATTTGTTAGGCAATTTTACTATTATATATGTCATATTTACATTAGTCATTAGATGTGTACCACGTGACCCAGTCTGTGCTATATGTTTAGAGTTGTCCACTGTGTTACCTCGACATTTGCTTTTCCTCGCTAATTGGTGCGTTATAAATTAAAGTGTATGTATTTTTTTACGAACAGATTTTTTTTAATATTTTTTTTTAAATTTGGTTCGACGTCGACTCGATGGGTGTTTATTTTCTGTTGATAATTAACAAAATGCATATTAGTAAAATTCAATTACGTCAACATTTTACTAAAATTGATGTAAAATTTGTCTACAAATTTGTTCGATTTAATTAATGCAAATTGCAAGAGAACATGTCTTAACTAATTGGCGTCCAGTTTTTTGTGACTATAAAAATCTTGATCTATTTGTCAAATTATTTCGAATATGTAGTTTTAATTGGAACTTCACTACGTAAACACACCATAATTTTGTCAGAAAAAGTAGTGTCGAGTGCGATTGGTGTTTGTTTCAACCTTTGAGGCCTATTATACATTTTATATCAAATTTAATTGTTTTTATCCTTTTTTTACCACAGTCGCGCGAGTAATCTGAACAAATACAGAAATTTAATTATTCATTTATTGTAAGCCGGGCCCGATTAGCTCAGTCGGTTCCGCGTCTGACTCAATTCAGGGGTCGTGAGTTCGAATCCCCGTCCGGCAACAGTCTCCGTGATGATTGATATACGGCATTGTGTCTCATTATCATTCGTCTCTCACCGCTGATTCAAGTGGGAATGTTATCAGTTACTTGCGGGGTGTGCTCGAGCATGGTTAATCCGAAGAAACAGTGGTTAGGTGAACTGTAAGTCCTCGATAGCATAAAAATGACGCTAAATATTCAGTAAATCAATCATATATTGTAGGTATTATAGATAATTTAAGATATTATGTATGTAAACTAATTGCATATATAGGTAGATGTTTGTCATGATAAAGCCATTCAAAATCTTTATAAAAATAATTACATGTAATACAATTTAAAAAAAAAGGCGTGTAGGAGGTTTTAATAGCTTAAAATCCCAATACACAAATGGTTACACACACATATATATATATACATATTTGCTGGCTCTCGGCTGGTTGTATTGGTCCGAGACCGCACGTATAATAATTTTACACTGCCATAGTAACAGTTTCATAATATAACTTACGATAAAAATCGCCGTGAGTCAATGTGATATCTTTCGTGGAATGTTTAAATTTCAATTGGCATTTAAAATGATTTTATTTCCAGAAAATAAACCATTTTTTGTATGATTTGAGCCAATCTTGGTTCATTTGTATGAATATTAAAACTATTTTAAATAACTGTTGGTTTACGTTACCGACGATTTTTGTAGTATTTTTTTTGCGAAACGCATTTCAACAATTTGTTTTACTACAGAAAGTAAATGAGGAAAATCATAAAATATAAGGTTTCGTCATGCAGCAGACAAATACCATGTTTGCATCTTGCGATATTACATATATATATATTCGTAATGATGCATGCTTTATCGACTGTGTAGTATAGTTGTAGACATTTCCCAGGCCTAAATAATTGCTTCTTTGTTAATGTATACACCAATGCAATGCTTTATATCTATATACATGATTTATAAAATTAATATTTGACTCTTACAGGAATCGTTAAGAACAATATTCTGTGGAACATGGTGTATTTTATTGTAATAAATGTGTTTAAAACTTATCAATATATGCAAAGAAACAATATTGCCACATTGATGATTTCCATGTAAAATTTGTAAAAAAGAAAGATAACACACGGTTACTTAATGATTATGAAACGAAAAAAAAACAAAAACAAAATAACATGATATTAAAAAAAGTATTATTTGATTGATATAAACAGTTTTCAAATTCTGGGGACCGTGCGTGATTAGCTCAGTCGGTAGCGCGTCTGACTCTGATTATCACTCCAGGGGTCTCGAGTTCAAATCACCGCCCGGCCACAGTCTCTGTGATGATTGATGTACGACAATGTGTCTCATTATCATTCGTCTTTCATCGCTGATTCAGGTGGGAATGTTACCAGTTTATTGCGGAGATGAATGCGCTCGAGTATTGAGTAACCTTCCAGGATCCCAGGAAAGAGCGGTTAGGTTAAATAGTTGTCTATTAGCCCTAAATGGCATAAAACTGACGCTAAATATTCAATCGATCAACCAATCAATCAAATTCTAATTCGAATCCTATAAACTTGACTAATGCAAAGAGCTTCTTTGTCTAACTTTCACTGTATAATAGATATTGTAATTTTATCCACGAAGTGTGTTTTATGTACTTTTTTCAATAAATGTTCGAAAATATATTTGTTATATTTGTATATGTGCAACCAGATACGAGATGTAGTACCTATTTATACGTCCAGTGTTCTCCGTGCCTGAGTTGTCTATGGTGCTGTCATCGTTTAAAGACTACTAACTTCTCACTGTTTAGGTCGTGGGTTCGAACCTTGCTCAATTCAAAAACTTAATACGAGAAAGTTTGCCAAGAGAAAATTTGTTAATTACTTGCAGGAAGACGATGGTTTAAGGCGAATTGATTTTAACCTGGTTCTATCGTTTTACAAACATGTCCTTATCTGCAGTTGACCCGACACGAGAACGGCCATCAATATTTACTTAGCGACCGTCAGCTTGTCTGAGGAAAATGTCGGCACTAAAAGCGATTGCTGATTGGACTACCGACTTGTTCGACTGGCAGTCCACGTCAGATCATGTAGCACCAGCTGTAACGTCTGATAATGACGTGTTCTGGACGTTGGAAAGCTCACGTTGCAGATATAATATTGTAGTTAGTGGTAGTATTAAAATGAAAAACGCAGATATTACAATAGTGTTTTAATATGCATTATAGAGACCATAACAAACCATATGTTGACAACGAAAATGCAAATAGAACATATTGATCTCTAATTACATATAAGGAAGTATTTTCAAGGTAAGGTAAACATTATTGTACAGAATATTACAGAAAAGGAATGCAAACATCTTTGAATGAGACCTTATCATTGTTACTTGTAGTGCAATGAATATTTTTGTCCAATATAACCAAGTTAAAATGGTATCCCTACATAGTCAATTAGGCCATTATAAATAAGTTGCTAGATTATCATCCAATTTTTTCTTAAAAAAGGGAGGGCGGGAGGATTTTTTATTTTTTTTTATTTTTTTTTTTTTATTTTTTTTTTTATTTTTTTTTTTTTATGAAAATTAAAAAGACCAGTGGTGGAACAACACGTGAATGGCGTGCGGGGATGACAATTTAGCAATTAATTTATTACGACCTTAAGGAGAATAATTTTAACGGATTTTAGCATTTGTATAGAGCATACCAGCAGGGTCTACATAAGTAGGTCTGTATAAGACCGTATATTCTCTCTTTGACGACATGGCATTAGGTTACACAAGACGTATATGATATATTAGAAGTATTTATTAAAACACAATATATACATCCACATTCTATTGTTTTGAGACATCCTTAATTCTTTAACATGGGCTAATAAAACGCATCTATTGGTCCCGAGTATATCTGTTTATTTTATAACACAATTCTCCACCAGCAACCATAATTTTTAAACACAATGTTTTTCTTCTCTTTTCATTTATGAGGACCAGCAACTGAAATTTTGCGCAAATTACACTTCTTTTAAGAAACTAAAAATGTCTCATTGTCTTATTTCCTAGGATTCTTTATTCTGTGTATCTAAAATCATCGTCGGATACCTACGCGTAATCCATCCCGATAGTCTACAAGTATCACCCACGGGATATTGCACTTACTACCAAGTCACGATGCAACCATATGATTGGTTCCTTTATGAAGGGAACGTTATCCAATCGCAACGGTAGTTTCTTGCAAACGCCGTATTGATAAGACGTTGTTAACGTTAGCTGTTTTTTGTTCTGTTTTGCTTAAATAAAACGACACAGAGCTAGCGTAATTTCCCAACAGGTGATGAATGTAGAGTATAAGAATTGAAACCCGTGGGTATCCAACGATGATAAAATATGTCTCTTGAACGCTATGAATATACTACCATTCTGCCTTGGCAGTCTACTCTCTATCACAGTTTGAAACTCTTTATTGCCCTTCATCTACTGTTCAAGAACTCATTTTATTTCATTTAATGTCATGGACACTTTTCAAACGTTATGACATGTTTCTCCTGTTCACAATAGTTTAGTGACCTTTATGTATTCTGGGGTCTGGGCCTCTGACCAGCGGGTCCTTGTAATAAAGATCATCTTGGGGTCATCATGAATATATGGCTGTCCTCAACAACTATGAATTAAAAGAAAAAATAGATAGTTATATTAACATTATTCTTTTCACGGAAGATGATGAACCAATCTGACTGGCAGATTAAAAAAGTTCAATAAAGAAAATCTCTGTAATCTGTTTGTGTATTGTACGTATTTATTTAAAGTTCCATTGGCAATTTAAAGGATCTGCTTATGCTATTCAATAAATACATTTACGCTTTTTAATGAATTGTAAATAGTTTACATTGAATCACTATAATTGTATTTTCGGCAAAGGCACTCTTGCTATTGGACAATATTTACACCTATTACTCAGTGTGTACCAGCCAATGATCAGAATAAACATCTTCATGTATATAATATAATCTTAACATTTCCTCCGTACAGAATAGATACTACATTTTATACAAACATGATGAATGGAAAATATTTGAAGAGATTTATTAATAGGTACGATATCAACATTGTCTATCAATCAATATTAATCAATATTAAATTTTACATTTCAAGATGTAGATTTCATATACAGAACCATTTGAAAAATAAACAGGGAGACTATTGGGGTGTGGGAAAAAGGCACAGTTTCCTTCAGTGTACCCTATTTGGATTCTATGAATAGAAAAACATAAAATAAGAAAATATATTTTGCTGAATATAAAGTACAGTCAAACCTGTCTTAAGCAGCCAGTCAAGGGAAGGAACAGCATTGGCATTTAAGACAGGTTGTTGCTTAATACATGGGAAAAAGCAAATCTGGTTCAGGACAAGTGGCTGCTTAATACAGGTGACCGCTTACACAGGTTTGACTGTATTTTAAGAAAATACATTTTTACAGGATCGATATTGGGGCTTCGTGAATCTAGTCCTTTCATTCTGTTAAATAATAAAATAAAACATATATTTTGTCTCTCAGTGAAATATAAATTAAAATTCAACTCGTTAAAACCAAACTGGTGTCCCTACTCTTGATAATACCACTTCAGTGCTCACTCGGTGAAGTAAAAATAGAACTGAAATTTCATTGACAACAACAAATTTCAACAGCAAGTATTCTCTAGATTAGGATTATACTATTTTTAGCAGAAAAAAGGTCAATATTAATTTCACCCGCTGTGTGTTATTAGAAAATAAGATAAATGCGAAAATACGTTCACAACAGGAGACGTACTATTCAAAGGAGAACATAACAGCAAATCTAAAATTATAACTGCAATCATGAATTAGGTTGTATGACGAAAATACTGTCAAAATAAGCCTGGAAACCCTTGAAACAACGTAGAGACGAAGAATTGTTAAGAGGTCAGAACTAACAATCCTATCAATGAGCTAGTTCGTCCTGATAGACAAGGTCGTAGCAGGAATGAATTTTTGTCTGCTGTTCAGTGTGCAGGAACAGATAGTTTAAAATTTCTTTTTATCCCAAACAATGTAAGGGACTGGAAATCAGTTCCAGCTGAGGTCTTCTGTGACTAACTTTGTTTCAGCTGTTAGAGGTTGGAAGTAGATTTATGAATGTGCTTGGTGCTCACACGTCAAACGACGTTGGACTGTAAGTAATCAAGAGGAAGGTCCAGAAGAAGAACTATACTATTTAAGTGCAGACATATATACACACATAAGAAGATATTCTTCAAATTGACCAAGGAATATGGCGTTTCCTACTGGTATACGTTTAAAAACATGTTGAAAATCGTATTATAGATGTTAATACATCATACTTATACTTAACATCGACTGATCATCGACACAAATGCTACTCGTGTTTACACACCATATATATATTCAATAGCACTTAGGCGTATATGACTGTGGCAGAGTAATGGGCAAGAGTTAATGAGAACATAATGTACGGTCTTTGGACTGTCCGCGGGTAAGCAGTCGTTGTACAACCGGTCGGTCACATCATTAACTCTCATAACAAAGGTATGCTCTATTTGTTAGTTTACTTATTTATTTGTCTAATCCATTTTTTTCGGTTTTACGCCTGTGTCAAGATTATGGAATAACATACACATTGAATAAAGTCCTTTATGTAAGATTTGTGAGTGATTCGAGATTTTTTTTACACACGCATCAATTTAAAACAGAAAAAAAGAAAGAAATTAATCCTTATAATTTCAATGTTGACGACAAAATATCAAGTAAACATTTAAATAAAAAATAACTAGCCGCTGCATAGTAAGCGCGTGGGAACACTTAACTAGAAACGTAAAAAGTTAGTCCGGCTCAAGGGACTGTGTCAAAAAGTAAAACTCATGAAACAAAAATTGAGTTATCAAATGAATATGATTGAAATACAGATGGGAAAGTGAGAATTTTTGTGTGAAAAGCGCAGAAATTCTAAGCTAAATAAATATCCTCGTATATATATTGATATATTTTGCCCGGTGCAGTAGAAAGGATGGACTTAAAACCTTATACTCACATACACAGAAAGAAGAATAGTACAAATATAATTAAGAGTGAGCGGTCAGGTATAAATCCAGTTTCTAATATCTTAAGGTGTTTACCTCTTGAAGATACTTCTTGTTTTCCTTTACATTTGTGTGTGTAGATCCATCAGGTTTTGTTTGTCTCTCTAAGTAAAATAAATGTAGAAGTTGAACTTTTGAAGAAGACAAATTGTAATACAGGTACAGCAGATATCGTTGTTATTTTTGTTAAAAAGTAGATACATAAATTATTGATGGTATCTGTTTATATGAAATAAACGATTTTAAAGTATTGTGCAAAGAGTACCATTCAATTACAATTCTTCAAACATTTCTACAAACTGAATATGCAGAGTTAGTTGATGTGCATTGTCTGTAGTCACAAAGGAGACCCTCTGATTTCAAAATCCTTGATGGACGTATTTAGAAAAAAAATGCTATATTAGCGGAACTGATTATTATTTCAATTCACAGGTCGACTGTATTATATTCAGTTATGCTTTTACGTCTAAACAAGTGATATGGTATTACGTTAATGAGCTACCTGACAGTAATATTATTTAAACATTTTATTTCAAATACTATAAGTCAACGCTACAGCGTAGATCATATTAATTAAAAAATGGAAATAATACAATGCTATTAATATCAAAACAATGTTAAAGCAAAACAAGTTAACAAAAAGTGTGAGATGTTACAGTAAGAGGATATAATAATTTATTACAATTGATGGGATTATATGTGTTCACTCAAATACATCTCACGTGTTTTGTTTATTGTCATAACAACATAGAACGTCACTCGCGCAATAACGTCTCACCAATACCAGAGACGCGAATGACGTATTTGTACGAAGTGTAAAAAAAACGTGGACTTTTGTTGTAAAATTTTCAACATTTAATATAGCACAAGAATAAACAATTATATTGCCTTAAATCGTAATATGCATCAGCCAGCTCCAGGTGATCATACTATGCATATTTTCTAGCGCTGTTGCTACATAACAGTATTCAATATAGAAATGAAATGTGTCAATTGCATAGAATAAATATTACGGTTAATGACAATACAATTTCTATTCTTGTGCTATATTAAATAGTGGCAGTCCAAATGTTGCCAAATTATATATTTGTAAACATGCATGTTGTTGAAATGCATCTAGCTGTCAGTCAAGAGGTCGAATAATCGCTCAGCGTAGGTTTTGTGATGATTGACCGTGACCTTCGTTTTCCAGTTAATGCGTAAGTGGGTGATTGATTGATTGATTGATTGATTGAATGAATATTTAGCATCATTTTTATGTCACCGAGAACTAACAGACGATCAGTTACATGTAACCTAACCACTGTCTTCTGTGATCCAGAAAGGTTAACATGTATTCGAGCACACCTCATCTCCGCAAGAAACGGATAACTTTCCCACTTGAATTAGCGGTGAGAGACGAATGATAATGAGACACGATGTCATATATCAATCATCACGGAGACTGTTGCCGGTTTGGATTCAATCTCACGACCCCTGGATTGCTAGTCGACCGTGTAACCGACTGAGCTAATTGGGCCCGGCTCGTAAGTGGTGAAGTAATCGGTGACTTGTAGAGAAAAGATGTGTCTAAAACTAATACTAACAAACCGCCTAACGGAAACCTGGAACGGTGATACGCTGCATTGGCCAAATAACTGAAATAACGTTGAAAAAAGGCGCAATTCCATACAAAAAAACGGGTATTGTACGTCTCATAATAAAAACGTGTCCATTGTTAGATTTTGTAGAGAATGATTGCCAGCACTTACTGCAATGTAAATGTAGTCTTTCTTTAAATTGTTTATTCTAAATCTTAATATCCGTAAACATACATTAACTGAAGCTTGTATGAAAACATACGTACCAACTGGTTTTAACATATATTGAACAGAACAGCTAACCCGCAACTTTTGTATTTCCAATATCGTCGTCCAAATATTGAGTAGAGTTAAAAAGTTGTATACGACATTAACATACCTTACATAGTCTATATGTTCTTTGTTATTCAAGTACAAATTTCAAGGATATTGCTTCGATATATTTTGAGAAAAATACATGAAATGTTAGGTACATAAAATGTCCGATGGCGAGTTAGCTGTTTCGTTCAGTATATTTCGTGCACGTGACATATCAGGTTAGGGAGAAAATGGGATATAATGATTGTAAGGCAAAAGTTTACTTATCAAATGTTACCTTGAACTACGCGCAAAATAAATGTTTCTTTTTGGTGTAAAAAGAAAAAAATATAAAACATTAGATAAGAATATGAAAACAAACATAAAACGAAGTAGATAGGTAATAATTTAACTACCTTTATACCAGGATAGAATTTGGATGCCAAAGGTCTGGCTTATACACTGAGAAAGTATGTAGACTATTGTTGATAATATAAAATGTATAAAAAGTAACAAAAAAAAAGGTTAGCTACTCTAAAAGGTTGCAGTATGAAAGAACAAATGAAAACATTTACGAAAAACGTCAGAATATATAGTAAGAGATTGCTGGTAGCCTGTATGGCATGAACTATTATACCGATTATTGACACTATCCCTGCAAGAAAACAATCGTAAACTGACAACACAATAAAACTGCACAACATAACAGTCCAATTGAATTAAAAATCCGTTAAGTTAAATTTTATGATTTACATATTTACCAAATCTGTTTTCAGAATGATTTTAAAATCACTTTAGATAATAAGAATTGAATTGTATAAACAATAAATTAAAATGTTTTTCCATCTACAATATAATAATATTTGTAAACCCAATTAAGCAGATAGTAAACTAGTGGTTACTTATACATTTAGGAATATATATATAAAACAGGGGTAAAGTCCCATTTAATATATACCTAACGAGGGACGAAGTTTTCACAAGGAAACAACCACCACAGTAATACAAACCTAATTAATACAAATTAAAGGGGCATTACTCTATAACGGCAAATGCCACAACCTCTAAAATCGAAGTTAGCCTGTGCTTTGTTATTTTAAACATTGTATTAAAATTTCAAAATATTTGAATCTGACATTCTTATGTTATTGCACGGAAACCAAAGTTTGACGGACGGACGGACGGACGGACGGACTCATGAGAGGGATGTTATGGTTTAAGGTTTTTATCTGTTATAAAAACATCTTTTTTTTTTCATAAAACAAAACAAAACTTATTTTCTTTCTAACCCTAATGTCACAAATCTTGAGATCCAACCCTAATGAAGAAACTCCACAATTCCATTTCATGCACATATGGCACATGGTGGGTTGATGTTTTTACACCCACAAGTCCAACGCACCCCACAATGTACCCAGGTCATGTACGGACAGTCGGACAGACGAACCCAATTTAGTGTCTCCATCATTTCGCAAAGCGAGGTACAAAAATATTTATCATAATAAGTACAGTACATTTATATAGAAGAAATGACAACATTTGTAATGTAATGAAGGCTATTGAACATACAGAAAATCTCGAATAATAGTTAGAATACAACATTTAGTAATTTAGGTACTTCAACCTATTCTAAACATATACATTCCCAAAGCATGTACAAACGTATAATACCACTGTTACTTTGTTTTGATCAATTGTCCCACCATGAAAAGATGTTACTTTTTACACGTACGTATTTAATATTAAACTTGATTTATACTTACTACCTGTATGGTAATTAAAATAATCATCGTATCTATTAGTCATTCATCAAATAAAAGTAGTCCGATCTTAGGACAGGAACATAACAATATTCTACTGGCAATTGAATAGATATTTAAAGTATAGAAAACAAAGCATTCTTTTGTAATATCATGTACTGTTCTATAGCAAGATTTTGTAATATAATGTACTGTTCTGTACCAAGGTTGATATCTTGCATGGGATGCGCCACTTTGTGTTTTGAAGCAAAAAATAATGTTATGAAAAATAATAAACGAATGCATTATCTTCGTTGGACGTGCCTGAGATATTAACCACTTGTACTAACATAAACTTAGGTTATTGCATATAAGTAAATAATGTATCATCAATTAATTATTTATTGGTATCCATTTATGCGTACAGCCCATACCAACATGTCCCTTTTATCTATTATCTATCACTTCTGAATTGTGGAATAGCATGCTGATTCGTTTCTGAGTTAGGAACATTCTAGTCAATTTCTTTCGAATCAGGTCTATTAACCACCAATAAAAAGGCAGAGAATTCTATGCCTGTCAGACAATTCAAAGCAATTAAACGCTTACTGAACTGTGGCTTCATTCAAACTTTCAGTTGAAGCATCTGACCAATCAACGTGCTCAATATTGGCGTTCCCAACATTGCTATCGGGAGAGCTGCTGGGTCCGTACTACATACGAGGAGATGTCAGGGATTGGTGTAGACTATATATTAACTAGTAGGCTGTGTGTGTTACTTACGATGTGCCACGTGTAGTTTCACTACCGAGTTGATGAATCCTTCAAGGTTAATGAAATCTTTGGCAGCGAATCGCAAAACTAAAGCCTCCATAATCTTGTTGCTTATGGAAAATCCTGAAATTATATAACGAAACAGTTTATGTGATGCATTACTTAAAATATTACATAACAGCACTATGGCATACATATATGTATTTGTATTACTCCTAACACGTAGTATGCAACGCATAAGCATGTTTATTTAACCGCATTTGCTTACACTTACTCATATTTGTTAAAATTATATTAACATACAACGACATTAGGTTAATTATAAAGTTTCTAATTCCAACTGCACTATAATAGCTAATAAAATACAAGTGTACCTTCATGGACATACGCAATAAAACCCGAGTGTGATATTTCATGTGTTTTGGCTGTATTCAAAGTTTTCAAGGGATTCTCTTGTCAGATAACATTGGCATTAACAACTGTTATAGTTCGTACTGTTTGGTGGCCATATAAAGCTGTCCGGCACTTTGATCAATAATGATTGCAAACATATACGTGTCACTTCACAGTATACCAGTACTGGATCTACTACGGGTTCTACAAAAATAGTTGCGTCCCTTTTTGTCACACTAACATGATTTTTGCGATTAAAAATATTCCAATGTAGTTTGGGTCGATTTTTTTCAAAATGATCCATAGGGTATGTGATTTTTTGCTACAGATGAGAATACCAAAAGTATATAGGTTATACTGCAATAAGACATCACAGGTGTTAAAAAGTGATTTTTATAGGATTTTAACAGATGGATGTATTTATAAGCATCTGAAGCCTTTTTTTTCTGAAAATATAAACTTTGGAATGTCACTGCGCTGTCTTTAAAATTAGGCAAGCTGGTCAACCTACCACTTATTATTATGTTTGGATACAATCTTGCTATAGACAAACAAACAGTTTAAAGCTATTTACATTTATGGAAATCTTAGACCTTATTTTGTATAGAATAAAGAACAAAATTTAACTGCATAGTGAGATCTATATAATCTATGTTCGGAAGCATGATGGTTCTGCATCTATCATTATCCGCAAATAAAACCGAATATGAAATTTCTTTTCTGGATATTGTTCTATACTTCTTGTTATTTCTACACTTTGTCCGTGCACTCACAAATGCAATGTTTCTTGCTGTGCAGCGGCTGTAAAAAGTAGGCCATACTTTGCTTATATATTTCTGTTTTTAGAATGTTTAATCTCATACAGTGTTGCTGGAAAATAGAACAACTATTAAATATATTTAGGATGCATATTATCCCTTAATAAAACCGAATCTGTTAATCTCCTTTCTGGATAGCTTCTTACACTACTAATGGATTCCTGTATCGTATTTTATTACCTGCTATTCTAAATGCATTTCTTAACGAGTATGAATCCATCACAGACCCATTGCCCACAGCGAACCTGCGAAATATGTTCTGAAATGTAACACAAGAACTTAATACATTATTTTGACAAGATGTTTAGTTTTCAAACATTTAGATAATATTCCTAGAATGTTCATAGCAGTAAGGAAATATGAAATGTAAACATATTAGATAGTAAACATTTGTTTTGACATTTTCAATTGATTTCTATAATATATTTCACCGACAGAATTCTCATAATAGTAGTGAACCAATTGTACATGTGTAAAATCAAAAAGGACGGAACTGTTGCAACACTACATAACAGAAATGACGAGTATTAGTTAACACAGAACTAAATTTAAATATAAAAGAATAAATTTTCAAAATGTGACACTAGCATTCACAAGACACAACCATCACACGCACACACGCACGCACACACGCACGCACGCTCGCACGCTCGCAGGCAGGCAGGCAGGCAGGCAGGCAGGCAGGCAGGCAGACAGACAGACTTATTTATATATAGTTATATGTGAACTCACCTGCCAGAAGGATAGTTTTTGTAACAGCTGCATGTACTCGTCATATGTAAGCCTACCATTCATATCCTTCTACAGATATGTTAAGAAAGCGAATAATACAATACTGGTTGTAAAGATACATAGTCATCATGCTGGGCTGGTTGGTTGTATGGTGTTTAGCGTCGTTTACAACAATGTTCCAGTTATATCGCGATGTTGGCTACATCAGACAGTATTCTTAGCACTGAAGTATCATGCCACAGACACATGGTATGTTACCTCACCCAGTTACAAATAATATTCTATCGAGAAATCTTAAAACACCAGTTCAATCCATTGACCTCTCCAAATATAACACTAAGTACTGGTTTTACCAAAGAAACGGACTCGAGAATGGCCCAAACTTTTGAGTTTACGTTGTTATCGAGGTGAACTGAGTTAATAAGTACATACTAATCAGCAGGTAATCTAGGTTTGATATTTATAATAAAAGGCATTTCCATGCAAAAAGGATACATCAAATATTGTTATCGCTGCTTTACATGTCTCCGGTGATAGGAAGATTCTCTGAATATGCACCTCTGAAAAAAAAAACTCATCAATTAACATTGGAAACGGGGTATTGATGTGTTATAATGACGTCATCAAAATCAATCATCAAGATATTGAAATATATTCACAGTCTAGATATTGTGTTCAACCGGGCACGATTAGCTCAGTCGGTTACGCGTCTGACTATCAATCTAGGGGTCGTGAGTTCGAATCCCCGTCCGTGATGATTGAAAAACGACATTGCGTTTCATTATAATTCGTCTCTCACCGCTGATTCAAGTGAAGAAGTTATCGGTTACTTTCGGAGATGGGGTGTGCTCGAGTACTGGTTAACCTTTCAGGATCCCAGGAAACAGTAGTTAGGTTAACTGATCGTCTGTTAGCCCTCGATGGCATAAAAATGACGCTAAATATTTAATCAATCAATCAATCAATCAATCAATCAACCAGGTGATTAACCAGGTACAATATATAGATTTCGATTTTGACCAATGAATCTACTTCAAAGTTTTATATATTTTTATTACTGCAAAGTTTTATAACTTTATTGGTAAAATTCTAGACCGCAGCGTGGTCTAGTGGTAGAGCATCCGCCTCGCATGCGGAAGGTCGTGGGTTCGATCCCCGGCCGGGTCATACCAAATACTTAAAATAAAAATGGTACTAGAAGCTTCCTCGCTTTACGCTCAGCATTTAGAGGACAGTTCTAGGTCTGGTCGGCCCGGTGTCAGTATAATGTGACTGGGTGGGGGTATCATACCAGGTGTCTGCGGCATGATACTCCAATGTGACAGCGCTTAGAATACTGTCACAAATAGACACCGTCGCGATATGACTGAATAACATGGTAAAATTCGCTTAATGCAATTTTAACACATACGTAATATCTCAATATCTCGAAAGTGTTGAATTCTATTCCACATAAAGATTCTAAAGCTGTCATAACATGTGTTTGCTTGAAACGAATTTAATTAAACATATATGAAACGGTACATTTCAATTCAATTTAAACTTATCTGAATTGGCATGCTACTTTTTAAACACGGGTATAATTCAATATGGCTCCAACATTTAACATAGCCTCTCATGAAAGGATTCACTGCAACTGCATCTGTATTTTCTTTTATATGTTGTTGGAGCGTTCTATACTTTAAACGAATCTTATATTCGATGTTATTGACATTTGAAATAGTACCCTTCCGTGCCTTGTAGTGGCTGTAAAATATCGTTTCTGCTTTGACTAATTTGTATTATAATTATTATTTCTGATTCTATTGGATCCTGAGAGTTCATTCCATATTAGTCTGTAGAACGGACTCAGCTAACCCGATTGGGTCCGTGAAATAGGAGCACATTTGAGCATGTCGATTTAACATAATACAATTTAAGCCAGTGCTGGGAAGCGTGTTACACATCTAAATACCCGTCATGAAGAGACCCAATAAAACCGAGTCTGCTATTCTCGTTTTCTAATGACGCTCTATGCCTCCAGAGGAACATTTTATCTATTCGTATGAATGTTTAAGTGCACTGAACCCTATTATATACATATAGTATGCTACCGTACACCCAGTTCTATCTTATATACACTTAAATAACAAAAATATCTAGACTTCTTTTATTTCATTAACTTACATAAATAAAATAATTGAAAACTCACCCAGTATTAGATAAAGTTAATTAATAAAATTGTCATTAATTAAGAGATTTGATATTGGCCCAGTTATTGGTACTCGGACATTCATATTGGCCCTCGGCCGTAACACTATAATACTGGTCAGTCATTTACTACTTTAAAACCAAAATATCATATACATCATTATACATCATTATACATCATTATACATCATTATTACCTTCCTGTTCCACGTCACAACAAAGCATCGGTGTCGTCTTGTTCTGCTCTTTGTACGACAAAATCGCCTTTAGTCCATACCCATCAATTTCTTCATACTACAAGATAAAGGTTGGATTCAATCTTCATTTTAATAAACTGTAACCCCGTATCAACAACAGGGATTACATATATCACTAAATATTATAGTATACCTTTTCATTCGGTAATTTTACCTTAGACAATGTCAGATATTACAAGGAAGTTACTTTCATGATGTGATATAAGTAACAGAAAACGAAGCATAGTTCTAATGCTTCAAATTTCAATGACATAAATGAGTCGAATATTAATATAGATCGTATCAACGTACTTGTATTTTTCAATATACGACAAGTTTGCAATAGAAAAAGAAGTTCTTTAACATAATCATAAAAACGTAGTTGAACTACTAACATCTTTTATTTAATGTTTATTAATTTGTTGGCAGGTATGTTAGGTTGGAACGTTAAAATTGAATTAAACTATAAATTCACTATGAGTTAGTCCATTTAGCACTGTACAGGATTTACAAAGCTCACCCTATTGCAAAACATCAGGAACCTTTTTCTGAGAAAGAATATCATATCGGCGTCCAGCTGTTTTTCAACCTGGAGAAAAATGAGATTTATAATAAAGTATTTAACAACAGTGTTATACAGTCAAACCTATGTAAGTGGTCACCTCTATTAAGCAGCCAACTGTCATAAGCAACCATGTTTTCTATTTCCTTTTTCTATGCTTCCAGAGTAAATTAACCTGTATTAAGCAACAAGCTGTCTTAAAAGGCCACTTTTGCTTCTTCCCATAACTGGCTGCTTAAGACAGGTTTGATTGTACATATAAACCATTTTTTTAGCATATAAACAATTCAGCCCAAGTGCAGAATGTATTAAATTTGAAATTAAATAATCCATTTCCGGAAACATTAAACAGGTCTAAAATTAAATAATCTATTTCTGGAAACATTAAACAAGTCTTAAATTAAATAATTTCTGGAAACATTAAACAAGTCTAAAACTGAATAATCTATTTCCGTAAACATTAAACCAGTCATAGACTTAATATTCTATTTCTGGAAACATTAAACAAGTCTTAAATTAAATAATCTATTTCTGGAAACATTAAACAAGTCTTAAATAAAATAATCTATTTCCGGAAACATTAAACCAGTCATAGACTTAATAATTTTTTTTAGGAAACTTTTAATCATTCCAAGTATGGGCATCTTGCTGTTTTAGTTATTTCAATTGTATTTTAACTGTTACGTTTGCAAGAATATAAGATTGTAACTGTTTCATAAAAATAAAAATAAAACAAATACAATTTTTCCTTTCAAAATATCTGTATTTATATACTTATATAACTAAATTAGCATCTGTAAATTAAAACTGATCATGCGTACCGTATTAATAGTGCATATAGTGCACATGTATATAGGAGCAGTTACCGTGAACACAAACTATATTTGCAGCAAACGTTTCGCATTTTCTGATTTTATGATGTGCATCAAAAATTTATCATATAAAACTCAACATAAGAATATTCTTTAAATGAATTGATTAAACTTATGTTTTACAAATTCCAATAAACTTGCTATTTTGATGTACCGTACACTAACGTTTGGATAATACCAAAACACGTATTTCCCAAAAGGGTTTTCAACTGTTAAAATATTAAAAAAACAAACTGCTTTAGTTGTTTTACTGAAATACAAAAGCTTTAAAATCAATATTGTTATATACGCAAAATGGGTTTACCAAAGTAATGAGTCATTAATCAACAAGGAAATAGATAAATCAATTGAAACGACTAAAAATCATAAGGAAATGGGAAATTATTCTGTCAAAATTTAGCATATATTTTCATTTTTGTGCTCTCGGTATTATTATAAATTATTTGTTTTAAACAATTTTATGCGATTATTTTCAACAGTTTTCGAGTTTAGATACGCTTAGCTCAAGAACAACGATTCACAAATCTGTTGAAAAAACTGGGAAAAATATAGCGTTAAAATCAAACATTTATTAAATGTTCACTGCATTACTTCAAAAGCAAACACGGATGATGTGTACCAAACAAAGAGCATAGTTGATACTTCCTGATTGAACCTGTTCATATGGGGGTAATGGAGTAATGCAACACCCTTCACGCACCCAGCGCCGGCGTGAGCGGTATTCTTTTCTTGGTCAACACTATGTGGGCTCCATGATTCCAAGGTATCAGACATAATAGCACAGCTTATTTTATTTTATTGACATTCAATGCGCATTCTTTCTATTACAAGTTTAATAACCTTGCAATCTTAACGTGGTGTCTTAGTTCTAAAACCAAGAAAAGAAAGAATATAACAGACTTTAAAGTTGTCTATGTGAAAATTTCGCTTGTTACTAGTATTTCTTATTACTAAATAGTTTTCCCAGGTTTAGAGGGTTGTGGGTAAGATCCTCAACCACGGCTCTGTGTGGTGTCCTTGAGCAAGACACATATTCCGCATATGCTTAGTACTGGTTCTACCCGGAAAGACTTCGAGCGTGATTTTTATAAGTTGTTATAACTCGTTTCACAATCGAAGTAAAATATGTAATTTTAGAAAAATGTGTTAAATGATTTCCTCTTGCTTCAAAGACAATAAGTTGGGTCATGACGGGCAATGAAACGTGCAACATCCCTCATTCACCTTAGCCTCACCGTCAGCTGTCGTCTGTTCTCGAGCAACACTGAATGAGTTTTATAATTCCAAGGAATCAGAAAAACAACAGCATTGAGTCGAAGTATGGTGTGCCATTTTGTGAATTTTACACAGTAGATAGGGCTGCTGTTGTGATGTCAATACTTTTGATATAAGGATACCTTGGAAACACAGAAGTATATGTGACATTTTGCGAATGTTACACAGTAGATAAGGCGGCTGCTGTGATGTCAATACTATTTGATATAAGGATACCTTGGAAACACAGTAGTATATGTGACATTTTGCGAATGTTACACAGTAGATAGGGCTGCTGTTGTGATGTCAATACTATTTGATATAAGGATACCTTGGAAACACAGAAGTATATGTGACATTTTGCGAATGTTACACAGTAGATAAGGCGGCTGCTGTGATGTCAATACTATTTGATATAAGGATACCTTGGAAACACAGTAGTATATGTGACATTTTGCGAATGTTACACAGTAGATAAGGCGGCTGCTGTGATGTCAATACTATTTGATATAAGGATACCTTGGAAATACAGAAGTATATGTGACATTTTACGAATGTTACACAGTAGATAGAGCTGCTGTTGTGATGTCAATACTATTTGATATAAGGATACCTTGGAAACACAGTAGTATATGTGACATTTTGCGAATGTTACACAGTAGATAAGGCGGCTGCTGTGATGTCAATACTGTTTGATATAAGGATACCTTGGAAACACAGTAGTATATGTGACATTTTGCGAATGTTACACAGTAGATAAGGCGGCTGCTGTGATGTCAATACTATTTGATATAAGGATACCTTGGAAACACAGTAGTATATGTGACAGTTTGCGAATGTTACACAGTAGATAAGGCGGCTGCTGTGATGTCAATACTACTTGATATAAGGATACCTTGGAAACACAGAAGTATATGTGCCTTTTTACGAATGTTACACAGTAGATAGGGCTGCTGTTGTGATGTCAATAGTATTTGATATAAGGATACCTTGGAAACACAGTAGGCAAACAAACGAAGAAAACGTTTTACATGTTTTACACCAAGCCGTAATATTTTCAAATAAATACACACAAAAATTTGCAATAAACAAATAAGCGCGCAAGCACAGTGCAAACACACAAATGCACACCAATGAAAGCTTTCAGAAGAGAGACTTTGTACAAGCTAAAAAAAGCTTTCTTCTCAATTCTTGTGTTATGCATCGCTGTGTAATGAGTATATGTAAAATGTTGATAACAAATCAATATTGTTTAAACCAAAGCGGCATAAAAAAATAAAGAAGGAATCAAATACAATACACGTAACTGTCATATACATTAAAGTATCAGAATATGAATTCGATGCCGAAACAGTCAATGACTTTTATTAAAGTTTGCTTTAATCTATTCCGTATATATTCTTTTATCTTTTTCGTAAGAAACATCAAGGTAATACTTCTCTATGGTGTTTCAACTTAAATTTGATACTTATTGTTAAATGAGAGGTCTTCTAAGATTATAACAGTCCTGATATTTAATGCACCTGGACGGGAATAAAGAAAATGTGATTGATATTCCAGGTAAGACATAATTTTCAAATATACTGATTAAAAAAATATTACTTCCGTTTCATATCTTGCTAATAATGTAATGTTAAGCTTGTGTCGACCTTTTACCAATAAATTATTGTACCGATATCAAACATTTACCACTTCTATTGTGTCAATGTCATCTTGTTCCTAAAACACGAAATTGGTATGTGATTACATGTCTAGTGATTATATATGCTTAAATAAACTGTTACAGGAATACACGATGTACAACATTGACATCTACTCCATGTCAATAACATTAACATCGTCATTTTATTACAGGTAAAATTGGCCTCATTTTCTATCGTCATCATAATCATCCACTTATGACATCACCACATATCATCATCGTCATTTTCATTCTAACCTGAACTATATAGGTCACAAACAGTTTTGTTACATACATGTATATATCACAATATTTTTCACAAGCATATCGTCCTATGGTGCAGTAAGACACCAAGTGTATATGAAATAAGACGACATTTGGTACATTTTTTTAACCAATCGGGCGATTATAGTATATATAAATATATCGGTATATACTTTCCCTAATTTCATTTTCTTTTATTTAGTATCAAAAATCATAAATACCTGTAAAATGGTAACGGTGTCAGGGTCGTCCAATTCCCTGTAAATGATATATTTTTAAATTTAAATAAAAAACAGTTTGAACATATTTGTAAAATACAATATTTGCCGCTTCTCTCTACCTGCCTATTTAACAAACAAAACAATGTCAATATCAGTTTGTTAAATGGGCATGCGCAGTGGGTCGGTCCGAATACCAGATAGAAATGATGCAATATTTGACATAACATTTTAGCTACATGCCAAAGAATTTCGAAGACCAGTAATTTAATTTACATACAATAACAAGGAAGCATTGACAAAATAGTCAAATAATTGTTGTTTTCAAAAGTAATGACAAATACTTGTAAGTCAGGTTAACAGAATGCCTTGGCCCTAGTTTCACCCAACATCTTAGCTTGAGATTTTTCGCATCTCAAATTTTTGAAATGCTATAACTTCATTTATATTGATCATTTAACATGTTACCCTTGACAACGAGTACAGATTTGTTATGACGTCACTTGTGTACGGTTATTTAACGTGAAATGCATCCAAGTTACCATTTAGAGAACTGACACATTTGAGTTGAGGAAATTTCACCTTGAGATATTTAGTGAAACCGGCCAATGTACGTTAAACAGAACACTGAAAACGAACGAAGTCTGATCGTATGTTAAGAATCTATTGTTATACCTTCCAAAACTGGTCTACCACTTTACAAAACATATTTCCAATAGGTGATGTAGCATAAAAGTATACAGCCAACACAATAGTATAGACATAGCCATAGACCAATCATGAACATTACAGTACATACGAAATATGAATGTCAACATGGGTCACCACCTGAGAACAGCCAGTAGCAAATCCACCAATGGGAACCTTGAACCTTTAATCCACCATTGATCACCATTGAGTTTGTTGTTTGTGAAACTTACATTTAACTGTTTGTCAACCACTGCACTACCACAAGAAAGGGTCATGCAGTATAGAAGATATTGTTTCTGTTCAGTGTGTACACTGTTGGCAAAGTGAAAGTAGACTTCCGAAATCGTGTAATCATATCCCGATTCTTAAGCATCGTTGTTTTTTTTATAAATTCACAATTCAAACATGACAATACTTTCAAAATATTCAAAATACATTAATAATTCCATTCAAATAAAAAAAAGCATTGAACTAAGAAAATTGTATTTTTAAAGAAGAGGAAACAATGATTATTTGTAACTGCTATTATGCGACTACCCCGCGGTAATGGTTGTACTATGCCTACGGGTACATCTAACTTTATTTAATTGGGTTTAACGTCATTTTCAACACATTTCAGGTCATTTATAGCATATCCAGTTTTACTGGTGGATGAAGACCTCTGACTGAGTCAGACTGAGTAGAACCACCGTCATTCCGCAAGTAACTGGCAAATTTTCTCACATACATTTTTTGGAGCGAGCGAGACTCAAACCGACTATAGTGATGAGAGGTTAGTGATCGTGGGCATACCTTACCACTGCACTTCTATCATCTGTAAACATTCTAAGATAAAATTTTCCTTCCATTCCATGTTTCTCCGTGACTGGAAGTATGACGTACGATCCGGGTAGAAGTGTAAAAAAGCGGACTATATCCCGGTCAGTACGTATGCCAGTAGAAGCAGTGTGCATGGAGTGTACAAAATTATTCGTCTGTAACCTTGTGGTTCGTCCTTGCGGTGCCTAATAAAGCATAAACATAGCCATATGTGTTTATACATATAAAAAAATAGCTTGTATGCAATACTAAGAACTAATACATGATAAAATTATAATTCATTTAGATAAAGATCGTGTCAGGGTCAATAGTTGATCAACAATCCCTATTAAAATGTATTATAACTGGAGATTTAAATGCAGTTTATATTAATGATATCGCAAAAGCGAGATTTTCCAAGGCAAAATCATTTTCTTATGTCAGGAAATCTAGCAAATACTTCTGAATATATTCACATTAAAGCGGGATTCAATAATGATCATTATCATCGTTACATTTTGTATCATTTTTAAAGATAGCATTAGAGACTTCCGCTTCATTAATGTCAATAATTATGACAAAAATGAATAATAAAAATACTTGATAGAAACAATACCATGCATAAAAATTAAATATGTAAGCGTAAACAAAACCCCAATTGAAATAGGGCTTGACTTAAACAAAGAACCGTTAGAAACGCAATTTTATTAACAGTTAAAATGATATTAGAACTGGAAGTGAGACAAAACCGATTTTAAATGGTAGCTCTAAATTAAATAAAGCGCATTTGAATCCGTTTAAAAAGTAGACAAAGTAAAATATCATGAATAAATGAATAATTCACAACTTTAGAGGAAAAAAATACATATTTAATAAAACCTGGTTTGAAACAAGTTTAAATTTCATTGGCTTATACGAATATAAGGGACACTTCTGTATAGTTTGAATGGATTTTGCACTTCATAATTTGATACAGAATATCGAATTTCTAAAGTGCAATCAAATCTTACTAGGTTTATTCCAAGACAGTAAAAAGCTAAAATGAAAAATTAACAAATCAGTAAACCACAAAATGAAAATATATAAGAAAAATTACAAATCAATAAAACAAAACAAAGGGAAATACTGCTACGTAACACCGATCTAAAGTGAAAGAAAATATTTACTGCTACGTTTAAATCTACAACAGACTCAAACATAAAACAATCTACATAAATACCTTAGGCGAATGATACTGATAAATAAATCATAAACATACAAAATACAAACTTACAGCTTCAAATCTCTGTGATGTTTGCAATATGAAAGTTGGGGCACATTAAATAGTTTACTATTTGAATTTGCATGTGCAAAGTTTCTTTATAAAATATTTTATATTTACAGAAAAAATGTCAAGGTGTCACTCCTACTTTCCAATACTATCTTAAATACAAATTGAAAAAGAAGGAGAAATAACACTTAAATGCAATAAATTTACATAGATGAACATATTAAATGGAAATTTGTTCTCCAAAACAATACGAATTCCTAAAAGCAGGAAGAGCCACTGCTACGTTTATTTCCTCTCCATTTATCCTCTATTTCAAGTATTATTGTAAAGCTGTTTTTATACATTTTCTTGTTACGTAATCCTTTAAATACATATAAAAATAAATTGTATTTAACTAGGTTACATACAAAATGAATATAGTTACCTTAAAAGGAACTTTAATAGATTAATAAAACTCCATGTTTTCGTTTTGCTTTGTTTATCTTTTTGTTTTGCTTTACTTAGCTTTTTGTTTGTTTAAACGCATTAAATCATGATGCATTAAATGTTTGAATATACTTATAAATACACTCAGGGACTCTGAAAACGCAAAGAAAGTTTGTATATGTTAAAATTGCCATCATTGTCTTCTACTGTCAAAATATCATGACTGAGATTAATGGAGAGAATTATTGCGAGTTTCTGCTGTAGAATATTGAATGCAAAATGGTCTCGTACAATAGTAAAACAACATTTCACAGACGGAAATCGCAGCAATAATTATCTCTAAGCGACTGAGATACATTGCATGTATCCAGGCGAATGGTTCATACACTCGTTATCGGCGCAAGTGAATTTTCGCTTTTGAGGGAGCGTTAAAAATGGAAAAATTGCATAAAAAATTCTTGTCTCAGTCATGAATTGTTGACAGTAGAAGAATAAGGTGGCAATAAACTTTCTTTGTAATCGCATGACAAATTACCTGTATACAAGTGGTGCGACCCCGAGTGTACATACATAATGAAACAGTATATGTGCCTATTTCTGTGGCTATATTTGAGTTGTAAAATGATTTTGAGGAATTAAAATATTTAATCAAAACAATGGTCAATGACTTATGTTACTTGGTTTTGATTTACCTTAAAGATGAGACACCCGCATGGTACAAACTCCCTGTTCTCGCCCAGGAGTCGGTACTTCTGCATGAGGGAAAGAACTACACAGCATTTCTGACGTAACTCGATGTAGAACTGGCTATTGCAACTAAGTAAATCTAAAACAAATCGAAGGAAATTCAGATATTAAGGAAATAGAATGTGCATCTCAACGTAACAGTTTACTTTGAATAACATACGGTAATCTCGAAATGTGCTTGACTCATGTTTACGTATCAGGTCAATACTTCTGTATGTATGTACTTATGTTTTGGATATATTTAAGTGGCGTAACTGACCCTAAATTTATGTAAAAGTCCAGTAGATTGTAGGTGGTCTGGGTATTCCCTTCCCAGATTGTTTTTATTTTTGTGCATTTCGTGCGTTCTGTGGACATTTTCAGGAGATAAAAGTATGCAAGCCTCGGCGTTTTGACGCAAAGACAGCTAAGGCACTGAATTTTCTTATTTAAATCTCTGAGAATATAAAAAGGTGAGATAATCCCAATGTTTGTGTATTATAGTCTATAATTGATGTTATGGTATTTTAATCTCATTTAAATGCCATGGATTGGTGTGTATATTCAGAGTTAATAATTAATGATAATTAAAATACTTTTATTAACAGAAGGTTACACATTATGACGTAATACTGCTGGAATCAATGTACATATCATATTTTCAATATGTCCTTTTGCAACAACATTAACAACATTACAGTATAATACCAACAAATTAAAATGATGAAGATTTTCAAATGGCCCTTTAACTGAAACGATAACAAAAGTGCCGAGTGACCTCTTTAGTAAAATGGTTAATTGACCAACAAGCTTGAAATAAAAATGTATCGGAATTTTACTGAACAGAAGGGTTCAATACAATAATAATCCAGTGTTGCTATTTTTTCTGGTTTTTTTTAATCAGTTAATTCATTCAATGTAGCTCGAAAATAGAATAGCGTAAAAACCGCTGCTGGTGGGCATGTATGATGTTGTATATATTATTACTTCTCATTGTCAACTTAATTAACATTTTATTGTCTAAGCTGCGTTCTGTATTTTCAAAGATTCACCAACTATTCTTGAGAATATTCTTAGAATTAAGCTTGAAAATCCAAATTTCAATTTTAAATATCTAGTTTGCCATGACAGATAGAATAATTGTGGAAGTTCTTTTGGCTGTATATTATGTGTCCCTAATGTTAGCATATCTTATATCTAAAAAATGGTTTCTTGTTTTTTTGTCCAAAATGCATTCTTGACTTCAAATCTGAGACCATATTTTTATGAATGGTTGGTGAATATCACTCGCCCCTGTTTCAACAACATATTTTAGAATACACTTGCATATTTAATAACTAAAATCTATAGAAAACATCCAGGTGATATTATCTTAGACTGGTTGCATAAAAAACTATAGTCGATTGCATTAATGTTGATTAAAGAATGTTTACATAACCAGTCAAATCTAAACCTTTTAAGCATTTAAGTAAACCATAAGAAAGTGTTGATGAAACTTTTTACTACGATCACGCATTTCAACTCTTACTTCAATACAGTGTAATGCTGCCAATGGTTTAACAAATCAGTAGCATAAAATCATTATACACATGTGTTATGAAGCAACGAATGCTAAATATTTTTCAAATACATTTTTGTTATATCCGAAATATCTTACGTGAATCTAGGCCACCGCCTGCATTAAATCCCCGACGCCATTGCCTATGGGCTTCCACAGACTTCCAGGGTATCCTGTGTTTCAATTTGGGCTCTAATTTCCACGCTTCCGGTGAAAGATGGCAAATCTCGAGGTTTGAAAACATTTTCGAAAACTCGGAAAATGACATCCTGAAATAATTACAGTAAAACCTGTGTAAGCGGTCACTTCATTTAAGCAGCCACTTGTCTTAAGCAGCCACAATTGCTATTTCCCATTTCTATGCATTAATAGAAATTAACCTGTATTAAGCAACAATCTGTCTTGACATGCTACTTTTGGTCCTTCCCTTGACTTGCTGCTTAAGACAGGTTTGACTGTATAAAGATGTAGTTGAACGATAGCAGTTTAAGCATTTTCTTACCAAATTATAGAATTCTATAAAGATTTACCAAATATATCTGTGTTAACTTTGTAGGCAAGGTTAATTAACTGAACACTACTTTGAAGATGTTTATTCAACATAACACCTTAGGTGATAAAGAAGGAATTGTAATAAAAGAAGAAATGGAAATGAAAAGCAGGAAGGTTTGAATAGACGAAAAGAAATGATTAAAACTAAAAACTGACATCGAATTAAATGAAATGATGAACCTATCGGATAATTATGGCATGCAAACGTAGAACGATTAAACGAGTTGACAAAGAATAGAGTAATTAAGACATGTGGTAACGCAGTAATTGACATTTTGTCTTAAAGTCTCACTACACAGGTGCACTCATTTTGTTGCCATGGTAACATGATTCTTGCACTTGACACAAGTCCTATGACGTAATTGGGTTGATTTTTTTTCATAATGGTTCATGTAGGTTGTGATTTCTTGCTGCAGATGAGTAGAGCAAAGTTATCATAGCATATACTGCAATAAGACAGCATTGGTGTTAATAAAAAGTGACATGTATAGGATTTTAACAGATGCATGTATCAATGAGCATTTGAGGAATTCATTTTTTAAAAAATGTTCAGGTTGTTTCACTGCAGGTCTTTAAAACAACCAAGCTGGTCAACATACCAGTTATTGTGTATTTTAGTGTGCGAATACATTCCTGCTATGGCAAAAATTCTATGTGGATGTGTTTATCTTGTAAATCCTAGACATTAATTTATATAGAACAGAATTAAACTATGAGGTGAAACCTGAAGTGTCATATTAGAAATAATGAAAGATAAGAACTTTATCGACAATTCAATAGGTCAGATTGAACATATTCAAAATTGAAAATAAGTAAAAAGAAGTGAAAATTGCAACTGAAGCAAATCCAAGATTAAAAGGGTTAAAAAAAACATTTAATTAAATTAAATAAAATAGACAAATTGACATGAAATGCCATTAATAACGAATTTAAGGTTAAACTAAACGGATACTCATGTATTAATATATTGTAATAAACGGAACTAAATTAATTAAAAGAAAAGTAGATATACTAAATATGATATAGATCTATATGTTAACATAAATGTAAGGATATAAAATAAAACCTGAAACAGAGTTGTGGATGTGGATATGGTGATGTCATAGTGGTGCTATGATCTTTGAATGCTACCTCTCGTATTCGTATATAACTGTGATGTTGTATTGTAAAAATGGTCTCATATAAGTTTCTTTAGCACATGTAGCAGAACGATAGTGGTTTTCAATGATATCTCTTGTCCAATTGCATGGAATAATATATATATTTCCTAGAGAAAAAGTCTGACTTTTTTAACGACCCTCGTACTTATTTTGCAGTGTCAAATCAGAATAGAATGAACTGTTAAAACAGTTATACGTATAATAGTATTTTTTGTCATACTTATTGTTCATGAATTAAGTTTCGAACTTAAATAAGATCGTCACTACTTTTACCAAATAATTGCTTTACCATTTGAAATTTAAATTAATACACATCGATTTTAACGAAATTTCAGCTCTCCAGTGGTATTTATTATAGTACCTACTGTCCGTCCAAAAGCGGTGACAAATGTCTTGGCTTTTATTCTGTATGTATGTAATGTGCCTACTATACTTAGTTTATTTGGTGTTGATGCTGTGTTTATGGTTGTTTCAATGGAATGCTACTTCTCGTATTTGGTTATATTTGTTCTTAGTATTTCAAAGTATATTTCTGCTATTTGCACACAGTAGTTATTTGACAGTTCTAGACAACGCTCACCAAAACTCGCTCTCCTTCAGTTTCCCGTAGCTTAGTTTCATCTTTATTTCATAACTAACAGTTGTCCACAGTGTCGACCTGCAATACATGCATCCAAATGTAATATGAAGTCAATGCTATATGCATTATACACTACAGTAAAATAATGTAGTCGATGCTATATGTATTATACACTACAATAAAATAATGTAGTTGATGCTATATGTTTTATACACTACAGTAAAATAATGAAGTTGATGCTATATGTTTTATACACTGCAGTAAAATAATGTAGTCGATGCTATATGTATTATACACTACTGTAAAATAGTATAGTTGATGCTATATGTAGTATACACTACAGTAACAAATGTAGCTGATGCTATATGTATTATACACTACAATAAAATAATGTCGTTGATGCTTTATGTATTATACACTACAGTAAAATAATGAAGTCGATGCTATATGTATTATACACTAACAGTAAAATAATGTAGTTGATGCTATGCTTTATACACTACTGTAACAAATGTCGTTGATGCTTTATGTATTATCCACTACTGCAAAATAATGTAGTCGACGCTATATGTATTATACACTACAGTAAAATACTGTAGTCGATGCTATATGTATCATACACTACAGTAAAATAATGTAGTTGATGCTATATGTATTATACTTTGCAGTAAAATAATGTAGTCGATGCTATATGTATTATACACTGCAGTAAAATAATGTAGTTGATGCTATATGTATTATACACTAACAGTAAAATAATGTAGTCGATGCTGTATGTATTATACACTGCAGTAAAATAATGTAGTTGATGCTATATGTATTATACACTACAGTAACAAATGTCCTTGATGCTTTATGTATTATACACTCCAGTAAAATAATGTAGTCGACGCTATATGTATTATACACTACAGTAAAATAATGTAGTCGATGCTATATGTATTATACACTAGAGTAAAATAATGTAGTTGATGCTATATGTATTATACACTGCAGTAAAATAATGTAGTCGATGTTATATGTATTATACACTACAGTAAAATAATGTAGTCGATGCTATAGTATTATACACTACAGTAAAATAATGTAGTCGACGCTATATGTATTATACACTATAGTAAAATAATGTAGTCGATGCTATATGTATTATACTCTACAGTAAAATAATTTAGTTAATGCTATATGTATTATACACTACAGTAAAATAATGTAGTCGATCCTATATGTATTATACACTACAGTAAAATAATGTAGTCGATGCTATATGTATTATACACTACAGTAAAATAATGTCGTTGATGCTTTATGTATTATACACTACTGTAAAATAATGTAGTTGATGCTATATGTATTATACACTGCAGTAAAATAGTGTAGTCGATGCTATTTGTATTGTACACTACAGTAACAAATGTCGTTGATGCTTTATGTATTATACACTGCAGTAAAATAATGTTGTCGACGCTATATGTATTATACACTACAGTAAAATAATGTAGTCGATGCTATATGTATTATACACTACAGTAAAATAATGTAGTCGACGCTATATGTATTATACACTACAGTAAAATAATGTAGTTGACGCTATATGTATTATACACTGCAGTAAAATAATGTAGTCGACGCTATATGTATTATACACAACAGTAAAATAATGTAGTTGATGCTATATGTATTATACACTACAGTAAAATAATGTAGTTGATGCTATATGTATTATACACTACAGTAACAAATGTCGTTGATGCTTTATGTATTATACACTCCAGTAAAATAATGTAGTCGACGCTATATGTATTATACACTACAGTAAAATAATGTAGTCGATGCTATATGTATTATACACTAGAGTAAACTAATGTAGTTGATGCTATATGTATTATACACTGCAGTAAAATAATGTAGTCGATGCTATATGTATTATACACTGCAGTAAAATAATTTAGTCGATGCTATAGTATTATACACTACAGTAAAATAATGTAGTCGGTGCTATATGTATTATACACTACAGTAAAATAATGTAGTCGATGCTATATGTATTATACACTACAGTAAAATAATGTAGTCGATGCTGTATGTATTATACACTACAGTAAAATAATGTAGTCGACGCTATATGTATTATACACTACAGTAAAATAATGTTGTCGATGCTGTATGTATTATACACTACTGTAAAATAATGTAGTTGATGCTATATGTATTATACACTACAGTAAAATAATGTCGTTGATGCTTTATGTATTATACACTACTGTAAAATAATGTAGTTGATGCTATATGTATTATACACTGCAGTAAAATAGTGTAGTCGATGCTATATGTATTGTACACTACAGTAACAAATGTCGTTGATGCTTTATGTATTATACACTGCAGTAAAATAATGTTGTCGACGCTATATGTATTATACAATACAGTAAAATAATGTAGTCGATGCTATATGTAGTATACACAACAGTAAAATAATGTTGTCGACGCTATATATATTATACAATACAGTAAAATAATGTAGTCGATGCTATATATATATTATACACTACGGTAAAATAATGTAGTTGATGCTATATATATTATTCACTACAGTAAAATAATGAAGTCGATGCTATATGTATTATACACTGCAGTAAAACAATGTAGTCGATGCTATATGTATTATACACTACAGTAAAATAATGAAGCTGATGCTATATGTATTATACACTACAGTAAAATAATGTAGTTGATGCTATATGTAGTATACACAACAGTAACATAATGTAGTTGATGATATATGTATTATACACTACAGTAAAATAATGTAGTTGATGCTTTATGTATTATACACTACAGTCACAAATGTAGTTGATGCTATATGTATTATACACTACAATAAAATAATGTAGCTGATGCTATATGTATTATACATTACAGTAAAATAATGTAGTTGATGCTATATGTAGTATACACAACAGTAACATAATGTAGTTGATGATATATGTATTATACACTACAGTAAAATAATGTAGTTGATGCTATATGTAGTATACACAACAATAACATAATGTAGTTGATGCTATATGTATTATACACTACAGTAAAATAATGTAGTTGATGCTTTATGTATTATACACTACAGTCACAAATGTAGTTGATGCTATATGTATTATACACTACAATAAAATAATGTAGTTGATGCTATATGTATTATACACTACAGTAAAGTAATGTAGCTGATGCTTTATGTATTATACACTACAGTAAAATAATGTCGTTGATGCTTTATGTATTATACACTACAGTAAAATAATGAAGTCGATGCTATATGTTTTATACACTGCAGTAAAATAATGTAGTCGATGCTATATGTACTATACACTAACAGTAAAATTATGTAGTCGATGCTGTATGTATTATACACTACAGTAAACTAATATAGTTGATGCTATATGTATTATACACTACAGTAACAAATGTAGTTGATGCTATATGTATTATACACTACAATAAAATAATGTCATTGAATGTATTATACACTGCAGTAAAATAATGTCGTTGATGCTTTATGTATTATACACTGCAGTAAAATAATGTAATTGATGCTATATGTATTATACACTGCAGTAAAATAATGTAGTCGACGCTATATGTATTATACACTACAGTAAAATTATGTAGTTGATGCTATATGTATTATACACTACAGTAACAAATGTAGTTGATGCTATATGTATTATACACTACAGTAACAAATGTAGTTGATGCTATATGTATTATACACTACAATAAAATAATGTCGTTGATGCTTTATGTATTATACACTGCAGTAAATAATGTAGTCGACGCTATATTTATGATACACTACAGTAAAATTATGTAGTTGATGCTATATGTATTATACACTACAGTAACAAATGTTGTTGATGCTATATGTATTATACACTACAATAAAATAATGTCGTTGATGCTATATGTATTATACACTGCAGTAAAATAATGTAGTCGATCCTATATGTATTATACACTAACAGTAAAATAATGTAGTTGATGCTTCATGTATTATACACTACAGTAAAATAATGTAGTCGGTGCTATATGTATTATACACTATAGTAAAGTAATGTAGTCGGTGCTATATGTATTATACACTACAGTTAAATAATGTAGTTGATGCTATATGTATTATACACTGCAGTAACAAATGTAGTTGATGCTATATGTATTATACACTAAAAGTAAAATAATGTAGTTGATGCTATATGTATTATAAACTAACAGTAAAAAATGTAGTTGATTACTTATATGCAACATATTTATTCAAACAGGATAGTAATCAGGATTTGAACATTAATTAGAAACAATCTCAAATTCTATTACATGTATGAAACAGGGCATTTTTATTTACTTGAACTGGCCATTTGCATATACATGTGATTCGGCCAGTTTACATACCGTTCACTCCATGCACCATTCCACAAAGCCTTGCCCCATGGGTACCTTAGCCTTACTAATATTGCACTTTTGTCGTCTAGAGGAATCTGCAAAGAAATATCAAATGTATAAATATTAGACATTACCTCTCTTGGATTACAAGGATCAACTACTTTCTGTGTACTTACTGTAAATAAATCTTCAACAAAGTTTAATGATTCCCACCTCACTTTTGAATATTTATTTAAAGCATTTCTATTGGATAATGTACATTTGTTCAAACTTTCTATTGGATAATGCACATTTGTTCACACTTTCTATTGGATGATGCGCATTTGTTCACACTTTCTATTAGATAATGCACATTTGTTCACACTTTCTATTGGATAATGCACATTTGTTCAGACTTTCTATTGGATGATGCGCATTTGTTCACACTTTCTATTAGATAATGCACATTTGTTCAGACTTTCTATTGGCTAATACACATTTGTTCACACTTTCTATTAGATAATGTACATTTGTTCACACTTTCTATTAGATAATGCACATTTGTTCAGACTTTCTATTGGCTAATGCACATTTGTTCACACTTTCTATTAGATAATGCACATTTGTTCACACTTTCTATTAGATAATGCACATTTGTTCACACTTTCTATTGGCTAATACACATTTGTTCACACTTTCTATTAGATAATGCACATTTGTTCAGACTTTCTATTGGCTAATGCACATTTGTTCACACTTTCTATTGGATAATGCACATTTGTTTAGACTTTTATTCTTCGATAAAATCCATTGAGCCGGATTACTTGTTTTAGTAAACTCTCTCTGGACTTTATGTTAGACATTCTTACACATCCATAAAAAACAGAAAACATGATATTGATCCTATAACGAAACTGAATATTTACTTGTACTTTAAATACTAATATATATATACATGTACATATATATATATATAATAAATCATGGTAAATTTTTTAATCTGACTTTTTCTCCTTTTATCCAGTTCCACATGCTTTAATGAATATTTTTGATTGATTGGGCTTCATTTTTATGCCATCCTAACCACTGTTTCTGAGATCCTGAAAGGTTAACCCGGCAGTAACTCGAGCACACCCAATATCCGTACGTTATCGATAACTTTTCCACTTGAATCAGCGGCGAGAGACAAATGATAATGAGACACAATATCGTTGCCGGCAGGGATTCGAACTCTGTATTGATAGTCAGACGCGTTACCGACTGAGCTAATCGGTCCCGGCTTTTGCTGAATATAAATGTTTAACAAAGAGCCAATTGCTACCTCGGCGTATCCGGTTATGCTGTATGCTCGTCCTGTAACCAAACCATTTGGAAGTTGTCTATGTGGGGGTCCTTGGGTCTGAAACAATAAGTGTTTAATTTAAACGGATTTAAACAAAACAATAAATTTCAAATGGGGGTTAACGCCATTTCCAACGCATTACAGATTATGCATGGCATACCCAGGATGGATCTAAATAATTCCTCAAATGCAAAAAAAACTTAATTTTTCACATTACTATTTTGGACCCCAGCTGGGTTCAATCCTACAATCTCGGCGGCGGAAAGTGTATGACTCGTTAAGAAATAGCCACCTGGGAGCTTCGTTCTGGTTAAAAAACATTCAACAAATTAAAATAGTATACTATACCCATCATCTCACTAGTTACGAAACTGTTATAAAAATAGTATATCCAACGGTTACAGGGGCAACACAAACCGCAGCAGTGGTCCACTGGTAGAACGTCCAAGTAGACATCGTCGCTATATGGCTAAAAAAATCTTGAAAGCGATGCTAAACAACAAACAACAGCAAGTAACAATGCAAAACCTACCAATATAGTGGCACTTATCAAAGACGTTCTCTCCATAGAAAGATCAACCATTTTCTGCATCAGCACCGCGTTATCTTTGAATATAAAATTGTCAGTGATGCCGCCTGTGATGTCTTGCAGTGCCCATATCACCATCGTACCCTGAATAGCGCCATAGGAACCATACAGTCTGAAATAATTTTATTATATAATCTATAAATAGATGAATTTTGATTGGCCAGAATGGTCGTTTCCTCATTGACCAAATACTACATGATAATGAACAGTTTTTACTTTTGGATTTGCAAAACTGTGCACAAAATTACGATAAAATACCGCGGTTGTTAAAAATAGGCGCTGAAAATTCCAAGTGTTAACCGAACGCAACGATGAAAACTGAGATGTTCCGAATGCGGCGTTTCACGTCTGATTTCGGCAAAATTATCGGTACTAAAGTGGCCGATACGACAAAAAAGTCAACTTTTCAATTAATTAATATATCTCGCTATTATTTACGAGAGAAACAAACGAATGTAATAATAAGAAACATATATCAAGTTGTGTCCTTGACCGATTGGTGTTAAGACGTTGAACTTATGCAAGCTTTTTTTCCGCCAAGGTTCGTCGGAATCCCGCACGTGGAGTTTTATTTTCAATATCTTTTCTGTTAAGTTAAATTTATTTCATATTCTATTTAAAAACTATTGTTACATAAAAAAAGATAGTAGGCCTAAAGGCTCAGAATTCATTTATTTATATTGTATATAATTAAACAGTTATTGACATTATACCGCCTCGGTACATGTACATGTATATATCTTCTCTTCTATCTTTCCACTATGATCTTTTCAAATTACTATTTATCCTCTGCTTGATCAATGTACTAAGCATTTCGCACTTTACTTATTCTTCCCATTGTTTACATGTATATTGTATACTATTCAGAGAATATGTTTGTTTTTCGCTTAAGCATTGTATTTGTTTATAAAAGTATAACTTTTTAACAACATTTTAGCCATGCATTAATTTTTTGTAACATTGTATTTAGGGAAGGGTCGTAACTAACGTTGTAAGAACTTGTGACCCGACCCAATTGTATATTTATGGCAATAAAATATGTTTAAACTAAATACCGCCTCGGTCAATATTAATTTTTCTGGTGTATAGCACATCATATTGCACAGCTGAGAAGTCCATAATTGTATGTTATTATATATCATCATGAATGCATCTGATTGGTTGAAATTCGAATTAAACAGGTCAAATAAAATGAACTATAGACCACTTATTCCTTCAAAAAATAACTATTGACCACTTATTCTGTCGAAACCGGTTTCATCCGGTTACCGAGTCAATAGTCCACTCAAACTCCATTTGCTCTACCCGATAAAACGATAGTTAAACTGAACTGTCCATATATTCCGTAAATTAAAACTGACACTTTAGTTTCGACTTTTTAACGCTAAAATACAATTTAATCATTTTCCACAACTGATATGTTTATATAATGACGTCAGGTTGTATACGTATTGTCGTTGATGACGTTATTTTAATCAAGATCGGACCCAGCATGTAGCTAAGTACTGGTGAAATTGTACTTTGAATAGTTGCAAATATTTTTAGTCAGAAAATATATTTTTATGAAGGTAAGGAATGTAACTCTTAGAGTTGAATTTGTTAGTGGAGAAGACATACAAAGGCTACGAAACAAAAAATGCTTTTCACACCTCTGTTAAAAAATGCAGTGAAAGTATGAATGAAATGAGGTGAAAAACTTTTACTTCTTGATTTACCTTTTTTTATTGTTATTCAATATAATAAAACAACTATCTACCTTTTTAGCGGTCACTGGTTAAAATTATTTATCCTTATGACTATTGACCCAAAGCAATGAACTAGTTTTATAATATCAAATGATAAGTCAGTCATTTATTGACCTACCTTCATATTCAGTATCACACAGATGCATGCGTATAATAAAATGATAAAGAGTTGGTATAAATCACAATTTGCAACTAACTTTCATTAACAACGTAGATATGAATATACAGTCAAACTTGTCTTAAGCAACCAGTGACGGGAGGAATCAAAAGTAGCCTTTTAAGACAGATTGTGGCTTAATACAGGTTAATTTGCTCTGAACGCATAGAAATGGGAAATAGCAAATGCGGCTGCTTAAGACAAGTGGCTGCTTAATAGAGGTGGCCGTTTAAACATGTTTTATTATATGTAATAACTATAATAATATATGTATTGCATATCGAGACAGCACGCAGAAAATACAACATAAGATGTCTATTGTTTGTTTCCGAAATTCTGCATTAATTTCCTAACCATAACTATTAGAATAAAGCAATAGTAACGGAACGAAATAATAATTTGCTTCTTTTTTCCTGTAATATACTCAAACAGTGAATACTGAGAATCAACAACAACAACAACATCAACAACAACAACAACAACAGCAACAGCAACAGCAACAGCAACAGCAACAACAACAATAACAACATCAGCAGCAGCAGCAGCAGCAGCAGCAACAGCAACAGCAACAACAACAACAACAACAACAACAACAACAACAACAACAACAACAACAACAACAACAACAACAACATTTTCTATTTTAACATCTCTTCGTTAACTTACTTAGCATATGCTTTCTCAAACAGTGCCAGCCAGAATTCATTTGGATCTGTGTTTCTTGTAAACAACAGCTTTCCTGTTTAGAAAATGAAATATAATTTTTATTTACAAACATTGTGCTATGTATATGAATATAAAATGTATTTTGTTATTAATTACAAAGTGGCAGGTCCTGAGAAAGGACACGGTGTTCGGATTCAATCTGCAATTCCTGAAATATTGCTAGTAGTATTTGATAAGTCTACTCACATGTCTACAATGCTTGCAATAAATCCGCTAAAATAAAATGAATGCGGCCAGGAAAAATATTTATGGCACTACGAAATGTTGTATAAAGTCTCGTGAAACGAAACAACCAATCTAAATTAGCGTATTGCTTTTAAAGGGAACGTATCATGATTTTTTCAAACTTTTAGAATTGGCTAAAAATATATTTTCCCCATATATCACGTGTCTGATCCCATACTACTAAAAGGATATCTATTTAAACATGCCAAAACAATAGATTAAAAAGGGATTTCCTGACTTGGGTTACGCGCCTAGGATGGACTAAAATAGATTTCCCGCTTAAAAGTGCATATTTTGTGACGTGTCAAATCAGTCACGTGATTTCATTTTTATTTAAATTTGATCCGTTATGCACAGAGGCAGATCCAGGTTTTCAGTTTACGGGGCGCAACACAGAATCTGAACGGGCACACATGTTTTTCAGTAAAAATAGAGTGGATTTTAAATGAAATATAAGAGTTTAAAGGGGAGGGGCGTAGGTTGTTGTGTTTTTTTAGAGTAGATCCACCATTAATACAGGCTCACACGTAGTTAAAATTGTTACATCTTAGATGAGTCCGAATGACGTCAAGCAGTATACAAACATACAGACATACTAAACCATGCGGATTTGATTTATTTATGATAATGAGATGCTTTTTTTCAATCCATTTTAATCACTATTTAATTTACAGCGTTTTTTTTATGATATGCTCCTTTAAAACATATAACTGTGAAATCATTAATTTTCGTTGATATTTATTTTCGTTGGTTTTGGTTCAAGGGCATATTCTAGGGAACTTAATTTCGTTGAAAAACAAATTTTAGGATTAAAAAATGATTTAAGTGCGATATCTATATTATGCTATGCATGCAAGATTGCGAACCAAATGTAGCAACTTGAACAATGACCTTTACCTTAATCACCTACGCGATGACCCTCATTGTACCTGTTCAAATTCTATAGAAGATGCTGATCATTACCTTTTTAGATGCAATCGGTTTAGGAACCAGAGAATCGTCTTATTTGACTCGACTAGAAATTTTCACCCATTAAATGCAGAGCTTCTTTTATTTGGAAAGACTGCACTTTCTGTTGATGAAAACATTGTTGTTTTCACAGCGGTTCACGAATATATTAAAACAACAAGTCGTTTCAAAGAGTCTTAAAATGACAGCTCATTGTCACACAAGAAATATATTATTTTGCCGGTTATATTTAAAACAAATGTATCTTTAATAGCTTTTAAATCTAAGTACCTGACTTAACAGACAATAAATCTATCTTATATCTTATCTTTCTGCTAATTTATATTACTATTGCTCATTCTTTCTACTTACACATGTTGTTTCTTTTTATTATATTCTTTCCACTTCTAATTTTTTTCCGTTTATATAAACAGCTAAATGCATTGTTACAACTTTAATTGTCGTTTAGTACATAGCCATTGTCAATTGAATTGTGTTCGTAAAATTATAAGGGAAGGGCCGAATCTAAGTTGAGAGAACTTGTGGCCCAACCAATTTGCTTACATACATGTATATGTTGGCAATAAAATATGTTTTAAACTATCTATATTACATACCGCGTTTTAATTTCTGACCTGTTCCAGTATTAAGTCGGGGATTTGGTGTTACGAGTTTTGATCAAACTCAGTGTTATGAAAAGTATGTATCTTTGCTGCATTTAAGGTGTACTCCCACCATTGATTTTTGTTCTTAATTCTATAGTAAATAATAAAAGCTTGAAGGATAATCATTCATAGAGAGAGACTCAAATGGAAGAATTGAAACTCTGCACTACCAAATATGATGAGAAAAGTAAGGGTCATGGGTCATATAAGACTTTTTTTCTGCTCAGTGTGTACACTGTTGATAAAGTGAAAGTAGAATTCCGAATTCATGTATTCATACCCCAATTTCCAAGCATCAATTTTTTTTCTAAATTCACAATTCAAACATGACAATGTTGTCAAAATTTTCAAAATACATCAATAATGTCATTCAAATAAAAAAGTGAGCATGAAAATAAGGAAAATGTATTTTTAAAGAAGATGGAACCAGGATTATTTATAATCGCCATTATGCGACTACCCAACGGAAGCACTACCCCACGGAAGCACTTCCATTTTACAATGATGGCTCTCACCTCTGTGTGTTGGTAACCGATCATCTATAACCACCTCAATCCATTCCCCATATCGCCAAAACCGGAAGCGACATATTCCACCATAGTGTTCGTCAAATGCTTGGCCTTCTGGGATACATTTCTGGACCAATGTTGGTGCGAGGGTCAAACATGATAGTGCAGGCAGAAGCCAACTATTTCCAATAATACCCGGTGTAACGTCAGAAGTACCCGGATTTTGAGTGATAAAACTCGGTCGCCTTGAAATATCCTACAAAGTTATGTAGTTACGAGCAAAGGTTAATTCATTAAAAATATCACAAAACCTGACATAAAGTATTTAGTTCGTATTTTAAAAGAAACACAAAAACATTTTATACTAATTTCACTAATTCCATGTGCTGTACACCAATCACATTATAGATCAAGTGTTTATTTGAGTCTCACCATGGCAACAATAGTGAGCATGTATTTGTATATGTTATTATGTAGTTTGTTATTCTATATAACCTATACACATATAAGAACACATACATAATAACGTTCTACTACAAAGGTGCTCCCCTTTTTGTCACGGTTATGATTCGTGCGCTTTAAAAAAAAGTCCTATGCAATTTGGTTTGAAATCTTTTCAAAATGGTTCACAGGGGCTGTGATTTCTTGTTGCAGATGAGTAGAGCAAAAGCTGGCATAGCATATAGGTCTCACTTAACAATTACCTCCCTTACATGACGGTAGCAAGATTCTTACGCCAAAGAAATAAGAGCTGTGCTGTGTAAAGCTTTTTTTTTTGTTAAAAATGCATAAAGTGTCATATATCTTTGTGCATATGGGAACATTAGAACATTTTCATGATTTCTGCATAGTTTGGGTGACATTGGGAACTGTTTGATGATGTTATAACTGTTTAAAGATGCGTAGTGATACTCTGTAACAAATGGGCAGAATTGTCAAAAATGAAGGGGTGCCATCAAACCATCGAAATTGTCAAAAAGCAACTTGGTCAACCCTATGTTTTTGTCTGCATAATTGGATCAACAGAGGACTATCGATGGGAACAAAACACTTTTAGAACCATTGGTAATGTATCCAGTGTTCCAGAAGTGCATGTCTCTATATGTAGAACAGTACAAAGTAATTCTTGTGTGAGACGTATACTGCAATGAGACATCACTGGTGTTAAAAAAGTGACTTTTATAGCATTGTAACAGACGGATATATTTATGAGCAATTGAGGATTTTTTTAAAAAATCTTTCTTAGGTGTCTTTGTACTGTCTTTAAAAGTGAACAAGCTGGTCAACCAATCAGTTATTGTGAATTTATATGCGGATACATTGTTGCTATGGAAAAGAAATACTTTAAAACCTTTTCTGTGTGGATTGATTTTGTCCTGGAAATCCTAAACCTTATTTTATATAGAAGAAGAAAAATCTGTGTAGTGAGATATGTAATGTTAGTGTTCTGAGAGCACAGCCACCACCACAACAACATAAGCACAATCAATACATAAAACAAATATAACCATGATAAATTAGTCTATCCCAGAATATCAGATGTATAAACCACCAATGAAAATGCAGAGAATTTTATGCCTGTCCCACAAATCATAGCGGTTGAACACTCACTAAATTGTGACGTAATTCAAACTTTCAGATGAAGCAACTGACCAATCAAAGTACTCAAATGAGGCTTTCCCAATATTTCTGTTTAACGGACCCAATCGGTAGAGCTGGATCCGTTCTACAGGCTAATAATAAATATAATATAAGCGACGCGAGGCATCCCCGTATTGAACCAGTCAGTAACAAAATCTTTACAGCATATCAATGGTACAAGAAAGACAACTCGTATTGCCTTATTTTATTTCATAAAAGACAACAGTTGCATAGTTGTGGTTTTCATTGTTGACAATATAAAATTAACTATTGATGGGCAAATCTGTCTATAAGAAAACAAATTATAAACACTTGAATGTCATATACTGCCTTTATTTTTCGGTCATTGTTCCTAGTTTTTGTTTGTGTCACCCTCTTTGTCTTTATAACGTAAACAAGCTCTTTCGATTGGGTCCGTTACATAGCCATTAATTTGAGCACGTTGATTGGTCTGTTGCTTCAAAGACAGTATGACTGTCGTCACAGTTTAGTTAGCGTATAATAGCTATGTTCTGTATGACAGGCATGGAACTCCCTGCCTTTTCAATTGGGTTTAAATAGACCTGATTGGCGAGATATCAGTTTCTGGGATAAACTATGAATAAGGACAAATTGCACTTATTTTTTCGAACAAAATATGATGAAATACAGCTTTGTAGTTACCCTTATGCAATAACCTGTGTTCAAATATAAGGCCTATGTGACATGTTTTCATTAGAACTATTTTTATTGATCTCTTAATATGATAACCAGTCGAAGTACCGCCATAAAGGATTTCTTTTCAAAACAACATTTAAGCACTCGATTTGATTTGCTTATCGTCACCTCATCAAGTGGGAATCACAGGAATTAGTGGTTAGGTTATCGGATCTTATATAATCCCTCGACGTCGTAAAAATGACGCTAACAGTAAATATTTAAACATAATAAAAAATATATATATGTCTATATGATAAATTAAGCTAGGTCGGCAATCTTAATCGGTAACATACGCCGAACGCCGATTAGGTGCTCTCAGCACGTTAAATAACTGGAATAATGATGAAAAAGAGCATCCTTCTCCAATTAAACAATGCTATTTTAAAAATTATGCTTTAATTCAACACTTACATGAGGTCGCTTCCATTCTATATCATCTGTAAAAGATCTGTAGTTTATCTGCAGCGAGGAATCTGACGCGGGAAACACTGGGTCCTCATACAATACTCGCCTTAAAAATGATAAATAAGGCCACATGATAGTTAGTTGAAATAAAGGTTGTTTAAAGGGACACACTGCAATGTTGCCACGGAATTTGGGTTTGATCCCCAGCCACGGTTATGTGTGGTGTCTCATGATTATATTTAAAATCTAAATACAAACAATCTCCAAGTAATTTCCATCTGTAACTTAGTATTACTAATATTACAGAAATAGTTAAAGAATAGATTCTAAATATATAAAACAATGGAGTTACCCTCATTTTGGAAATATCAGTAAAACATCGCTAAAACACTTATTATTATATCTTTGCATTGTTTTCTAACATGCATTCCAAAACCGATGACATTTATAAAACGCACGTTTCACTTGTTGTCATAACTGATATTACATTTACAAAATAAGATACCTTTCAGCGATCCACAAGACTTGTGTCAATGTCCAAATTAATAATCTATATAAAACACGGGGTATTTCAATTTAGTACAAATTTTGCATCATGCTGATAAACCATTTTTAGCATTGAAATCAAAGCTAGATGTCACTAGTTTTCTTTAAACTTTGTGCTGTGGTAAAGCTACACTCAAATATGTATTTTACCATAGATCCCCCGAAGGAAAGACAATAAAAATACCAGTGTCTATTTACAAAGAGTTAAATATAGACATTGGTAAATTCAAATGGTTAAGTTTAGTTTGACTTGTTTCGCCATGCTATCAATTAATCTGTATTTAACCATGTATATAATAATTACATTGGAAGCAACAAACCATTTCAGCAGTATGTTGGTCAGTGTTAGAAATAAACTCCATGGCGAGTTTGATGACCACATCTTGTTTTGATGATGCGACGTCACTTCGCCATGCTTTTAACTTAAGTACCATTTTGGGTTTCCGTCGGGTAGTGAAACTCATTAGTCTAGTTTAATGTTGCTGAGCGGCCCTTCGAACGGACGTCACGAAAATTAGGCTAGTCTAATAGTTTATTCATAATTTAATGAATGTTTTAATCCCAGGTTGAATTTCAAAACGTGGAGACCAGCGTGACTGATTGATGTTTCTATTGTGTCCATATTTATAAATTACAAACCGAACTTGTTATTTGTCCAACCCAACTATCGACCAAACACTGGTATTTACATAATGCATGATGTCATGTTTAGCCAACCTTTCAGAGTTCACTCAAAAATAATAAAAAAATGACATAACTTAATTTCTCTCCGTTCAGACTGCTTGACTTTCAAAATTTGCATATGCTTATTTCTATTTAATCAAGCTTTATTTTAGAGTTCAAGGAAGAATTCTGAAAGACCGACTGTGCATCACACCAGACGAAAAATGGATAATCAGCTAATAAATAGCTCGAGAGCTTCATTTGCATATGTTACATTAACTGTAATACGTCTAATGAGTTTCACGATTTATTTGTTTTCAAACGTCCATAATGACGCCATTGCCAGTGGATGGTAAAAAATATGTGGTATTTTAATAAAATGAAACCCATACTTGCTCCCTGCAGTATCTACGTTTTGTGGTTCTATTCTGTTAAAATTGCACTTAATACATACACATGAGATTTCTTTACCTGGCTAGAGCACGTTCTCGGAGATTGTCGTAAGTAGAAACTCTACTCTTGGTGCTGTATATGGAGAGATCGGATCTGTTGAGCGTGTTGGTGAAGGACCGGAAACTGTCCTCGCGCCGCGGCGTGCTGTACCGGAAGCTGTTGCTTTCCCATCGGGGTGTGCTCAACTCGGAAGTCATGTTGCATTATTTTATTCCAACTGAAACGTATTTATTTATTGGTATTTTTATCATGTGGTGATTATGTATATTTCAGTACAGTGTTACATTTACAGTTACAAAACAAAGGTAATACATGCCGAACAGCAGAGCGATATAACATATAACATACACAAATACTACTATGGTGTACTGTTAGGGTTATAAATGATTATTTAACATGTTGTTGAAACATGCTAAATATTCATTTACGACTCTAACCGTTCACCACATATCACAACATAAATACAATTAATGATCACGATAACTAGTATCGTAATTGGAATCTCGGAGCATGCAAAATAAATGACAATAAGATTCCACCGCTATTGAATTGTTTATGGAACCCATTGTCAAGTGAACAAGGATCGGACCCCGGATGGAGGATCGTGGGTTCAATCTCCTGCCAGGTCATATGAGGTATTCTTGAGCAATACATTTTAATCACATATGCTTATTACTGGTTCTGCACAGGAGACTTCGAATGGGATTTGTCTAATTTGTAATAACTTGTTTCACAATCGAAGTAAAATACTTAAGTTTAAACGAACAAGATGCATAATTGCACTGAACATTTTTTTAAAGTATATCCGTGTGAAACAACACTCAACATACGCTGTGACTTTGAAAAAACTCAAACAAGAATTTAATAAACTTGCGTTGAACATAGACAAAAAACTGTTTTGAATGATAAATGAGCTTATTTATCACAATGACTGTCACGTAAACGTACTTGTTGACAAAATATTGTCATTATTTTGAAAGCGAAGCTTTTTTCTCCATAAAGACAACATCCAAGGTCATAAACCTTGGCTGGTTTCTCATCGTATCAAATAAAGATACTGTATTTTTCAGTATGTGTCAGCAAAACATTTACTGAACGGAACAGCTAACCCGCTACCTGACATATACTGACATATACTGAACGGAACAGCTTACCCGCCACCTGACATATACAGACATATACTGAACGGAACAGCTGACCCGTCACCTGATATATACTGACATATACTGAACGGAACAGCTAACCCGCTACCTGACATATACTGACATATACTGAACGGAACAGCTAACCTGCCACCTGACATATACTGACATTTACTGAACGGAACAGCTAACCCGCCACCTTACATATACTGACATATACTGAACGAACAGCTAACCCGTCACCTGACATATACAGACATAAACTGAACGGAACAGCTAACCCGTCACCTGAAATATACTGACTTATACTGACCGGAACAACTATCCCGTCACCTGACATATACTGACATATACTGAACGGAGCCGCTAGCCCGCCACCTGACATATACTGATATATACTGAACGAACAGCTAACCTGCCACCTGACATATATTGACATATACTGAACGAAACAGCTAACCCGCCACTTGACATATACTGAACGAAACAGCTAACCCGTCAACTGACATATACTGACATATACTGAACGGAACAGCTAACACGCCACCTGACATACACTGAACGGGACAGCTAACCCGCCACCTGACTTATACTGAACGGGACAGCTAACCCGCCACCTGACATATACTGAACGGAACAGCTAACCCGCCACCTGACATATACTGACATATACTGAACGGAACAGCTAACACGCCACCTGACATACACTGAACGGGACAGCTAACCCGCCACCTGACTTATACTAAACGGGACAGCTAACCCGCCACCTAACATATACTGAACGGAACAGCTAACCCGCCACCTGACATATAATGAATGGAACAGCTAACATGCCACCTGACATATATTAAACGGAACAGCTAACATGCCACCTGACATATATTAAACTGAACAGCTAACCCGCCACCTGACATATACTGAACGGAACAGCTAACCCGCCACCTGACGCTAACCTGCTACCTGACATATACTGAACGGAACAGCTTACCCACCACCTGACATATACTGAACGGAACAGCTAACCCGCCACCTGACATATACTGAACGGAACAGCTAACCTGCCACCTGACATACACTGAACGGAACAGCTTATCCGCCACTTTTGGGTTTCCAATATATTCGTCAAAATATTGAATAGAGTTTTTTTATAATTTGTATATAACATTAACAGACAATTTGCAATAATTTTACATAGCGTAAATGTTCTTTCGTATTCTAGATACATAAAATGTAAGGTACATAAAATGTAAGGTACATGTCACAATGTGTACGTAACCTACTAGGAGAGGAATTTATGTAAGCGGTTCGGTAAGCTCAGACGGTAGAGCATTCGCCCTGTGAGCGAAGGGACCCGGTTCGAGTCCCGGACAGGCTGCATATTTTTCTCGTCGTGTAACATTTGGCGCCAAACGGGGGACTGTGACTTATATATATTCCGATAAACATTTCACATGATCTCTGGTCTCTATGGAAATTCGGGACGAATTCCAAATTTGTGAGGGAATATGTCACAATGTGTACGTAGCCTACTAGGAGAGGAACTAATGTAAGCGGTTCGGTTAGCTCAGACGGAAGAGCATTCGCCCTGTAAGTAAAGGGTTCCGGATTCGAGTCCCGGACTGGCTGCATATTTTACTTGTCCTGTAACATACATAAAATGTCAGGTGGCGGGTTAGCTGTTCCGTGCAGTATATAACATAACAACCACTTAGGTTTGAATACATTAAATAAAGACCGAGGGAGAGGCATTCCTGTTATAAAAGAATGTGTGGGTGCGGGATGTCTTTTCCGTGGGGAAAATTTATTTTATTATTAAGAGCACACACACAAATATATTGAATATTTAAACAGAAATATAAAAGTGTTTTACAGAAAGTTTGTTTGATGAACTGTTCATTTAGTAGGTACACGCGAATTGGCATTGTTATCAGAGTGTGTAGGTACATGTTTCCATTGTTATCAGAGGCATGGAGTCGCAGTTTACAACATTATGATATAGTTTTAAGTTTCATTTCAGTTAGTCACAAACGCAATACGTATAAATGTACAACATACATTATTGATATATAATGCGTGCATGTGTTTATTTCTTATACATTTTCCAATGTTCAAAATAAGGAAAATGACTATCTAGCACAAACGTTCAATTGAAACAATTACCGAAAAAAATATTAATAATATTGACGTGAATACTATATAATGTTCAATAATACATGTATTATTAGAAAATAAATAAACGTATGTTATGGAGATAACATCCTTTACAGGTAGCGTTATTTTTGATATACGATGTTTTAGGACAAATGGTCCTCAGATTATATTACCATTTGAAATTGAATTTACATTTTTCTTACTCTCCTTAGACTTTATTCATGTTATTTAAATAGGATAACAATTCAGTGACATCCTTAATTGCATCTTTGTTAATATTTTTATCAAGTTTTTATTATTCCTAATTCCGTGTTTAATCAAAATACATAAATGTGTACATATAGTTTTTGTGTTGAAAGTTGAAATACTTAAGTGTATATTTGCTAAAGTATGTTAAATGTTTAATGTTCCAATTACTAAAACTTGTAAAGTTGTATGTATTTAAATCTTGTAATATTTCTAATGTGTATTTAACCTTATGTTGATTGTTTGTTTATTATCTGCCTGTCATGTATTGCATTTATTATTTGAATGTATATGTAATGAGATGTATAATATGTTTAAACTTACTGAAACTTGAATCTTTATTTTTGACGGTTCGAAAGTGCCTGAGAAGAGTAGCAAAATGATTAAAATCATAAATTAGTGAAGGCATACATAACTGTTTTAGTTTAAACCTATTTATTTTATATCTATTGTGAAACAAAATTCTCAAAACATATATTATATTAAATTCTCATTGAAAAATCTTCCCCAGGGAAGTAATCATATAACACAAGTCCAATTTAATTTACTTATTATTTAATTTTTGACCACCTGGCCTTTTTTCAAAATTGAAAATTTAATATTACAGTTAGGTAACGTCCATTTTACTATCAATTGTTTTTCTATAATCTACAGATTATATAATAATTATGTTCTGTAGATTATAGAAAAACAATTGATAGTAAAATGGACTTTACCTAACTGTAACATTAAATTTTCAATTTTGAAAAAGGCCAGGTGACCGAAAATTAAATATTGAGTGGATTAACTTGTATATTAAATTCGCTTGATGTTTTCCGTCCAAATTCAAATTCAAATTCTTTATTTACATTTTGGTTAATGTGAACAGCATTAGCATAAATGTATAAATTACAATTTTAGCATCAACTTATGGTGACAAGTAAAACATATAAATATAAATATATATATATATATATATATATATATATATATACAAACATATCTTCAGGAAATATTAGTAATATGGAATATCAATTTGTAAGTCTGCAATGATTAGTATTATCGGTTATAGGTCATTAAGACCATTTTCCTTCTTATTGAAGGTTTCGGTAACGAAGCGTAGCTGAATCGTTAGAGAAGATCAATAAGTGATCTGTGACCATCGTTAGAGAAGGTCAATAAGTGATCTGTGACCATCGTTAGAGAAAGTCAATAAGTTATGACCATCGTTAGAGAAGGTCAATAAGTGATCTGTGACCATCGTTAGAGAAGGTCAATAAGTGATCTGTGACCATCGTTAGAGAAAGTCAATAAGTTATGACCATCGTTAGAGAAGGTCAATAAGTGATCTGTGACCATCGTTAGAGAAGGTCAATAAGTGATCTGTGACCATCGCTACAGAAAGTCAATAAGTGATCTGTGACCATCGTAAAAGAAGGTCAATAAGTGATCTGTTACCATCGTTACAGAATGTCAATAAGTGATCTGTGAACATCGTTAGAGAAGGTCAATAAGTGATATGTGACTATCGTTAAAGAAGGTCAATAAGTGATCTGTGACCATCGTTGGAGAAGGTCAATAAGTGATCTGTGACCATCGTTAGAGAAGGTCAATAAGTGATCTGTGACCATCGTTAGAGAAGGTCAATAAGTAATTTGTGACCATCGTTAGAGAAGGTCAATAAGTGATCTGTGACCATCGTTAGAGAAGGTCAATAAGTGATCTGTGACCATCGTTAGAGAAGGTCAATAAGTCATTTGTGACCATCGTTAGAGAAGGACAATAAGTGATCTGTGACCATCGTTAGAGAAGGTCAATAAGTGATCTGTGACCATCGTTAAAGAAGGTCAATAAGTGATCTGTGACCATCGTTAGAGAAGGTCAATAAGTAATCTGTGACCATCGTTACAGAAAGTCAATAAGTAATCTGTGACTATCGTTAGAGAAGGTCAATAAGTGATCTGTGACCATCGTTAAAGAAGGTCAATAAGTAATCTGTGACCATCGTTAGAGAAAGTCAATAAGTTATGACCATCGTAAGAGAAGGTCAATAAGTGATCTGTGACCATCGTTAGAGAAGGTCAATAAGTGATCTGTGACCATCGTTAAAGAAGGTCAATAAGTGATTTGTGACCATCGTTATAGAAGGTCAATAAGTAATCTGTGACCATCGTTAGAGAAGGTCAATAAGTGATCTGTGACTATCGTTAGAGAAATGCAAAAAAAGTAATATGTGACCATCGTTAGAGAAGGTCAATAAGTTATCTGTGCCCATCGTTAAAGAAGGTCAATAAGTGATCTGTGACTATCGTTAGAGAAATGCAAAAAAAGTAATATGTGACCATCGTTAGAGAAGGTCAATAAGTTATCTGTGCCCATCGTTAAAGAAGGTCAATAAGTGATCTGTGACCATCGTTAGAGAAAGTCAATAAGTGATCTGTGACCATCGTTAGAGAAGGTCAATAAGTGATCTGTGACCATCGTTAGAGAAAGTCAATAAGTGATCTGTGACCATCGTTAGAGAAGGTCAATAAGTGATCTGTGACCATCGTTAAAGAAGGTCAATAAGTGATCTGTGACCATCGTTAGAGAAGGTCAATAAGTGATCTGTGACCATCATTAGAGAAGGTCAATAAGTGATCTGTGACCATCGTTAAAGAAGGTCAATAAGTGATCTGTGACCATCGTTAGAGAAGGTCAATAAGTGATCTGTGACCATCGTTAAAGAAGGTCAATAAGTGATCTGTGACCATCGTTAAAGAAGGTCAATAAGTGATCCGTGACCATCGTTAGAGAAGGTCCATAAGTGATCCGTGACCATCGTTAGAGAAGGTCACTAAGTATGTGTTGTACTATACTAGGTATCTGGCTATTGCAGTCGTTTGTCTGTATTATGTGTTCTACTATATAAGGTGTTTGGCTATTGTACTTGTCTGCCTGTAGTATTTGTTCTACTATATTAGATGTTTGACTATTGCACGTGTCTGCCTGTAGTATGTGTTGTACTATATTAGGTGTTTGTCTATTGCGCGTGTCTATATTTAGTATGTGCTGTACTATATTAGGTGTTTGTCTATTGCGCGTGTCTCTCTGTAATATGTTTTGTACTATATTAGGTGTTTGTCTATTGCTTGTGTCTCTCTGTAGTATGTGTTGTACTATATTAGGTGTTTGTCTATTGCTCTTGTCTATCTGTAGTATGTGTTGTACTATATTAGGTGTTTGTCTATTGCACATGTCTGTCTGTAGTATGTGTTGTACTATACTAGGTGTTTGTCTATTGCACATGTCTGTCTGTAGTATGTGTTGTACTATACTAGGTGTTTGTTTATTGTACTCGTCTGTCTGTAGTATGTGTTGTACTATATTAGGTATTTGTCTATTGCACATGTTTGTCTGTAGTATGTGTTTTACTGTATTACGTGTTTGTCTACTGTACTTGTCTGTCTGTAGTATGTGATGTACGGTATTAGGTGTTTGTCTATTGTATCGTCTGTCTGTAGTATGTGTTTTACTATATTAGATGTTTGTCTATTGAACTTGTCTGTCTGTAATATGTGTTTTACTGTATTAAATGTTTAACTATTACACTTGTTTGTCTGTAATATTTATTGTACTATATCAGGTGTTTAACTATTGCACTTGTATGTCTGTAGTATGTGTTGTACTACATTAGGTGTTTGGCTATTGCACTCGTTTGTCTGTATTATGTGTTGTACTATATAAGGAGTTTGGCTATTGCACTCGCCTGTCTGTAGTATGTCTTGTACTATATTAGGTGTTTGTCTATTGTACTTGTCTGTCTGTAGTATGTGTTGTACTATACTAGGTGTCTGGCTATTGCAGTCGTTTGTCTGTATTATGTGTTCTACTATATAAGGTGTTTGGCTATTGTACTTGTCTGCCTGTAGTATGTGTTGTACTATATTAGGTGTTTGTCTATTGCGCGTGTCTATATTTAGTATGTGCTGTACTATATTAGGTGTTTGTCTAGTGTATTTGTCTGTCTGTAGTATATGTTGTACTATATTGTGTGTTTGTCTATTGCACTTGTCTGTCTGTAGTATATGTTGTACTGTATTAGTTGTTTGTCTATTGCACTTGTATGTCTTTAGTATGTGCTGTACTATATTAGGTGTTTGTCTATTGTACTTATCTGTCTGTAATATATGTTGTACTGTATTAGGTGTTTGTCTATTGTACTTGTCTGTCTGTAGTATGTGCAGTACTATATAAGGTGTTTGGCTATTGCACGTGTCTGTCTGTAGTATGTGCTGTAATATATTAGGTGTTTGTCTATTGTACTTGTCTGTCTGTAGTATATGTTGTACTGTATTAGGTGTTTGTCTATTGTACTTGTCTGTCTTTAGTATATGTTGTACTGTATAAGTTGTTTGTCTATTGCACTTGTCTGTCTTTAGTATGTGCTGTACTATATTAGGTGTTTGTCTATTGTACTTATCTGTCTGTAATATATGTTGTACTGTATTAGGTGTTTGTCTATTGCACTTGTCTGTCTGTAGTATGTGCAGTACTATATAAGGTGTTTGGCTATTGCACGTGTCTGTCTGTAGTATGTGTTTTACTATATTAGGTGTTTGTCTATTGCACGTGTCTGACTGTAGTATGTGTTGTACTATATTAGGTGTTTGTCTATTGCACTCAACTGTCTGTAGTATGTGCTGTACTATATTTATAACACTCATCTGTCTGCAGTATGTGATGTACGGTATTAGGTGTTTGTCTATTGTACTTGTCTGTCTGTAGTATGTGTTGTACAATATTAGGTGTCTGTCTATTGCACTTGCCTGTCTGTAGTATGTGGCGTACTATATAAGGTGTTTGTCTCTTGCACTCATCTGTATGTAGTATATGTTGTACAATATAAGGTGTTTGTCTATTGTACTTGCCTGTCTGTAGTATGTGCTGTACTATATAAGATGTTTGTCTATTGCACTCATCTGTCTGTTGTATGTGCTATACTATATTAGGTGTTTGTCTATTGCACGTGTCTGTCTGTAGTATGTGTTGTACTATATTAGGTGTTTGTCAATTGCACTCATCTGTCTGTAGTATGTGTTGTACTATATTAGGTGTTTGTTTATTGCACTTGTCTGTCTGTTGTATGTGTTGTACTATAATAGGTGTTTGGTTATTGCACTCGTCTGTCTGTAGTATGTGTTGTACTATATAAGGTGTTTGACTATTGCACTCGTCTGTCTGTGGTATGTGTTATACTATATTAGGTGTTTGTCTATTGCACTTGTCTGTCTGTTGTATGTGTTGTACTATATTAGGTGTTTGTCTATTGCACTCGTCTGTCTGTAGTATGTGTTGTACTATATTAGGTGTTTGGTTATTGCACTCGTCTGTCTGTAGTATGTGCTGTACTATATAAGGTGTTTGTCTATTGCACTCGTCTGTCTGTAGTATGTGTTGTACTATATTAGGTGTTTGGTTATTGCACTCGTCTGTCTGTAGTATGTGCTGTACTATATTAGTTGTTTGTCTATTGCTCTTGTCTGCCTGTAGTATGTGTTGTACTGTATAAGGTGTTTGTCTATTGCACTCGCCTGTCGGTTGTATGTGTTGTAATATATTATGTGTTTGTCTATTAAACTTGTTTAACTATAATTCGTGTCTAGAGTTCTTATTTAGTTAAACCTCTTTATATATATATATATATATATATATATATATATATATATATATATATATATATTTATATATATCTTTCTCTCTCTACTTAACGCCTTTAAAAAGCAACTTTTTTGAATATTAAATATATTTAATGACAGATATGTTGTATCATATTTAACTGTTCATATATGTTATAAAATCAATTGATTTATTTCTCTTATTTTAAAGTGATGAAGTTGTAGAAATAAAATTGAAAATCAAGATAAGAAAATTTTATCTTGGTTTATCATTCATGTCGTATCTAGATTAAATAAAATACCCATACTTGGGTTTTTAAAGACCTTAAATATATATGTAAATAATAAACAGACACTCGGAGCTGAAGCAACAAATTCATGCAATCTCACCTTTGTATCTCTAATATGAGTCCATTGAAATGTTATACACAGGTGTCTAAGTCCAATCCGACGGTTATTAGTAGTGACACCGACTTTGTGTATTATTTGACAGATCCTTTTTGATAGATATCTTACGTTGATTTACACGTATTTTATACTGATTACTATATTTACTAGATCTATACACAATCGTTCATAACGAGATATCCTTTTTCTAAACGAAACTATTACATTGTATACGATTTTAACGCTAAAATTAGTTGAAATCAAAGCGGTTAACGAAGTGTGGCGAACTTTCGGTATGGTTAAGTGAGCAAGGATCATGAGAAATATTTTGTTGATTATCTGATACGAATCTGTCGCTTATTCAAGTATTTCACTTTGGTAAAAAAGTATTACGGAAGAAAACAATTATTCTCATGCGCTTGTTTTGAAAACAGATAAGCATGATATTTTTGACACCGATTGTTTATGCAAAATGAACATAATTTAATAAATGCTGATAAGGCATGTTTTGTTTTCTATCTTTCAAAACTGGTGACCATAAAATTGCAGATACACTGATTAAACATGTTTAAGTTTTCTTTATTGGTAATCTTTTTTAAAACTGGTCTAACTGTATCAGATACTGACAGTTTGTTTGTTTGTTTGTATTGTGTTCTTTTCTACCCTTTTTAACGGTATTTCAGTTATTTAACTGAGGTGAACGCATCTAATCAGCGTTTCTGGGATACGCTAAGCGGTTCACCGGTTAACATACATTACCTCTGCAAGTCACTGACTACTTCCCCACATAATGCGAGATGGGAGATGTGTGGTCGTAGAACAAAGCTCATGATCGTTCGTCACAGAGACTGTAACTTGGTTTAAACTGATTTATTTTACTTTGATTGTTTTACATCTGATACAAATCACGCTCGAAGTTATTCCTGGATAGAACCAGTAGTAGGCATATGTGGAAGATGTAACACATAACCGATTGTGTGTGGTGGGGATCAAACCCACGACCCTCCGATTTTGGGTTGCTCAATTGGACAGACCACGCGCTCCCTGACGGGGATTCAAATAATCGAAATTTAGACGCATTGTCGAAATAGCTGGACGGGCCTAGATGAAACGTCCATAGAAGTTATGTACCACAGATGGTAAGTATGTGGTATTACAATACAACATATATCACACAATACGATATATATCACACAATACGACATATATCGGACAATACGACATATATCATACAATACGACATATATCATACAATACGACATATATCACACAATACGACATATATCACACAATACGACATATATCGGACAATACGACATATATCACACAATACGACATATATCACACAATACGACATATATTACACAATACGACATATATCGGACAATACGACATATATCACACAATACGACATATATCCCACAATACGACATATATCGGACAATACGACATATATCACTCAATACGACATATATCAAACAATACGACATGGTCAATAAGCATAACAATTCAAAGTTATTCTTTATGCTTGCAAATTAAATAGACAGCGCGACAATTGTGAATCGACTATGCTCTTCACACAACAAGTCAATGTATAACCATATGGACGTGTAACAATATGGAAACATTAATTTGTAAGTATCTAAATAAGAAACTGCATATTTAAATAATCAACACTTTTTCATAAAAAAAAGGTGGCGTCACTCTAGCTTTAACGTTACTCTAGTGTTTTTTTTTGGTTTGAATGAAGAACCACGAATCGACATTTTCTTGGCTTTTTCTTTTCTATCACACTGTTAAAAAATGGTGAAATTAAAACATAGTTAACATTTTTATTCATAAATAACCGCAAGTTGCGATAGATTTTAAAGAACTATTCCCCTTTCAAATATAGATCGATATAAATAGTCTAACTACATTTACATTTTCATAATGTTCATCTTCATGTGTAATTGTCAAAATTATATAATTAGTAATGAGTGGAAATTACCAAAAGTTACCGTTTAAATCATAAGTATACACCTTGAAATAAAGTAAGCAACCCCCCCCCCCCCCCCCCCCACACACACACACACACACATACATTCACCCGGAAAATTGACAATAATTGACAACAGAAGGGCTGCCATGAGATGACAAATTGAGCTAAGAAAAAAAATAATGTGTAGCAAGAACTTTTCAACAATAAAAAACCTGCACTGTTATTATTGTATATTAGTTTATATTAGTGTACTTTTTAATCAAAATATTGAAACACAAGCTTAGGTGTTATTTCTTAACCAAAAATATACACGCTTTAAGTGTGGAGCTGTAGTAAGTACCAGTTGTATTAGATCTTGTATTTTCTGTATTTTGCAACACAGGATTTAAGAGTCTGCAATTGTGGTCGCGCTTAAATTGGTGAAACATTTTCAGGGAGTGCTTAACCTTTTTCCAGGTGTATATATACCGATCAAAATGTTTTATTGCGAAGAAAAGTGGTAATACTTACTATAATAAACATATCAATATTACTTTTAATAATTTTAAGTCATATTTCTGCATGGCCGAACATTTCTTCATACAAGGTTATACATATAGGTAAAAGCAATTCAAATCGATAGGAATAATTGTAATATCTGTAACGTATAAAGAATATTCTACAATTTACTATGACATTGTATAATGTAATGAAATTATAGAATAGCGTACCATAATATAACATATTTATCATTTAAGTCTCACCTCTATCACATACAGTTATACATATACAGATTATTTACAGATTAAGATAGTGAAGCTAAGAGAGGCTCTTTAATTCGGTTGATTAATTAGCTTTACTAGTTTCTTTCTTTTTGGAGCTTGCCTATCTAATACGGTTTGAAACATTTCACTGACTAAGTCAAATGAATCATCTTGGTTGTCGTATATGTCAATTATTGACCATGGTTCTTCTGAGAGGTCTTTAATGTGCTTCATTGAATGATTTCATAGACCTGTAATTTATTGTATTTTGCATTGGATATTTTATATAATTAACTAGCTTACGGGAAATGCAAATAGGATAATGGTCACTTATTGAGTATATAGGGACATTGACATTAGCTATATTTTGTGGCATGTTTGAAAGCGCTTGATCTATCAATGTAGCGAAATTACTTGTTGCTCGGGAAGGTTTTTTACCAACTGCGTAAGATTTACAGACTGGGTGAGAGTAAGCCAGGATTTTTATTAGCCATTTGATATTAATAAATCAAAAACATAATCACCAACCAAGCACTATGAATGTTCTTCTGACAATGATTTCGCCAAATTTTAGCCAATCAACTCTTGACGAAGGTGGCCTGTATGTATAACAGGCGAGCAATTTCTTAGTTTCAAGACAAAAGAATTTAATTGAAACTGTTTGAATGTCTGTTCTTTGGATATAAGGTAAATCACTCGGACATAAATGAGAAGTCCGGCAACAATAGTTTTTCTATCCGTTCGAAATAGTTTAAAATGATATATTTTGAGATCATTGTCAGAGAAAGTATCTGTAAAATGTTCATATATACAAAGTATATCAATATTATTTTGCTGCGATAAAACAAGTTTAATTTCATCAAGTTTAGGGAAAAGAAAGTGAATATTTAAATGTACTATGTTCATTCCCTGGTTAAACCATTTACTAAATGTACTATGTCCATTCCCTGGTTAAACCATTTACTAAATGTACTATGTCCATTCCCTGGTTAAACCATTTACTAAATGTACTATGTTCATTCCCTGGTTAAACCATTTACTAAATGTACTATGTCCATTCCCTGGTTAAACCATTTACTAAATGTACTATGTCCATTCCCTGGTTAAACCATTTACTAAATGTACTTTGTCCATTCCCTGGTTAAACCATTCACTAAATGTACTATGTCCATTCCCTGGTTAAACCATTCACTAAATGTACTATGTCCATTCCCTGGTTAAACCATTCACTAAATGTACTATGTCCATTCCCTGGTTAAACCATTTACTAAATGTACTATGTCCATTCCCTGGTTAAACCTTTTACTAAATGTACTATGTCCATTCCCTGGTTAAACCATTTACTAAATGTACTTTGTCCATTCCCTGGTTAAACCATTCACTAAATGTACTATGTCCATTCCCTGGTTAAACCATTTACTAAATGTTTGGTTTACAATCAGCGATGCACTGAAGCATCACACCATGTTGGTACCAGCATATTAACCAAGTTTCTGTTTGGTTTACAATCAGCGATGCACTGAAGCATCCCACCATGTTGGTACCAGCATATACACCAAGTTTCTGTTTGGTTTACAATCAGCGATGCACTGAAGCATCCCACCAGGTTGGTACCAGCATATACACCAAGTTTCTGTTTGGTTTACAATCAGCGATGCACTGAAGCACCCCACCAGGTTGGTACCAGCATATACACCAAGTTTCTGTTGTTTATCGTCAACAGTGTTATATTTATCCTAATAAACATCAATGTTGTGTTTATCGGATACGCACTGTTATATATGTTAGATAAACAGTGTTACATTTATCAATTGTACAGTGTTATATGTTATTTAAACAGTGTTACATTTATCAATTGTACAGTGTTATATGTTAGATTAACAGTGTTACATTTATCAATTGTACAGTGTTATATGTTAGATTAACAGTGTTACATTTATCAATTGTACAGTGTTATATGTTAGATTAACAGTGTTACATTTATCAGTTGTACAGTGTTATATGTTACAGATGTACAGCACTACATTTATTATATCAGTTGTACAGTGTTAAATGTTACATATGTACAGCATTGCATTTATTATATCAGTTGTACAGTGTTATATGTTACAGATGTACAGCACTACATGTATTATATCGGTTGTACAGTGTTAAATGTTACAGATGTACAGCATTGCATTTATTATATCAGTTGTACAGTGTTATATGTTACAGATGTACAGCACTACATGTATTATATCGGTTGTACAGTGTTATATGTTACAGATGTACAGCATTGCATTTATTATATCAATTGTACAGTGTTATATGTTACAGATGTACAGCACTACATGTATTATATCGGTTGTACAGTGTTATATGTTACAGATGTACAGCATTGCATTTATTATATCGGTTGTACAGTGTTATATGTTTCTGATGTACTGCACTACATGTTTTATATCGGTTGTACAGTGTTATATGTTACAGATGTACAGCATTGCATTTATTATATCGGTTGTACAGTGTTATATGTTTCTGATGTACAGCACTACATGTATTATATCGGTTGTACAGTGTTATATGTTTCTGATGTACAGCTCTATATTTATTATATCGGTTGTACAGTGTTATATGTTTCTGATGTACAGTACTACATGTATTATATCGGTTGTACAGTGTTATATGTTTCTGATGTACAGTACTACATATATTATATCGGTTGTACAGTGTTATATGTTTCTGATGTACAGCACTACATGTATTATATCGGTTGTACAGTGTTATATGTTTCTGATGTACAGCACCACATTTACTATATCAGTTGTACAGTGTTATATGTTTCTGATGTACAGCTCTACATTTATTATATCGGTTGTACAGTGTTATATGTTTCTGATGTACTGCACTACATGTTTTATATCGGTTGTACAGTGTTATATGTTACAGATGTACAGCATTGCATTTATTATATCGGTTGTACAGTGTTATATGTTTCTGATGTACAGCACTACATGTATTATATCGGTTGTACAGTGTTATATGTTTCTGATGTACAGCTCTATATTTATTATATCGGTTGTACAGTGTTATATGTTTCTGATGTACAGTACTACATGTATTATATCGGTTGTACAGTGTTATATGTTTCTGATGTACAGTACTACATGTATTATATCGGTTGTACAGTGTTATATGTTTCTGATGTACAGCACTACATGTATTATATCGATTGTACAGTGTTATATGTTTCTGATGTACAGCACCACATTTACTATATCAGTTGTACAGTGTTATATGTTTCTGATGTACAGCTCTACATTTATTATATCGGTTGTACAGTGTTATATGTTTCTGATGTACAGCACTATATTTATTAAATCGGTTGTACAGTGTTATATGTTTCTGATGTACAGCACTACATTTATCATATCGGTTGTACAGTGTTATATGTTTCTGATGTACAGCACTATATTTATTATATCGGTTGTACAGTGTTATATGTTTCTGATGTATAGCACTACATGTATTATATCGGTTTTACAGTGTTATATGTTTCTGATGTACAGTACTACATGTATTATATCGGTTGTACAGTGTTATATGTTTCTGATGTACAGCACTACATGTATTATATCGGTTGTACAGTGTTATATGTTTCTGATGTACAGCACTACATGTATTATATCGGTTGTACAGTATTATATGTTTCTGATGTACAGCACTATATTTATTATATCGGCTGTACAGTGTTATATGTTTCTAATGTACAGCACTACATGTATTATATCGGTTGTACAGTGTTATATGTTTCTGGTGTACAGCACTATATTTATTATATTGGTTGTACAGTGTTATATATTTCTGGTGTACAGCACTTTATTTATTATATTGGTTGTACAGTGTTATATGTTTCTAATGTACAGCTCTACATTTATTATATTGATTGTACAGTGTTATATTTTTCTGGTGTACAGCACTATATTTATTATATTGGTTGTACAGTGTTATATGTTTCTGGTGTACAGCACTATATTTATTATATTGGTTGTACAGTGTTATATGTTTTTGGTGTACAGCACTATATTTATTATATCGGTTGTACAGTGTTATATGTTTCTGATGTACAGCACTACATTTATTATATTGGTTGTACAGTGTTATATGTTTCTGATGTACAGCACTATGTGTATTGTATCGGTTGTACAGTGTTATATGTTTCTGATGTACAGCACTACATTTATTATATTGGTTGTACAGTGTTATATGTTTCTGGTGTACAGCACTATATTTATTATATTGGTTGTACAGTGTTATATGTTTCTAATGTACAGCACTACATTTATTATATCGGTTGTATAGTATTATATGTTACAGATCTACAGCATTGCATTTATAATATCAATTGTACAGTGTTATATGTTTCTGATGTACAGTACCACATTTACTATATCGATTGTACAGTGTTATATGTTTCTGATGTACAGCACTACATTTATTATATCGGTTGTACAGTATTATATGATTTTGACGTACAGCATTGCATTTATTATATCAATTGTAAAGTGTTATATGTTTCTGATGTACAGCACTACATGTATTATATCCGTTGTACAGTGTTATATGTTTTGATGTACAACACTACATTTATTATATCGGTTGTACAGTGTTATATGTTTCAGACATACAGCACTACATTTATTATATCGGTTTACAGTGTTATATGTTTCTGATGTACAGCACTACATTTACTATATCGGTTGTACAGTGTTTTATGTTACAGATGTACAGCATTGCATTTATTATATCAATTGTACAGTGTTATATGTTTTTGATGTACAGCACTACATGTATTATATCGGTTGTACAGTATTATATGTTTCTGATGTAGAGCACTATATTTATTAAACAGTTGTACAGTGTTTTATGTTTCTGATGTACAGCTCTACATTTATTATATCGGTTGTACAGTGTTATATGTTTCTGATGTACAGCACTACATGTATTATATCGGTTGTACATTGTTATATGTTTCTGATGTACAGCACTATATTTATTATATCGGTTGTACAGTGTTATATGTTTCTGGTGTATAGCACTACATTTATAATATCGGTTGTACAGTGTTATATGTTTCTGATGTACAGCACTACATTTATAATATCGGTTGTACAGTGTTATATGTTTCTGATGTACAGCACGACATGTATTATATCGGTTGTACAGTGTTATATGTTTCTGATGTACATCACTACATGTATTATATCGGTTGTACAGTGTTATATGTTTCTAATGAACAGCTCTACATTTATTATATCGGTTGTACAGTGTTATATGTTTCTGATGTATAGCACTACATTTATTATATTGGTTGTACAGTGTTATATGTTTCTGATGTACAGCACTATATTTATTATATCGGTTGTACAGTGTTATATGTTTCTGATGTACAGCACTACATTTATTATATCGGTTGTACAGTGTTATATGTTTCTGATGTACAGCACTACATTTATTATATCGGTTGTACAGTGTTATATGTTTCTAATGTACAGCACTACATTTATAATATCGGTTGTACAGTATTATATGTTACAGATGTACAGCATTGCATTGATAATATCAATTGTACAGTGTTATATGTTTCTGACGTACAGTACCACATTTACTATATCGGTTGTACAGTGTTATATGTTTCTGATGTACAGCACTACATTTACTATATCGGTTGTACAGTGTTTTATGTTACAGGTGTACAGCATTGCATTTATTATATCAATTGTACAGTGTTACATGTTTCTGATGTACAGCACTACATTTATTATATCGGTTGTACAGTGTTATATGTTTCTGATGTACAGCACTATATGTATTATATCTGTTGTTCAGTGTAATATGTTTCTGATGTACAGCACTACAATTACTATATCGGTTGTACAGTGTTATATGTTTCAGATGTACATCACTAAACTTATTATATCTGTTGTACAGTGTTATATGTTTCAGACATTAAGCATTTCTTTTATTATATCGGTTGTACAGTGTTGTATGTTTCAGACGAACAGCATTACATTTATTATATCGGTTGTACAGTGTAATATGTGTCAAACGTACAGCATTACATTGATTATATCGGTTGTACAGTGTAATATGTGTCAAACGTACAGCATTACATTGATTATATCGGTTGTACAGTGTTATATGATTCAGACGTACAGCATTACATTTATTATATCAGTTGTACAGTATTATATGTGTCAAGCGTACAGCATTACATTTATTATATCAATTGTACAGTGTTATATGTTTCTGATGTACAGCACTACATTTATTATATCGGTTGTACAGTGTTATATGTTTCTGATGTACAGCACTATATGTATTATATCTGTTGTTCAGTGTTATATGTTTCTGATGTACAGCACTACAATTACTATATCGGTTGTACAGTGTTATATGTTTCAGATGTACATCACTAAACTGATTATATCTGTTGTACAGTGTTATATGTTTCAGACATACAGCATTTCTTTTATTATATCGGTTGTACAGTGTTGTATGTTTCAAACGTACAGCATTACATTTATTATATCGGTTGTACAGTGTAATATGTGTCAAACGTACAGCATTACATTGATTATATCGGTTGTACAGTGTAATATGTGTCAAACGTACAGCATTACATTGATTATATCGGTTGTACAGTGTTATATGATTCAGACGTACAGCATTACATTTATTATATCAGTTGTACAGTATTATATGTGTCAAGCGTACAGCATTACATTTATTATATCAGTTGTACAGTGTTATATGTGTCAAACGTTCAGCATTACATTTATTATATCACACACACACATAAAGTACGCAATTGGGATGGGCTACAAGTTATAACAAAATTAGTTTTTTTTATAAATATTAACGAAAAATCTATGTTTTAACAGTGTGTTTATTTTACCGCATAGGAATGCGGGAGATTTCTTTACTTTATCTTAAAATATTAATTATTCGAAATCCTCTTTGAAAAATCCCAAAAATCTTACAAACATTTTGTTTAGAATATTACGTCACGAAACGAGATGATAATCTAAGATTATAGGTAGTTAATCTCATTGTTAATCCCTGTATCGGTTTAGAGTGCGGTTCTTTGAGATTATCATAAACTTCAGTAACCTTTCAACACAAATCTCCAAGCGTTATGCACGCGTTACCGTTACACATATATCGATATACATAGTAAAATAATCTATAAATCGTCGATGACAATATCTTTACAATAATCGTGAACAGTTCATTGACAGCGCAGTGTTATACGTTAACAAACGCACCGTCTGGGATAACAATATGTATGTGATTAACATTTTGAAATATGAGGACCGATGATAATGATTATTATTTATGCAACAAAAACGTTATCGATTTGCAAATCAAGTACTGAAGAACAACTCCGTTCCTCTACCTCCGAGGACGTGTTTTTTAATTAATAAATGTGTAAATTGTAAATAACTAACTTATTAGTTGTAGACTTTTTCAATATTTTGCATCACTTAATGTACACTGATTTAAATGATATTTCAACATACATATAATATGATATCTTAAGATATGATAAATGTACATCACGAAACACATACGATACGATACGATGCGATGCGATGCTATGCTATGCTATGCTATGCGATGCGATGCGATGCGATGAGATGAGATGAGATGCGATGCGATGTACAATGCGATGCGATGCGTGAATGATATTATACGACACTCAATATATATATATATATATATATATATATATATATATATATATATATATATATATATTTAAATGAAAGTAAACATTCATATAGCTTTATTTACTTTACTTTACGTTAAAAACAATGTAGTCTTTACGTGTTTCTTTTCGCATTTGTATACATCTTCTTTATAGGGAAATCCGAAATTAATTGATATATTATTATGTATTTACTGACAAAACATATGTCACAACTCGATTAATGTGTAACAATTCTTTTTAAAAGAAAGTTGATATGGGCAAAAAGTGGTATTAAATGTTTACGTAACAAGACATATATAATCATGACAAACAGGGTGTGGTCCTGATCTCTTTAAACATATGCCATCGAGAGCTAACATACGATCAGTTAACCTAACCACTGTTTCATGGGATCCTGAAAAGTTAACCAGTACTCGAGCACATCCGATCTCTACAAGTAACTGATATCTTTCCCACTTAAATTAGAGGTGAGAGACGAATGGTAATGGGTTACAATGTCGTATATCAATCAGCAATGGAGACTGTTGCCTGGCGGGGATTCGAACTTACGAACCCCTGGATTGATAGTCAGACGCGTTACCGACTGAGCTAATCGGGCCCGGCTTAAACATATAGAGAGACTAAGCAAACCATTATCTCTTTAAAAACATGTAAAAAGGATTAACATATTGTGTTTAATTTCTTCATTAATTTAATGAAATAGGAGCCAGGGGCCGGTCTTGCTAAACATATCAAGCTGAGATTTTTCTCAGTCGAAAAATTTCAATATATCTAAATCATTATTGAATAATAGAAGTCGGAACATCTCTTTACTTATTGGTAAAACACAACATGCAAAAAGGTCATTGTCAAAATACTTATTAACAGTTCCAAAATCCTCAAATTGAGATGTTTACTGAAACTGGGGCCCAACAATTAGTGTGATTGTGTATTCATTTCTTTGAAACATTGCAGGAACGTTTTAAGACCAGCAGGTGGTTATTTACTTGTAAGCAATTAGATAAAATGTTAGTTTGACTTATCTTAATCTTGTTAAATATAGCGAAAATAGAGAGTCATGATATGTTCATTTAAAACATGTGGAGAAAGAGACAAATAATGTGTGGTTTAAATACGTTAAAACAAATAGAGAAAATGAACGACAACTAGATCTATCACACGATTCTGTCACTATATTTTAACTCAAATAGCGAAAATGAACTAGAGAAAGATATAACGGTGATCACAATATCTCCATCAATATAACGAGCAATATTCACGAAGACTACTGTATGATTAAAGTAAATATTTGATACGTTGTTTTTAGCTTTGATATACTAATATAATTGCAAACCATATCTGGTTCGATCCTCCTCCAACGGCTATGTGTGGTGTCCTTTGAGCAAGACCTTTTTTTCGCATATGCCTTAATACTGGTCCTACCCAGTTATCCAAGTTTTAAGAACTTGTTTCACAATCGAAATAAAAAATAAGTTTATACTGAATCTGTTTTATTTTCGGTATCATTCTTAAAATGTTTGTTTAAATAAACCGTTATATTATGTAAAATAATGAGACGGAAATAGAATGCTTTTAAGAACAGTTATAATAACATGTTTAACATTTTAAAAACAGTTATATTGACATGTTAACAGTTTAAGAACTGTTATATTGACATGTTAACAGTTTAAGAACAATTATATTGGCATGTTTCCAGTTTAAGAACTGTTATATTGACATGCAAACAGTTTAAGAATTGTTATATTGACATTTTAACATGTTAACAGTTTAAGAACAGTTATACTAACATGTAAAACATATACACTCCAGCTTAGCTCTAAACACGTCTTACCTTTATAGAAAATATGAAAAAATCCATAGGAAGTCCCGCTTCAAAAATTGTTTTTGAAATATATTGAAACAATACAAGTGACAAAGCTTTTAAAAAATAAAAAAATGCAACATCAGCTAATACTTTACTACACAAGTTACAACACCGTCAAAGTGTCAACTATAGCTTATTCAAGGCTCTTATGCGTTCAAGGTTGAAAACATAGTAATAGACCAACACGCTAGTAATCTAAGTAAATAGCCAAAAGACCCACAGGCCAATGCGAATATATATGCCGGCTGTTTAACAATATTATTGTAATTTCATGGTCTTTTGTGAATGAAAATTAGATATTAAAACAAGATCATATCAGGTTACAAACTTGTTCAGTTATTTTCATTACAGGTGGTAAATACATACTTCTATAGAAGGATTAGTGTATACTTTTCATATAATTTTATCTTGATAATCCCTGGTGTATTATAGTTTAAAAGTTTACAATTTATCTAATTTACATGGATTATGACAGAAGTACTAACACGCTCAAAGTGTTTGAGGTTATGAAGAACCAGTACTAGGCATGTGAATACATTCTCAAGATACAAGTTGTTTATTAAGTAAATAAAGGCCTCAGGCCATAAATACAACAATAATTCTTTGTCGTTCTCTTGTGATGGGTTAGTGAAGTGGTTATGGTAGAGGGCATTTGGTCATATGCTTATAGTGTAAACGTTTAATTTGACATTAAGTGTCATGTGTTATTGTTAGTTATTTATGTTTTCCTAAATATCTATGTACATGTATATATGTACTCCAATGCTGGATATTCGCTCATCCTATTTAGAAAGGGAATTCGACCATTTACAGAAAGTGGGTATTGTTCACCCCAGATGGCTTAGCTTTCTTTACCACGACAGATCCACCCCACCCTCTCTCTCTCTCTCTCTCTCTCTCTCTCTCTCTCTTTCTCTCTCTCTCTCTCTGTGGGTGCGTGCGTGCGTGCGTGCGTGCGTGCGTGCGTGCGTGCGTGCGTGCTATGTTGCCGGTGCTCAGCGGTAATATCGTGTGGCGGATCTCAGTCGCTCGACAGGGTAACTCTGCAGCTGACTATCTATCCCTCCTATATCGAGTTATCATCGTTCGCCTCTCATCTACCAGTGTACCAGCCCTCCTCCAGAGCGGCGCTCAGCGGTAATATCGTGTGGCGGATCTCAGACGCTTGACAGGGTAACTCTGCAGCTGACTATCCATTCCTCCTATATCGAGTTATCATCGTTCGCCTCTCATCTACCAGAGTACCAGCCCTCCTCCAGAGCGGCACTCAGTGGTAATATCGTGTGGCGGATCTCAGACGCTTGGCAGGGTAACACTGCAGCTGATTATCTATTCCTCCTATATCTAGTACTCATCGTTCGCCTCTCATCTACCAGAGTACCATCCCTCCTCCAGAGCGGCGCTCAGCGGTAATATCGTGTGGCGGATCTCAGTTGCTTGACCGGGTAACTTTGAAGATGACCATCTATTCCTCCTATATCGAGTTATCATCGTTCGCCTCTCAAAACTTAGATCTTCTACCAGAGTAACATCCCTCCTCCAGAGCGGCGCTCAGGCAGGGGCTGCAGCCTTGCTAGAAGTCGAGCACAGGAACCCTACTGGAACTGAACCCCTACATAGGGGTACTCTGTCTTTCAGTAGGTCTCTCATGGCGGATTTCTATCCATCCTACCGAGTACAAGATGTCCACTACTCGATCGTGTAGCTCGCATTTTTTAGCTCTCTTTCCAGGCAAAGACCGGGAAACTCCTCTGTCGAAAATTCACTCCTGAAATTCACCATTTCTACCGAGCACGGAAAGACTCTCTTAAGACAGGGTAGCTACCTGGAAAGGGAACTCTGTCTCCATGCAGGGAAGTTATCTTGCCAAACAATGTTATTCAATATTATATTTTTATCACGTATTGAGATCTTTCTGTCAGTTCTTCTGCGCAGTTTTTTTCACTGCCTATATTTTATCCGTCCTTGATTATTGCTGTTTTATTTGGGGAAAATCATCAAGTCTTAATTTATCTTTAAATACTTTTTTTTGTAATTTTTTATTTCATTGTAACAGTTTAACAATATCAGATGTAAAGAAACACATTATAATATAATATATGCAGTATTCAACATTTTCACATTTGTAAAATTAAGGGCAAACTTTCCAAGTCTTTTAGTGAGTTTGTTATCTCCCATTCTTTATATATATATATTTTGTTATTGATATCAAATAAGTTATAAAATGACTATATATACCATATTGTTTCATTTTGTACTAACATTTTTTTTAATTTATTTACAAGGAAAGTTTGCTCTTTAGTTTGTTTGTGAAAAAGAAAAAAATCTCACAAACAAAAACCCTAAAAAACAACAACAACAGAAAGCAGGCTTATGTTTCATCAACACACTCGGATATTCGTAGAAATATCTATAATAAACTTAAGTTTAAAGAAATATATGTAACCGTGGTGGCTTGCACTGGATTAAAAAAAACTGCGTTACTTTTACTTTAATTTTAATAGTTGAATCACCATTCTACAATCGGTTAAAACGGTAAACCAAAGAAAATGCTGGTGAAACAGAAACCCGCTCTCCGTGCGTTGTATACAAAATAAGATAACTTCATTGAAGTATTCAACATAGACTTATATGTTGTATGTTACATATTTGAACAATATGTATAATCTCGAAGAATGACTATGTAACATTACACATTTCTAATTTAAAGAATTATGTAACATTACTCATTTATAGACATTAAAATTATCTGAGACTGATAAAACTGCTTGTTTTTTTTTTCATAATCTTTAGATACTAAATAGTAGCATTTTTTTTATAATAATAATAAAAATTGTATGAAAAAAGATCGGAAGGATCAAGTCTTCTGTACTTGATTGTATAAATATTTAAAGCAATGTATCCACAAAAACCCGGAGGGACATCAATAATGTATCTTAGATTACAAGAGGTTTATAGACCTCCCAAAGAGCATCAAATCCTACCAAATTAAAGTTTACTTTTGCTATATATCTTTCTGTGTTATAAAGATTTCGAATATAATGTTTAAAGTTTGTTAAACAGAGTTCTTTTTTATTTAATTTATGGTTGAAGATGATTTTTTGTGTTATCAATAATAATTTATTCAACACTGGCTCAAACTCTTTGTTTCCAAATAGAATATCAGTAATTGACCAGTTTGTAACAAAAGCACTGTTCTTTCCTTTGATATAGTCAACAAGACTAGACATAAATTGTTTTGATGTTGCACTGTCTATAAATAGATGTTTTATGGTTTCAATTTCTGTCTGACAGAATGTACACATTTCTGAAACAGCGATATTCATTTTCTTCAGGAGTGAGTTTGTACCCAATATTTTATTGTTGATTCTATATTGAAACCATTGTAAATTCGTATTTGTAGTGAAACTAAATGGTAGAGCATAATATTTTGACCATCTTAAATTAATTCTTATATCTAACACCTCTTCCCATTTACATTTTGAAGAAGGTTCACTATTTTCTGAAAAAAATGTTATATATATTGCTCTACAATCCTTTTTATCTTTAACAATAGACAAGACTGGAAGTGGACATATAGGGTTCTGGCAATTACTGGCTAAGTGTTGACACTTAAATTTATTTATGTAGTGTCTTGCTGATGCAATAAACCCTTCAAATTCAAGAAAATTTGTATTGATATTATACTTGTTGATGAATTCTCTAATAGTATACAAATTGCCATTGCTATTCATTAGGTCATTTATAACTATTATTCCTTTAGAAAACCAATGCTTATAAAAATGCTCGAGCCTCCGACCTTAAGATTAGGGTTGTACCAAATGTATGAACTTTGTAAACCAGACCGTGTGGTAGGTTCGATGTATGATGAAAACTATTGTATGACATGAAAATATCTTTTCAAAAGTGATTATGAATTCTATTGATGTGGTTGTTAATAAAATCTAAACCAAATGCGGTGAAGTTTAATATAAACGGATACATTGTTTTAAAAATATCCAAATATTTTTTGTCAGTTGTTAATAAACGTCTTATCCATGTCAGTTTTAGAGAGGAAATAAATAATTCTAAGTTAACCATTTTTAAACCTCCCTTCAAGTACGACTGGCAAACTACCGAACGTTTGACTTTATCAGGTTTCCCTTTCCATAAAAATTTAAAAAATATTGAATTTTATTCTTTTATTTGATTATCTTTTGGATTCGGTAATGTTAAAATTAAATTATTTATTTTCGACTTTTTAAAACTGTATATTTCCTATTGGGGTAAGGATTCTCTTTGACCAATTTATTAAAAGTTGTTTAATCTGTTGTATTTTATCTTCACAGTTTTTTGTTTACAATTTTATCTAAATCAACAGAAAAGTGTATTCCCAATACCATAAACTCATTAACCTAAGATAGATTCCATTGTTCAAATGATTTTAAGTCACTTGTGTTTATTGAACCTATACAATCTGCTTTTGTTTTTTTGACATACCATTAAGGCCGGAGATCTCTGCATTACTTTTTTTATACCTTAAGGGTGTTTAATAAAGATTTCTCAGACCCATCCAATATGAGTGAAGTATCGTCAGCATATTGTGAAATCAAAAATTATGTATTGCCAATTCTTATTCCTTTTATATCAGGGTTGGTTCGAATCAGGACAGCAAGGATCTCTGCATATATGATGAAAATATACGGGGATAATGGATCACCTTGTCTACAACCGCGTTGTGGATAAAACCACTCAGATAAATGCCCATTAACAATTACACATGATTCAACATTTGTATAAAATAACTGTATCCATTTTTTAATTGAAGAGCCAAAAATTGAAAAACTCTAGAACTGAGAAAATAAAAGACCAACTAACGGAATCAAACGCTTTCTCAAAATCGATTAAAAGAAGCATTCCAGGTAAATGTTGTTTTTCAACATGAAACATTAGGTCATACAATAATCTAATATTTTCACCTATATATCTGCCAGATAAAAAACCTGTTTGATCTTCATTAATAATATGTGGTAAAACATGTATTATCCTTTGTGCTATACTTGCTGATGCTAGTTTGTATGACACATTTAAAAGAGATATTGGACGCCAGTTTTTTAAAAGTTGTTTATCTTTATTTCCTTTTGGTAAACATGTAATGACTCCTTGTCTTTGGGAAATGGACAGTTCACCTTTGATAATACCTTCGTTTATAGCACGAATTAAGAAATCCCCTATATCATACCAAAAAAACTTAAAAAACTCAACAGTAAAACCATCTAGACCTGGACTTTTATTATTCTGCATGTTTTTCAGACAATGCATCACTTCTTGGTAAGTAACGGGGCCTTCGAGTGATGACTTTAAATTTTCATCTAGTACAGGGACATCAACGCTTGTTCGGACAATCTTTAATTCTATGTTGGTGGTTTCATTATATGAGTACAATTTTTTATAAAATAATTGTATTTCTTTAAATATTTCTTTTTGCGAGTTAATAATTTGACCATTACTAGTTCTAATGTTTATCATTGATTTGGAAATAAAATTTCTGATTTCTAAATTACAAAAGAATTTAGATTTTTTTCTTCTTCCTGTACCCACTTTGCTCTTGATTGAATTTTATTCCCATCCATGTGTTTCTCTCTAATATCGTAAAGTTCTTTTCTTTTTGATTCAATAGCAGTATGGTCTTGTAAATTGTTTTTTTTATTAGTTGTTCTTTCTCTATATATAAATTTTCCTTCCTTTTAATTTTTTTTTTTTTGAAATATGAATATGAAATAGTTTTTCCTCTGATTTTTAAAAGAAGTACTTAAAAAAATAATTGATCATTTATACTAAATTCTATATCTTTGTTTGCAATAGTATGTATGTCTGCGAAATGATTTTCTTTAACATATTGAAATTTCACCATTTTAATTGTATTTTTTATTTCTTCAACATATTGTGTATCTTTTAATAATGAGTTGTTCATTTTCCAATACGATTTCCCTTTTTTAAACTTTCCAAATTCAAATGTTAATAATATTAACGAATGATCTGTTCTGTTACCTGGTTTAATTGTAACTTTATCAATGTCTGTCATAAGAGGTTCAGAAATTAAAAAATAATCTAATCTAGCTTTCTTTTGCGTATTCTTTTTTAACCATGTATATTCTTTTTTTTCTAAATTTTGATCCCGCCAGCAATCAATTAAATTACATTCCGCCATTAATTCTAATACAGTATTTCGAGCATTTAGATTATTTAAATGTATATAGTCAAAGCAATCTATATCTGGATTCAAAACCAAGTTGAAATCTCCTGCTATAATATAAGAAGAATCTTTAGCTAAAATATTATTTTTAATTTGATTATAGAAGTCGGGCTCGTCTTTATTAGGACCATAAATATTAACAAGAGTAATTTTTTTAATTGCTATAGTTGTTTCCAATATGAGTTTGTTTCCATTTTGATCCGTTTCTTTGGAGTGAATATTAAATTCGAAATTATTATTTAAAAAAATGGCAACTTCTCTAGACTGGCTAGTAAAATTGCTAAAATAACATTCATAGCTCCACAGAATGCGTATGTAATTAATTACTTTATCTGTAAAATGCGTGTCTTGTAAAAAATAGATAGATTTTTTTTTTCTTTAAGAAAATTAAATGTATCTGTTCTCTTGTTTTTATCAGCAAGACCCTGTACATTCATGGACACAAATGTAATTTTATTTGTCATGATAATTTATAAAACTAACCAAATAGCAATAGATCCCATCTCTCCTGACCAGAGACAACCAGACTAACAATATTTATAACTCTATTAAACAGACATGAAGAGCGACAGTAACTAGAGTAAGAGCTTGGTAGTTTTCCCCTCCAAGGTTTTGAAGTATTATTTGTTTAAACATTGTACTAATATTCTGTATCTTTAACAGCATCAAAAAGCTGTGGAATGGTGACATGTTTGAAGTCACAAAAATAACAACACCAAAACAAAAAACAAAAAAAGGCTCATTTTGAAAAACAATAGTACGACCATCTATATCTTAGTATAAGTTTTTTTAACATATTTGTTTGTTTCCATCAAATTCATAGTTTGAAAATGTGTAAGTGTTTAGGAAACAAAACTCGATAGTAATAAACAAGATAGCCTGCATTCACGTTTCCAATTATGATTCAAACAAAGGTATGTTACACAATGGACACTAAATAATAAAAACGTCAGTTACAAATATTCTCGATAGCAGTTTTCCTGCTTTAACTGAAAATCAAAACATTCTACTGAATTCGTCATTCTTAACATGACACCAAGACTAATTTATTGATAGATCAAAAAATTAGACCTAAAAACAATTTATTAGCTGTATAAATTTACATGTGTCTCAACACTACATCAGCTAGTTATATATTTCTATTTTATATAATATATACACAGTTTAAGATATTGTGACAAAAGTCCCTACACAATTCTGACTCATATATGATTTGGCTTTAAGGCCATCGAGAAAAACAATTATAACACCTCTTCCGAAGCATTAGGAGGCTGCGATGAGCAAAAGTGGACCATATTTGAGATCCTATTTTTAGATCTACATGTTATATTCTATTAAAGAATCCTTGAAACAAAAACAAAATTCAAGGTGCTCATTTAGGATAACAATAAGACAGAGATGCGTTTATGACCATCCTAAGATCAATATATCCAGGTGCATCTCAATGACATATTTAAGATGCTATGTTTAGATCTACACGGATTATCCTATATGAGAGTCCTTGAAGCGGAAAACGAAATTCAAGGTGCTCATTTAGGATAACAAAGAGACTGAGATGCGTTTATGGCCATCATAAGATCAGTATATCCCGTTCTTCTCAATATCGTTCTATATGTGCACGGAAAAAGCATTATAGTGGTAGCTAATTTAAGAAAAACATAGTTAAGGAAATATACTATGTCACTAAGGAAATATACTATGTCACTGACATGAGAAAAACAGAAAACAACACCCTTATAATATAGTTTTCAGTTCTTACATTCTTGCTTTACTAAATTTAAGTTACCTCTCTGTTCATAGCAAAATAGTTAACCGGTTTTGAATGCCAATGCATGCGTGCATACATATACACATACACACATACGTACCTTCATAAGTGCACGCGCACGTACATCTGTATATACGCACATTCATACGCATATACGCCCGCACGTACGTACATACATACGCACACACACACACACACACACACACACACACACACACACACACACACATAAAAAAAAACAACACACACACACACACATACATACATACATACGTACACATGTACATACGTACATACATGCACACGTGCACACGTACATACGCAAATACATACGTACATACATACACACGCACACACGTACATGCCTACATTAGTACATACGCACGCACATCCGTACATACAAACGTATATACGCACGCATGCACGCACGCACGCACATACATACGCACATACACACGCACATGCGTAACACGTACATACGCACCCACGGTAACACGCACGTTCGCACGTACAAACGTAAACACGCACGCACACATGTACATGCGCACGTACGCACGTACACTTGTAAACACGCACGTACACACGTCCACACGTCCGCATGCACTTACGCACATACGTACACACGTCCGCATGTACATATGCACATACGCACGCACGTACGCATATATACATGCCTAATGTATACATATCCACTCAACAATAATGGTAAACATACACTACTGACACATACTTAACGGTAAAAAAAATATTTTTTTAATATTCAGCTCTATCCTTTGTTACAAACACACATCTAAATCAATTTGCCGAACCTGACTCGTAACATGTTTTTTTTACACCGAAAGGTTCTATATTCAGATACGGTGCGTGTACATTCCAGCTTGTTCAAGTGTGCTAACAATATTTTAGGTATTTGTGAATTTACAAGGACATGAGTGATTTTTATGCCTACATTAAACACAAACATGCTGTCTTTCAATACCAAGCGCTGTCGTAAGACACCGCAGAGATATATAAACATGTAATAAGTCACTGATCACAAAATAACAATATAATTATTACAGGGTACAATATATTCTACTGTCTCGTCGCATGTAATGTAAATGCGGGTTACAAAAAATATTGAGATTAATTAAGCTGAAATGAGTTGAGTTACAAAGTGAAAATGCACAGAGAGTCTATGTGATAATATTACAGTCTATTTTGTAAACAGGATTGAAGTTTTATGTGTTCAGTTGAAATTCAGATCAATATTTAAGATTATTCTTAATATACATTCCTTAACCAAATACATACATATCTACTGTGCAATATCATATGTAACATTATTCTCATATAATAAAGAATACACATACATAAAAAAACTTACTTGTTGCAGTGCAGCAAAAAAAACCCCCAAAAAACTGTAATTTTAATTACTGAATGTTTGCTTTTCACAAATTTTGTCATATAGCAAGTTCTCAACCACAATAACTTGTATTGTATTTATTTATTAACAATTCTATATTCTTATTACATAAAAATATTATCAAATAATGTATTGGGCCCTAACAGACTTTAATTGGATATCCCTGTATCATGTATTAAGATCAGAGAACATATTACAACATAAGGCGGTGACTTTGGTTACAGCAGTCACTAAAACTCACATTTGATAAAGACGTGCATCCTGTCTTGTAAGGTGATTTAGGGGAAAATGTGATATTGTTAAACAATGACATATCATTAAACTAAACATATATAAAAATACATAAACAGCGCTGTAAATTCATGATCTTAATTCATGCAGATCTGTAACTGGATATGTATACGTGTGCGGATCCACAGCATAGTAGATTTCTCTGTAATTTAAGATACAGGGGAAGATAGACTATTGTCAAGTGAGAGTGAGATATTGTAAGTACATGGTTTTTACTCGTGTATATCTACAACTGGGTATGCATGCACGTGCAGAGCCACAACAGAATAATATCCCACAAACTAAACTGTTCAGGGGACAGTATACTATTGTTCATTGATAGTGAGATATTGTAAAATTATGGTTCTAATTGATGCTGACCTGCCACTGGGTATGCATACATGCATAGATACACAACATAATACTACGCCCCCACCTACTTTAAGGTTCAGTGGATAGTAAACCGTTGTTTATTGATAGTAAGAAATTGTAAATTTATGGTCTTAATTCCTGCAGATCTGCAGCTGGATACGCATACATGTGTAGATCCGGATGCGCATGCATGTGCAGATCTACAGCAGAGTTCGATCTCACGTACCTCAATATTCAAGGGATGGTAAGCAGAGTACCATCTCATGTACTTTAAGGTTCAAGGGATTGTAAGCAGAGTACCATCTCATGTAACCCAAGGATCAAGGGATAGTAAGCGGAGTACGAACTAATGTACCTTAATGTTCAAGGGATAGTAAGCAGAGTTCCATCTCATGTGCCTTAAGGTTCAAAGGATATTAAGCAGAGTACCATCTCACGGTACGTACCTTAAGGTTCAAGGGATAGTAAGTAGAGTACCATCTCACATACTTCAAGGTTCAAGGGATAGTAAGTAGAGAACCATCTCATGTACCATAAGGTTCAAGGATTCACAACTGAGTGCCATCCCCTGTACTTTTGAGGTTCAGTGGGTAGTAATTTAAGCTGTTGTTTTTATTGATTCAGGAGAGAGTGAGCTATTGTCAATTTAAAGTTTAAACACAGTCAGTGCTGTGACATGTTTTGTTATACTTTTACCATAATATATACGAACATCTGGAAAACTTTCTGTACACATATACACTAGTAAACAGTTTGTTAAGTCACTAGTCCATTATCTGGCTACAATGTTCCTAGATTTTTGTTGAAACCAGCGGTTTAGACAGATCGGTTTTATAGTCAATCAGCAGCTTTCTTCCGTTATTCAGCAGAGCGAAGATATGACCCTCATCGCTCCATGCACTATTTACACCAGTGGTCGCACTAACCTGTTCTAGCCGTTTTGAATTTTTAATGTTAAGTCTTCTCTTATTATTACTGAAGATCCCTTCAATTTTCTCCGGTATTTGATCACCTTTTGTTTTGTCATACGGGAAGCGAATTTACATATTACTGGTCCATTTCCGTCCTTTCTAAACTGTCCCATCCTGTGAGATATGCCAATATCTCTGGCACTGATGTCTACTTGGAGTTTTTGTTTGAGTATTTCTACTACTTTCTGTGTTGTCTCCTCGGCTGGTTCTTTGGGGGTTGCATCATGGATGCCGTATATACGGATTCTATTCCTTCTAGTATATTGCTCTAGTTCGTTAATCTCGTTTTCACGGACCTTCAACGTGTGAGACATCTCCATCAAACGATTTTTCTGATCTAGGTTTTCATTGACTTGTTGTTTATTTGATTTCTTTAATTGTTCGTGTTCTATTTTCATATCCGATACTGTATTTTGAAGTGCTGTGACCCTTGTATCTAGGTTTGTTACAATTTCTTCAAGGCTTTTCATTGTAGATCGGACTTTGTGTATCTCGGAATTAATTTTGGCGCTTATTTCAGTTTGCAATTCGTTCAGCTTTTGTGTTAATAGCTCTTTGGTTAGCATATTCTTCAGCGCATTTTCAGTAAATTCTTGTGAGGCGACCTTGTTTAATTTTTCCTTGAATGATTTAAGGGTCAAACTCAAGTTCTTAGAAATATCCTGTTCAGCTTTGTCCGATTTAAACATCTCGTATTCTGTTGTGTTTTGTTTCCTACTTTTGTTTAACCCTTTCCTTTATTCACTTCTTTTTCTCCCGCTTTTAAACCCAGATGAGATTGTCCTGATTGGGATTCACACGCAGAAGCGTCTAACTCCTCATTACTTTCATCCCCTTTGATTTTTCTTGATTTACGTCTATCTTTTTCTTGCGGCATTTTTTTATGGTCGCTAAATGCTAGACCCGTTACTGTTTATTATAGTGTAGAGTACAAAACCTTGCCTGTTAAACGGTTAACTCTAGTTTGAAATCCAGTTTTAAATCCAATTTATATTTCCGTGTCCGAGTTCATGTATATATCTCTGTGTACTACTGGTATCCACAATTAAGTTTGCTATTGCACGTGCTACTCGCTATTGTGATAACACATTCCAATGTCCGATATCCATTGTTCAATGAAAAAGACTTAAATAGTCTCACTTTTCTTCTTCAAAATGGTGTCTCATACAATTCACACCATATCCATTACGTTTTATGATTAAATTTTCCACTTATTGAAATTTAAAAACCATGTAAAATAGTTTCAAATTGACTTTTTTTCTCTGACGACAAAACACGTCTTTCACTTACATTCGACCTTGACCTACACCTCTTTAGATACTTAACTTGTAAGGTTTCCAAAAGTGCTGTAAGACTCATCCCTTTTTTAAAAACAAATTTAATCACCCGTAATAGGTGTATGAGGTTCTAGGATGCCCATACCTCTATACACCTTACACAATTACATATAATATTAAATAAATATATATTTTAAAAGTAGTAATAGATTAAAAAAAAAAATTACTTCAGACCCCCCCCCCCCCCCCCCCCCCCCCCCCCACACACACACACACACACACAACCTCCACGACCCACACACTTTTTTCTAAAAAAATTATAAGCAATGGTTTGATCTCAGAATTTTAAGAATTTTTCTTTAGTTATTTTCCTTTCACCTTGAAAGTTGGAGAGAAAAAGGTTATTTTATATTCATACATTATCTCTACATGTGATATATGAAACGAAAACAAGGCTGTTTTTTTTCCGAATAACATTTTAATGAAATAAGCCTATTTTGGTGAAGCTTATTAGTATCAAGATATTATTCTTGGGTATGAAATACTCATTTTTATTGAACATTTGACACAACTTCCGTTGAACTGGTTTCTTTTAAATCCAAATACTGAAACTTATTCAAGAAATTTAAGATCTTCATCTAACCAAGGAATTATATAAAAAGGAAAAGCAACTGACTGAGTTTTTGTGAACTCTCGCGTATTCGCGCAAAGTCTCGCAATATCTCGTTTTCAATTATCTTAACTATCATTCATCTCAGGAACACAAATCAAAATTCTTACATTGCAGACTAAAATTGTCATCAAACCAATACCATTCATATATATTTGTGTTAAAATTTGTTGAAGTACTTGTGATTACAAAATGTGTATATTACAATTAAAATAACGACAAATTACGATAATTTTTCCTTTGAACCTCAATTTTTTTAATTCACGATCATTTTGCGTGATCGAAACATGTTTGAACTTCTAAGTTTACATACAACTTATAGTTAATGTACAAGAAATCAGTTGCCTGTGCATTATGAATGAAAAATTTGCAAATTACGAATCCTTCGTTTGCTATATTATCAACATTTAGTCAGGAGATGCAAGTTTCCCATCCTGATATACAAGTTCTTGATCTAACCTTAGTGCATACACTCAAAACAAGTTTAAATCGTCGTCATCTGGATTTATTGTTTATCGTCAACAATAATTCAAATTTTATACTTGTAATCTCAACTCTAACAAACAGATTCATTTTCTGAAAAATTAGTTCAAATTCAGACAGCAATAAGCAAGGAACAACGATATTGAAATGAAACCAAGTGAGAATTCACAATTGTACCAGTATCTTGTATGTCCGACATGGGCAGCAAATTAAGGCGATACATAGGGCCCTCACTGACATTAACCCATTATATATCGGATTTGTTAAAACATCACAATCACATTGATACTGACATAATTGTAAATTTTGACTTAGCGGGTAGTTCATCTCAAAAAGTTGTTACATGATTATATTATCATTTTATCTGAATTTAAATGAAATTTTCTGAAAATATTCCATATGCATTCGTCCATTAGATTGTAGATTAAAATATGCAATTTACTAATTCGCGTTGACGAAATATCAATAAATCTAGGTGACCGACTGTAATTTTTGATGAGTGTTTACCTCTTTTCCTATAGAAAGTCATGCATTAGTTAGAAGATCTTTTAAATATCCAGTATATAAAAAATGGACTGAAAAATATTCCAATAAAAACAAAGCCAATCAGTAAACCGTTTCAAAACTCTGCATTGACGATGGGTGAAAATTCAAGTTCCAGAGCCCTGGATCATAAAATAGTTCATAACTTACTTTGATATAAATATCACTGCTACCCGCGTTGTCAAAAATACATTTATAATTTATATCATTGTATCTAAACTCGATGAAAAACTTCATATACTGTAATTGTTTTTTAGGTGACAGTAATATTGAGCGCATTTATATAAATAATGTATTATGTTTGAAGGCCTCATGGAAGATTGACTTGTTCAAACGAGTTCTTTATTATTATAGCACAACTCTCCATCTACTGAATACGTATCGTTCGCCTCCTCTGCCAGGACAACACCAGGATCGGTCTCCGTCTCTACAGTTAACCAGAGTAGCGGTGTATTTACTAGACATAGTAGCGGTGTATTTACTAGACATATTAGCGGTGTATTTACTAGACATAGTAGCGATGTATTTACTAGACATAGTAGCGGTGTATTTACTAGACATATTAGCGGTGTGTATTTACTAGACATAGTAGCGATGTATTTACTAGACATAGTAGCGATGTATTTACTAGAAATAGTAGCGGTGCATTTTACTAGACATAGTAGCGGTGTATTTACTAGACATAGTAGCGGTGTATTTACTAGACATAGTAGCGGTGTATTTACTAGAAATAGTAGCGGTGCATTTTACTAGACATAGTAGCGGTGTATTTACTAGACATAGTAGCGGTGTATTTACTAGAAATAGTAGCGGTGTATTTACTAGACATAGTAGCGGTGTATTTACTAGACATAGTAGCGGTGTATTTACTAGACATAGTAGCGATGTATTTACTAGAAATAGTAGCGGTGCATTTTACTAGACATAGTAGCGGTGTATTTACTAGACATAGTAGCGGTGTATTTACTAGAAATAGTAGCGGTGTATTTACTAGACATAGTAGCGGTGTATTTACTAGACATAGTAGCGGTGTATTTACTAGACATAGTAGCGGTGTATTTACTAGACATAGTAGCGATGTATTTACTAGACATAGTAGCGGTGTATTTACTAGACATCGTAGCGGTGTGTATTTACTAGACATAGTAGCGGTGTATTTACTAGACATAGTAGCGATGTATTTACTAGAAATAGTAGCGGTGCATTTTACTAGACATAGTAGCGGTGTATTTACTACACAAAGTAGACATAGTAGCGATGTATTTACTAGACATAGTAGCGGTGTATTTACTAGACATAGTAGCGGTGTATTTACTAGAAATAGTAGCGGTGTATTTACTAGACATAGTAGCGGTGTATTTACTAGACATAGTAGCGGTGTATTTACTAGACATAGTAGCGGTGTATTTACTAGAAATAGTAGCGGTGTATTTACTAGACATAGTAGCGGTGTATTTACTAGAAATAGTAGCGGTGTATTTACTAGACATAGTAGCGGTGTATTTACTAGACATAGTAGCGATGTATTTACTAGACATAGTAGCGGTGTATTTACTAGACATAGTAGCGGTGTATTTACTAGACATAGTAGCGGTGTATTTACTAGACATAGTAGCGGTGTATTTACTAGAAATAGTAGCGGTGTATTTACTAGACATAGTAGCGGTGTATTTACTAGAAATAGTAGCGGTGTATTTACTAGACATAGTAGCGGTGTGTATTTACTAGACATAGTAGCGATGTATTTACTAGACATCGTAGCGGTGTGTATTTACTAGACATAGTAGCGGTGTATTTACTAGACATCGTAGCGGTGTGTATTTACTAGACATAGTAGCGATGTATTTACTAGACATAGTAGCGGTGTATTTACTAGACATAGTAGCGGTGTATTTACTAGACATAGTAGCGGTGTATTTACTAGACATAGTAGCGGTGTATTTACTAGAAATAGTAGCGGTGTATTTACTAGACATAGTAGCGGTGTATTTACTAGACATCGTAGCGGTGTATTAACTAGACATGGTACATAGTAGTAGGTGTCCTCTTATCTAACGGTGGAAGTCTGCCTCTCAGCTGGGAAGTACTCCCATATCCGTTTGTATCTTCATTCGATAGCGTTGCTATTCTGTTCTGAACGGAATGACCCTAATGTTCCCATATGGACAGAGTCGGTCTCAACCAAAAAAATGGATTCTGCCTCTTAACAGGGTAGCTCAACCGTCTGTGCTCCAACCAATCTACCGAGTATGGTCCACTAATCGCTACACGAGTGCCACTCTTCGTTCATAGCGAAGACAAAGAGGTTCCCCTATCAACAGGGTAGGTATGCGACGGAAAAACAGAACTCTGCCTCCTTAAAAGCGTAGCTCAGCCAACGCAGCTCCTTCCCCTTCTACCGAGCACGTGATGTCAACCCATCGATAGTGTGGTGTATCTGCATGAGTGCCACTCTGCGTTCATAGCGATGGCAGAGAGGTTCCCATATCAACAGTTTTAGTTTTCAAAATGAATTTTACTTACAGACTGTGTAGCTCCGTCGCTAGGGTTCAGCCCCTCATACATGAAGGTGAACTCTTGGCAGTTAGGTGTATTCAGATGCAATCGAATCAAATTTCGATCTTTTAATCAATTTCTTTATAATTTCTATTTTTATAATTATACCTATATTCTATATGTATTGGTGTGATTCAACACGATTGTGTACATTAAAATATTAAATTATTGAATAATGCATTGACGGAAGGGAGAGAATGCAATTAGTTTATACGCAATTCTCTCTCTCTCTCCCTCCCTCCCTCCCTCCCTCCCTCTCTCTCTTTCTCTCTCTCTCTCTCTCTCTCTCTCTCTCTCTCTCTCTCTCTCTCTCTCTCTCTATATATATATATATAAATGAATTACACATAATATTAATAGTAATAAATGGTTTTATAAACGAGATAACGAATGAATAAATGAATACATGAACGAAAGAGCAGTAGAGTGAGTGGATGGGTGAGTGAATGATTGAGTGAGTCAGTGAGTGAATGAGTGAGTCAGTGAGTGAATGAGCGAGTGAGCGAGTGAGTGAGTGAGTGAATGAGCGAATGAGCGAGTGAGTGAGTGTGTAAGTGAGGGAATGAATGTGTAAGTGAGGGAATGAATGTGTAAGTTAGGGAATTAATGAGTGAGTGAGTGAGTAAATGAGGTAATGAGTTAATGCGTGATTGAGTGAATGAGGGAATGAGTGAATGTGTGAGTAAGTTAGTGAGTGAGTGAGCGAATGTGCAAGTGAGTGAGTGAGTGTGTAATTGAGGGAATTAATGAGTGAGTGAATGAATCTGTAAGTGAGGGAATTAATAAGTGAGTGAGTGAGTGAGTGTGTAAGTCAGGGAATGAATGAGCGAGTGAATGAATGTGTAAGTGAGGGAATTAATGAGTGAGTGAGTGAGTGAGTAAGTGAGGTAATGAGTATATGTGTGTGTGAGTGAGTGAGTGAGTGAGTGAGTGAGTGAGTGAGTGAGTGAGTGAGTGAGTGAGGGGAGCGGGGAGGGAATAAGTGAATGTGTGAGTGAGTGAGTGAGTGAGTGGGTGAGTGAGTGAGTGAGTGAGTGAATAAGAGTGAGTGAGTGAATGAGTGAGTGAGTGAGTGAGTGGGTGAGTGGGTGAGTGGGTGATCAAGTGAGTGAGTGAGTGAGCGAGCGAGTGAATGAGTGAGTGAGTGAGTGAGTGAGTGAGTGAGTGAGTGAGTGAGTGAGTGAGTGAGTGAGTGAGTGAGTGAGTGAGTGAGTGAGTGAGTGAGTGAGTGAGTGAGTGAGTGAGTGAGTGAGTGAGTGAGTGAGTGAGTGAGTGAGTGAGTGAGTGAGTGAGTGAGTGAGTGAGTGAGTGAGTGAGTGAGTGAGTGAGTGAGTGAGTGAGTGAGTGAGTGAGTGAGTGAGTGAGTGCGTGAGTGTGTGAGTGATGAGACGAAATGTTGTATTAATATCAATCGTCAAAGAGAATATATATGTATATATGTGTTTACATCTTATGAATTATAGCAAACACAATTATTCAGTGGGAGGAAAATTGATAAAAAAAAAGACCTCACTCTGAGTTTTTACATAACTAAAGTGCAATTTGATTAATACGTTAACACAAACAACAGCTGTTATGATATATGGCATGCCAAACATTGCAATGTTTTTATATAATGATAATGATAATAATAAAAACTTTTATGAACGAGAGTAATAATTTTAATAAATTCAATTTTCCTTCATTCATTTATCATACTAACACAAGAATATAAACAAGGAAATACATATATATATATGTATGTGTGTGTGTGTGTGTGTGTGTGTGTGTGTGTGTGTGTGTGTGTGTGTGTGTGTGTGTGTGTGTGTGTGTGTGTGTGTGTGTGTGTGTGTGTGTGTGTGTGTGTGTGTGTGTGTGTGTGTGTGTGTGTGTGTGTATTCAATCTTCATACATTTCTATATTGTACACTTGTATATGGTTACTTTTGTATTCTAAATTTGCTCATTTGTGTTTAATTTTCATTTATATTGTATATTTTTTCATTTGCATTCCGTATTTCTCATTCATAATTAATAGTTATTGATTTATAATGTTTATTGTTTCATTTGTATTCTATTTTATCAATTTTTATTAACTAACTGTTGATTTGTAGGAGAAATATGAATATAATACTTATATAAATATAAATCAAGAATTTTTGAATCAATGCGGTTCTTTAAACCTAGACAAATGACTATCGTAGTCTTTCAAGGTCCAATAAACTGTACTGAGGGGAACAGCTAACCCGCTACTACTGAACGGAACAGCTAACCCGCCACTACTGAACGGCGGAACAGCTAACCCGCTACTACTGAACGGAACAGCTAACCCGCAACTACTGAACGGAACAGCTAACCCGACACTACTGAACGAAACAACTAACCGGCAACTACTGAACGGAACAGCCTACCCGCCACTACTGAACGGCGGAACAGCTTACCCTCAATTACTGAACAGAGCAGCTAACCTTCCACTACTGAACTGAACAACTAACCCTCAACTACTGAACGGAACAACTAACCCGCACGTACTGAACGGAACAGCTAACTCGCCACTACTGAACAGAACAACAAACCCGCCACTACTAAACGTAACAACTAATCCGCCACTACTGAACGGCGAAACAGCTAACCCGCCACTACTGAACGGAACAGCTAACCCGCCACTACTGAACGGCGAAACAACTAACCCGCCACTACTGAACGGAACAGCTAACCCTCCACTACTGAACAGAACAGCTAACCCGCAACTACTGAACGGAACAGCTAACCCGCCACTACTGAAAAGAACAACTAACCCGCCACTACTAAACGAAACAACTTACCCGCAACTACTGAATTGAACAGTTAACCTGCCACTACTGAACGGCGGAACAGCTATCCCGCCGCTACTGAACGGAATAGCTAACCCACCACTACTGAACGGAACAGCTAACCCGCCACTACTGAACAGAACAGCTAATCTGCAACTACTAAACGAAACAACTAACTCGCAACTACTGAACGGAACAATTTACAGCTAACCCACCACTACTGAACGGAAAAAACTAACCCACTACTACTGAAAGGAACAGCAAACCCGCCACTTCTGAACGGAACAGCAAGTCCACTACTTTTGTATTTCCATTATCTTCGTCAACGTATTGAGTAGCGTTATTAGTTCTTGTATACGACGTGCACATACAAATAAGTATTGAGTAGCGTTATAAGTACACATACAAATAAGTATTGAGTTGCGTTATAAGTACTTGTATACGACATGCACATACAAATAAGTATTGAGCAGCGTTATAAGTACACATACAAATAAGTATTGAGTTGCATTATTAGTACTTGTATACGACGTGCACATACAAATAAGTATTGAATAGCGTTATTAGTACTTGTATACGACATGCACATACAAATAAGTATTGAGTAGCGTTATTAGTGCTTGTATACGACATGCACATACAAATAAGTATTGAGTAGCGTTATAAGTACACATACAAATAAGTATTGAGTTGCGTTATTAGTACTTGTATATGACGTGCACATACAAATAAGTATTGAGTAGCGTTATTAGTTCTTGTATACGACATACACATACATATAAGTATTAAGTAGCGTTATAAGTATACATACAAATAAGTATTGAGTAGCATTATTAGTACTTGTTTACGACATGCACATACAAATAAGTATTGAGTTGCGTTATTAGTACTTGTATACGACATGCACATACAAATAAGTATTGAGCAGCGTTATAAGTACACAAACAAATAAGTATTGAGTAGCATATTAGTACTTGTATACGACGTGCACATACAAATAAGTATTGAGTTGCGTTATTAGTACTTGTATACGACATGAACAAACAAATAAGTATTGAGTAGTGTTATTAGTTCTTGTATACGACATACACATACATATAAGTATTTAGTAGCGTTATAAGTACACAAACAAATAAGTATTGAGTAGCGTTATAAGTACTTGTAAACGACATGCACATACACATAAGTATTTAGTTGCATTATTAGTTCTTGTTTACGACATGCACATACAAATAAGTATTGAGTACCGTTATAAGTACACATACAAATAAGTATTGAGTTGCGTTATTAGTACTTGTATACGACGTGCACATACAAATAAGTATTGAGTAGCGTTATTAGTTCTTGTATACGACATACACATACATATAAGTATTAAGTAGCGTTATAAGTACACATACAAATAAGTATTGAGTAGCATTATTAGTACTTGTTTACGACATGCACATACAAATAAGTATTGAGTTGCGTTATTAGTACTTGTATACGACATGCACATACAAATAAGTATTGAGCAGCGTTATAAGTACACAAACAAATAAGTATTGAGTAGCATATTAGTACTTGTATACGACGTGCACATACAAATAAGTATTGAGTTGCGTTATTAGTACTTGTATACGACATGAACATACAAATAAGTATTGAGTAGTGTTATTAGTTCTTGTATACGACATACACATACATATAAGTATTTAGTAGCGTTATAAGTACACAAACAAATAAGTATTGAGTAGCGTTATAAGTACTTGTAAACGACATACACATACACATAAGTATTTAGTTGCATTATTAGTTCTTGTATACGACATGCACATACAAATAAGTATTAAGTAGCGTTATAAGTACACATACAAATAATTATTGAGTAGCATTATTAGTACTTGTATACGACATGCACATACAAATAAGTATTGTGTAGCGTTACTAGTACTTGTTTACGACATGCACATACAAATAAGTATTGAGTAGCGTTACTAGTACTTGTATACGACATGCACATACAAATAAGTATTGAGTAGCGTTATTAGTGCTTGTATACGACATGCACTTACAAATAAGTATTGGATACTTGTATACGACATGCACATACAAATAAGTATTGAGTAGTGTTATTAGTACGTGTATACGACATGCACATACAAATAAGTATTGAGTAGCGTTATTAGTACTTGTATACGACATGCACATACAAATAAGTATTGAGTAGCATTATTAGTACTTGTATACGCCATACACATACAAATAAGTATTGAGTAGCGTTATTAGTACTTGTATACGACATGCACATACAAATAAGTATTGAGTAGCGTTATTCGTACTTGTATACGACATGCACATACAATTAAGTATTGATTTTACAAAGTCTTAATGTTCATTTTTTATTCAAATCCAAATTTCAAGGAAATTGCTTTAATATTTATTGAGAAAATACTTAAAAGTTCAGGTACATAAAATGTCAGACGTCGGGTTAGCTATTTCGTTCAGTGTCCTACTGAACCATGCATTCCACATATCTAAAAACTTGTATGTGAAATACATCTTTAAGTTAAAGTTAGATCAAACGACAACCAAAGTTATATGTTCATGTTACACATAATTAAATAAATATATTCACATAAAACATGGCTAATGGTGAATCCTTGCACCTTAAACACTATAAATATGTATTTAACTCTGTTCATAATGTTCCTAACGACATTAAATTTAGAATAAACATTGTTTTAAGTTTTACTTTGTCATATTTTTATACATTTACATGGTGGTTTGGTTCGTAAGTTTCGACGTTGTTTCGCACTGATCTCCTTATATATCATCTCCGTCTAACTTTAAACATTCTGATAAATAAAATCTTTGTAACATGTTCATGAATAATAAGTAATACGTTTTATAGACAGAGATATATTCATCTTTCAAAACAGTTAAAAAGAAACGAATGATCAAGTCGATACATCATACAAATAATTGATGTTTGTTAACGAAGTAATTATACAGAACTAAACAAACTGACACTTAAATAATGTTTTGCAAGGTAACAATTAAACATAACATTTGATAAGAGGGGGTCTTTTTTGAAACAAAAAGTGCTTGTTCATTAGGGGTACTGAATTAATGCAGCGCCGCCTTAACGTTGTCTCACTACGCAGTTGCGCCTTTTTTGTCACGGTAACATGATACCTGCGCTTAAAAAATAAGTCCAATGAAATTTGATTTGAAAAAATTAAAAAATGGTTCATAGGAACTGCGTGGTTTTACTGCATATGAGCATATACAGCAATATGACGTCACTGGTGTTACAAAGTGACTTTTATGGGATTTTAACAGACGGATGTTTTCATGAGTATTCAGGGACTTCTTTCTTTAAAAAAAACCTTAGGAGTGTTACAATACTGTCTTTTAAAAAACAAAGCTGACCAAGCTACCAGGTATTGTACATCTTATGTGCGGATACATTCCTTCTATGGCAAACATTCTTTAAACAAATTCAATGCGGGTTATTTTTACCTTGGAAATCTTAGATTGGTTTACAGAACAAAGGACAAATTTCAACTCTTTAATTTTAAAGGACCAGAAAAAGTATATTAAGGATGAATTTAAATAATGGGTGTCTGAACAAGGAGCGATGTTTGCAGCTGACCACCACATTGGACGTTAGTCTACTGTACACACACCGTATGATTTAATAACAAAAATAAACAAAGAGAAATACAGTACACTGACACAGGCAGTGTCATGCAATAAACAGGCAGTTTTATGAAAACTGCTGGCTGGCGTTTGTCTTTGGGTTAAATGACTTGCTGTTTAAATGCATTTAACTGTTAATGAGTATAACATTTAACAAAATGACGTAAACCTCTACGTGAAATGTGTTTTTCCATTTATGGAAAAGTGCGTAAGTCACTATCCGCTTTGTATATAAATATATTACGTGGTGCGTCAAAGGTATTTAAAGTTCAAACAGACCCCAATACATAAATCAAAAGGTTGACGTTTACGTTTATAAAAAGTCATCATTCAAAATAACTACGGTTATAAATAAAAAAAATAAACAAGTGAGTGAGAGAGTGAGTTTATGAGTGCGTGAGTTTGTGTGTTAGTGAGTGTGTTAGTGAGTGTGTTAGTGAGTGTGTGAGTGAGTGAGTGAGTGAGTGAGTGAGTGAGTGAGTGAGTGAGTGTGTTAGTGAGTGAGTGAGTGAGTGAGTGAGTGAGTGAGTGAGTGAGTGAGTGAGTGAGTGAGTGAGTGAGTGAGTGACTGAGTGACTGAGTGAGTGAGTGAGTGAGTGAGTGAGTGAGTGAGTGAGTGAGTGAGTGAGTGAGTGAGTGAGTGAGTGAGTGAGTGAGTGAGTGAGTGAGTGAGTGAGTAAGATAGTTGAAGATGAGAAAGAATTCTGATTTGGTTTATCGTTTTTATCTACACATTACAGGTTATTGTAGCATCCAATGAAGACTTCAGAATTAATATTAGTAAACACGCTACCCTTCTGCAAGTAACTGACACATTTTCTGACACAAAAGTTTTGGAAAGAGCGAGAAAAGCTAGAATACATCAACGGTGAGAAGTAAGTGATCTTAAGACAGCACCGTGGACCATGTGGCCACGGAGAACGCTTAAAAAATAGATCAACATTGTAGAATGTTATAATTGGTTCTTCCACTGTCACTTCTGTTGCTATTGTTGTCGGGGTGAATTGATGAAATAATTGTTTTTCCCGTTGTCGTATTTATAAGAATGATAGTCTTGTGGGGCTAATTTATTTACGTTACCTCGATTTATGATGTGACGACAGGGAGAGAGCGAGGTTACATCCCATATGTAAACTAAGTTTAAGCTCCCCGGTGGCGGTTTTGCTATTGATCAGTCCAGGGTGGTGACCCCCAAGTGTCGCTTCTTCTGTGTGTATTTATTGCACACAGGCTGAATATTCAATGATTGATTATGTCTAGCTTCGTATACACTTTTTTCTGAGAAATCGAAAAAATAAATATATATTAACTATCGGACCGCTATGCTACTTCATTTTTCTCTTTATTAAAGGGAACACACCTTAAAACATAACATGCATTTGGTTATAAAATTCAAGGTTAATATCAAGTATTACCAGGCCACTACATAAGAAATGTACAGACACACCTACAATCTGGCCCATACTTCGTTTTCAGCCAAGCTGCGCCCCCAGCTACATACGTCATCTCAGTGTTACACATACGTTTTCTTATGATCGATATGAATTTGATACACCTGTCGTGTGGTAATTAAATACCTAACTAATTAAGTCTGTCTCGGTATGAAAGTAATTACCTGAATTTTTATTTCATTCAGGTATAAGCTGGGGAACAACCACGCATAATGGCCTTTTATAAACATACGCAAAACGCGAACAGTTTATTTATGTACTAACATTTAAGTTATGCACAAATAATTTAATATCCTATAAAATTGTCGCCTACACGTTTTGCGCATTTGCGGTTGTTTATCTCTCCGCTCAATTATGATTGGGTGATATTTTGATTATGTTTGTCGACACGTTATATTAAAATAGTAAATAACTAAAAATGTTTCCGCATTTTAATGAAACTTTGTTTTCAATTTTAGGGGATTCAAATTGTCATATTTTGTTATAAAACTGTTATTTTAAGAATTCGGTACTGTGCCGATTTGATATATAACAGATAAATAAACTTAAGTCGTTTGAAAAACTCTTAAGTGTTTTTTGCAACTATTTATTGCTGTCAAACATATACGGCTATCGGCTTGACACTAAGATAAGTAAAAAATGTAGGCTTTCGCCATAATGATTTAGATGTAATACACTGAAAACAAGAAGTTATGTCGCATCATTCATACAAGTAAAATTATAATACAAAATAATATTTCTGCGTGTTTTTTTTATAGATTATAATTATATGTTTGAAGTCTCTAGAGAAACTTCAACATATTTTGGATTTATTTTATAGTCTGGCTTTATCGCCCCTTTTATGTAAAACCGTTTTTAGACAAATAAAATCACATTTTGTCTAGTTAAACCACTGAAACTGTGTAAATGATGAAATATTACACCACAGAATAAAATTAAATGTTAAAAAGTTCATATTACACGTCGTCACTGTATCCGCATTCTCTTTTGAAAGTTAATGTATAAATCTGAATCCCCAACTGGCAGCTGGTCGCCGTCTGGTGAGTATACTCATTATACTGAAGAAACAACCCGGTACTAGTGTGTTATTTATTATTATAAACTTACTTTTTATTGAATTAATTTGTTAAAAAAAAAGAAAACAGAGATTTAAAAAAACAAATCCGAATCCCCGACTGGCAGCTGGTTGGTAGGTGGCGAATCTCCTACTAGAAATTTTGAATCGCCTCCTGATGAATATACTCATGGAATTGAAGAAACAACGCGGAGATGGCGTTCATTTACCGTTATAAACAGTATTTCTATAGAATTTATTTGTTTTTTAAAACCAATATCGATTTGAAAAAAAATCCGAATCCTCAACTGGCAGCTGGTTGGTAGTTGGCGATTCGCCGCAAATCACCAACTGGACATTTTGAATAAACGTCTGGTGAGTGTACTCGTTATATTGTGGAAACAACGCCGTTCTGGTGTCTTTATTATTATTTTAAGTTGTTTTTCTATTGAATTGATTTCTTAAAATAATAAATCAGTGATTTAATAAAAAATCCGAATCCCCAGATGGCAGCCGGTTGGCAGTTGGCGATTCGCCGCGAAACACCAAATGCAAATTTTGAATCGACTCCTGATGAATATACTCAAGGTATTGAAAGAACAACGCGGGAATGGAGTTTATCTATTGTTATAAACTGTTTTTCTATAGAACTGATTTATTTTTGAAAACAAATATCGAATTGAAAAAAATCTGAATAATAATAACCAACAATATTTGTATTTGTTAAAATTATTCGTTTTCAGGCCTTTTACTTCTATTCAGAGTAAAATTGTGAATTTCATGATGCTGTGTATGTATTTAAGATAATATTGTATATTTATTCATTATAATACCTACATGTATATGTAAAGAATATGAAATAAAATAATGTATTACATATTATAAAAAGAGACTAGGACAATGGTACTAGAAGCTTGTTCGCTTGGCGCTCAGCTTTTAGAGGATAGTTCTAGGTTTGGTCGACCTGGTGCCAGTTTAATGTGACAGGGTGAGGTACCGTACCATGTGTCTGCGGCATGCTACTCTAATGTTACAGCGCTCAGGTAGACACAGTCGCGATATGTCTGAAACATTGTTGAAAGCGACGCAATAAACCATGCAGCAGCAACAGCATAAACACAGGTGATATTAACATGTTAACTCTTTGCGTGTAAAGATGAAACATAGTTTTGCCTTTTAATTTTCCGGCTCAAAGTCATTTAAAAACGTTTAATAGAATGTATTATTTCATTAAATAGAAGATATGTCAGGTGCATGTAATCGCAACACGCCTAATTAAACATTTTAATAGCAATTTGTGAGAGAACACGCACTTATAACTGATTGATCATGCTAGAACACTATACATTGTTGAATGTATGTTCTCAGGTACATATATATCTAGTTTATAAACGTCTCATCATATGAACAGTTATATAACACAGTATCAATACAAATAATATATTAACAACATATGCCACTCTAAAAAGAAATCACAAGAGACGGATATGGACAAGACACCGAAGTGCCGCTGTCTTTTCCTATTCATAATTACCTAAGGCCACTTAATGTGTATCATTATGGCGGCTTAAATATCATATAAATATAACGAACACAATTATTTACAAATAATAGAACTTGAAAAAGTACTGCTAATCTTGACTATCGTCTAAATTTCTTTTAAAAAGATGTTTAACTAAAATTTGACAGGTTGAATATAATCACTTTAAAATTTGCGAAACTTACAAAATGTTTTTAAAAAATCGAATATCACCTCGTATCAGATTCGAAATAAACAGATTAGCAATAAATATACATGAAATTGTTGGGATTGTCATAATATATTAAGTATTCATAGTTTTGGTCTTTATTTTTGTTTCATCTAAAGCATACACAACACCATATAAATAAACATTTACCACATTTTGTTAAATTACTTTATAAGGCAAACGTCCATCGCCTTGACCACAATGGCTGCGACATTACACTACGACGATACGAAGACATAAATACAATCAGTCAGATTTACACTAATAGCATGTAACTTAAATATCAATAATTCATTGCCCACGGCCATTTTCAAAACCAAATTAATTTATATATGACATACAATAATATGATATGCACAAACTAATAAAAACAAAAACAAACATATTACTTATACAAGAGTCAAGTAAATTATTTAAAGTTTCTTGTCTAAGCTTTTGAGATTCGGTTATTAAGTTTGCCAGATCATGCATATATTTTTATTCCTTGATGAAATAATGTTTTTGAAAATTATCAATATGTTTGATATATTTATTTCTTATTGTTCTATATCCAGAAGAACATAAAAAAACGATATTTTGTTTACAACGCACCCCCACCCCGACCCCCACAACCTAATTGCATACTCCACAAAAACGATTTTCCCGTTATACAATTGTGTATATCCCAGTTTCATATCAACCCATAAACATGTACACAACCCAAACACATAAACATATACACACACCCCAACACATAAAAATGTACACACACCCCAACCCATAAACATGTGCACAACCCAACACATAAACATGTACACACACCCCAACCCATTAGCATGTACAACCCATAAACATGTACACACCCCAAACCAATCAACATGTACACAAAACCAACCTATAAGCAAGTACGCAGCCACTATTCATAAACATGTAAACAACCCAAACCCATAAACATGTACACAACCTAAACGAATCAACATGTACACAACCTCAACATATAAACATGTACGCAGCCACTATCTGTCAATATGTACACATCCCCAACCAATAAACATGTACACAAACCCAACCAATAAACATGTACACAACCCCAACCAATACACATGTACACAACTCCAACCAATAGACATGTACAAAACCCCAGCCAATAGACATGTAAACAACCCAAAACAATAAACATGTTTACAACCCCAAACAATTAACATGTACACAACCCCAACCCTTAAACATATACACAGCCCCAACATATAACCATGTACACAACCCAAACATATAACAATGGACACAGCCCCAACCCACACACATATACACAACTCCAGCATATAACCATGTACACAACCCTAACATATAACCACGTACATAGCCCCAACATATAACCATGTATACAACCCAACCCATAAACTTGTTCACAATTCCAACCCATAAACATGTACACAACCCTAACACATAAACATGTACTAAACCCCAACCCATTAACATGTACACAACCCCAAACAAAAACAATGGATACAACCGCAACATAAAACAATGTACATAACCAAAACCCATTAACATGTACACAACCCCAACCCAGAAACATATACAAAACCTTATCCCATCAACATGTACACAACGCCAACCTTAAAACACGACTGTACACAACCACAACATATAACAATGGAAACAACCCCAACCTATAAACATGAACACATCCCCAACACATAACTATATACACAACCCTAACCAATAAACATGTACACAACCCAAACACATGAACATGTGCACAACCCAAACTCATAAACATGTACACAACCCCAACCAATAAACATGTAAACAACCCCAACATATAGCAATGGACACAACCCCAACCCATAAACATGTAAACAACCGCAACCCATAAACATGTACACAACCCCAACCCATAAACATGTAAACAACCCCAACATGTAACAATGGACACAACCCCAACCCATAAACATGTAAACAACCCAAACCCATAAACATGTACACAATCCAAACATATAAAATGGACACAACCCCAACCCATTAACATGTAAACAACCGCAACCCATTAACATGTACACAACCCCAACATATAACAATGAACACAACCTCAACATATAACAATGGACACAACCCAAGCCTATAAACATGTACACAACCCCAACCCATAAACATGTTCACAACTCCAACCCATAAACATGTACACAACCACAACCAATAAACATGTACACAACCCCAACCAATCAACATATACACAAACCCAACTATTAAACAAGTATACAACCCTTACACATAAACATGTACAAACCCCAACACAAAAACATGTACACAACCCCAATCCTTAAACATGTACACAACCCCAACCAATAAATATGTACACAACTCCAACCAATATACATGTACACAACCCCAGCCAATACACATGTACACAACCCTAAACAATAAACATGTACACAACCCCGAACAATAAACATGTACACAACCCCAGCCAATAGACATGAACACAACCCTAAACAATAAACATGTACACAACTTCAACCCTTAAACATATACACAGCACCAACATATAACCATGTTCACAACCCAAACATATAACAATGAACACAGCCCCAACCTATAAACATATACACAACCCAAGCATATAACCATGTACACAACCCTAACATTTAACTATGTACACAGCCCCAACATATAACCATGTTCTCAACCCAAACATATAACAATGGACACAGCCCAAACCCATAAACATGTACACAACCCCAGCATACAAGCATGTACACAGCCCCAACATATAACTATGTACACAACCTCAACTTAAAACTTGTTCACAGCCCCAACCCATAAACATGTACACAACCCCAACACATAAATATATATGCAACCCTAACCTATTAACATGTACACAACCCTAAACTATAACAATGGACCCAACATATAACAATGGACACAACCCATAAACATGCACACAACCCCAACCCAGAAACAAGTGCACAATCTCAACCCTTAAACATGTACACAACGCCATTTTTAAAACATGACTGTACACAACTCCAACATAAAACATGGGACACAACCCCAACCTATAAACATGTACACAACCCCAACCTATAAACATATACACAACACCAACCCATAAACATGTACACAACCCCCAACACATGAACATATACACAACCCCAACCCATAAACATGTTCACAACCTCAACCCATAAACATGTACAACACCCCAACCCATAAACATGTACACAACCCAAACCCATAAACATGTACACAGCCCAAACATATAACAATGGACCCAACCCAAACCCATAAGCATGTACACAACCCCAACCCATAAACATGTACACAGCCCAAACATATAACAATGGACCCAACCCAAACCCATAAGCATGTACGCAACCCCAACACATAAACATGTACACAACCCCGACCCATAAACATGTACACAACCCCAAACCCATAAAAATGTACACAACCCCAACCTATAATCATGGACACAACCTCAGCCTATAAACATATACACAAACCAATAAACATGTTCACAACCCCAACCCATAAACATGTACACAACCCTAACTCATAAGCATGTACACAACCCAAACCCATAAACATGTACAAAACCTCAACCCATAAACATTTACACAACCCCAACCTATTGTTGCGCTCCAGCTTCCAAATGGAGTGTTATCACTGAATAAACTTGTGGAGTTAAAACTAATTTTCGGTATCTAACTGAAATCACAAGATTGTTCAAGGTTATTAGCTTTTTATTTATTTCTGTATATAATATACTTTTATCACCTATATACCATAAATACAGTGTTATGATATTCGAGACACACTCGATTCAAATGTACAACAAATAGTGCACGGTAGCCGCGACAATAGACGTTTCTTAAAATAGCACTGATGCACATGTACAGGTAAAATCTAATATAAAAATGAGTCTACCGAAGAAATACTATTTTATATCATACCAAATTGTGTTTATAGAGTTTACTGTTTTATCTCGTAATGTTAAGTTTAAATAGCTTTAGAACGTACCATAGAAAAAAAGGCCGAAAATCGTAAGTTTTGTACGAGCGTAGATTGATTAACTTAAAAAAAGTTTAAGATAAATCTGACCTAAAACTGAAAGAAAACGGCCCTTTTGTACTAATTGGGAGGCTGCAACCAGCTTCCCAGGGTAAATCCGGTTACTTTACGGTAAACAGGTAAAAAATAACCAACTGAAATTGGTTACCGTTGACCTCGTTTTCAGTCAAGCTTCGCCCCTGTGTTTAAGTGGGGTCTATTCTTAAAGCAACGCTGAATGAGCTCCATGATTCCAATTAAAAGACTTGCAAGACAAAATTCCAAAGGTCTTAAATCTGACAACGGGCAATAAAAACGTGTGTATATATGGATTCTAAATTACACGCGGTCGTAACCGAATATCAATATCGCGAACACAATACCCGTGAATATGCCGTTGGCAATGGATTATGAATTATATTAATAGCTATTTCAATAAAAATCGCGCATATTATGTCCCTTTTTCTTTAAATAGACAAATGAGTTTAATGGAAAAAATGTAAGTGCAGAAAATATAACAGAAGATAAAACATTTATTCATTAATATACTGATTTGATAAACATAATTTGTTATCACTTTATATTAATATTATGTAAATCTTTGTAACATGATACACGTTTTATCTTAGATGTATAAAAGACCCAAAAATATATACAAAGATCGTTACTTTATTTGCCAGCGGTTTACCAGTAAGGTGAATAGCCCATATTTGAAATCCTCGCTCATGAGGTCAACCTAAAGCATGGTTGCATTCTTACAATTGCTTTATCACCGGTCGTGGAGGATTAAGCGCCTTTCCTATTTTCTTACATATTTCTAAACTACTACTACTGTTGACTTTTATTTTCTTCAAATTTCTATACTAACACGCAATACTCATACTGTGTTTCTTGTTATCTATATAACTAATTTTTGTTCATTCTTTCCAAACTTACTCCAACCTTGTTATCTTTGATTCTTTCCATGCTGACTTTATACTCCAAGCTTGTTTTCCTTACTTACTTCATACTAAATTCTTGTCATCTAGTTTTCTTTCCATACTAATTTGGTTCTTGTAATCTTTGTTTCTTTTTTCCATCAATACTTCAGTCTTGTTAACTTATTTTCTTTCCATACTTCAATTTTTTTGTCCTTACTTACTTGATAATTGTTATCTTTGCTTCAAGCTTCAGTCTTGTTATCTTGTATGCCGGGGTTTTTAAAGAGTAAATTCGCCAATGGTATGGAAACCTATAATGACCCCGTTGTACATATATATACCAAAATAATTTTTTTTTCGTGATATTACATAAAACGCTAAAGAAAAAAGGAGCCTTATTTCTTTTTTTTTTATATATATATTATGACAACTAAATCGTTATTCATGCACAGTGTATATAAAAATAATGTGCTTATTATATATCCTCGCCAATCGATTGTTTATAATATACGAATGATAGTTATATTGAGATTGTTTCCTCAATTTATATGTTTTATACAAATTTTAATTTTAATATAAGTTGAGTGTTTTGTAAATAAATATTTTGTAAAAATTGTCTGAAATGTTGAATCAAGCATGTAGACATGATTACATCCAATACTGCGCGTATTAAGTATGCATATGTTCATACGAGGGGTGATCGTTAAGAGCGAATACACTTTTTCCGTCAGTCAGTCCACATACAAAACACGTGCGCCAGCCAGTCACGTGACAATTCCCGAAGTGCCTTCTTGTTCTTCCTGGGACGCGTGCATGTTTTTCAATTTGGTTAACAACAAAAAGTTGCAAAGGGCTAAATCTAGGCTGCAGTGAGGGTGAATAATGGAGTCTATGCTTAGTCTACGCATGGTGTCATGTATCTAAAATCTATTCGTCAGCTTGGAGATAATGGATCGTAACCTTTTCATGGAATATATATATAGATCACATTGAGATGAATGAACATTTATCTTTGAAATATATAAACTTTTTTTTCTTTCTTTTTTCAAATTTATACTTTTAGACGATTGTTTCCAATAGATAATTGAACTTGAAAGCTTTATTAAAAAATACAATTATGATAATTTTAATTTAAAAGACCGGACTTTTTCTTAAGATCATCTTGGACATGATAAATTAGAGACTAAATTTCAGGTACATTTATGTAGATCATTTTGAGATGATTGAACATTTATCTTTGAAATATATAAACTTTTTTTTTATTTTTTTAAATTAATACTTTAAGACGATTTTTTTCCAATATGTAATTGAATTTGAAGGCTTTATTTAAAAGAAAAATACCGCTATGATAATTTAATCTAAAAGTCTGGACTTTTTCTTAAGAATATGTTGGCCGTGTATTTAAAATATAGACTGAAATGTAAAATTGCTGATTGAATTTCAGATACAGATGTAGATCATCTTGGAGATTGAACTATCTTTGAAATACAACATTCAACCTTCTTTGACATGTAAACAAATATTTATCACCTTGGAGACTGAACTTTGAAATATATTTTTAATAAAAGTTAGTTAAAACAGAATAATATCCTGTCTTATGTGTTTTGTTGTACGATTTGTAAATTGTAACATCTAATAAATCACTTTCCATCAGTATGCTTATATATTTTCCAGGCTACATTTTATGGCGCCGGTGCAGTCTTCATTTACGAAGGAGTATTGTATATTGGAGAAGAAGAAGAAGAAGAAGAAGAAGAAGAAGAAGAAGAAGAAGAAGAAGGGGAATCCACCTGGTAAAAGATTATAGCATAACAAATAATAACAAAGAATTATATATCCCCACCGCGTTATGTAACGCCGGTAAATACAATCGGGAGCAATTAAACCGTTACATAAACTTCTGAAAAATCGAAAAAAAAAAAAAAAAATGACAAAAATGTAATAAAAATGGTATCCCTAGCGGGGGTTAACTATGGATTCGCAACAATAAAAATCATTAAACATGATCAAAATATTTAACATCATTTTATCAATTTATTTGGTTATAAAACAGTGAATTCGAGGTTAATATTAAGGATAACCAGTCCCTTAACACGTAAGAAATATACGCCTAAACGCACCTACGGCGACCTAGCTGAAAATAAATTTCGGGGGAGCATGTCCCGGACCCCCTACAACTGTGCCTTCACATCGTTTTCAGTCAAGATACGCCCCTGTTTAATATACGGTTCATTTCTATAGTGTGACTATTTAGCATCACTCGTTACTATGGTAAACAACACCATAATGCAACATTCATGGTGGCCGCCGCTTTAATTTTGTAAGCAATGACGAGTTTAAACAGCGGGATTGGTGTGGTTACATAAACATATAGGTATCAATTGTCATGGCTAAAACCATTTGATTAAACATAAACTGTTGTAACTGAAAACACTGCTATAAAAATAAGCGTAACTGTGCATAGTTACGATTGTGTTTTTATGCTTTTTGGTCTGTTTGAACTAAAACTACAATAAAAAGTGTTATTTGATTAGCCACATTACAGGGAACATAGACATGCGCACTTCTTCATTAACGGAACCACATTTACCACCAACGTTTTTGACCTTTTCAACTATTAAACACAGCAGGATTGTGTAAATGCTATTATAATCAATCAGAGATGTACAATTTCTTTGACTAAATACAAACAACAGCTGTTGATTTATTTAAAATACAAATTTAAAATTTGTACTGATTGCTCTATTTGCTCTGTTTCCGAGACTGTCTCTGTCCTTGTACTGTATTTCTCGTTTTTCATTGCCAGTAAATCATACACATTGTATCCAGTTGTCTGACGTCCAATGTGGCGGCTGTTAAAAGTCGCATCTTACTTTTACTCTGTGTTCATAGGAATATTATCTCTGAGCCCTTGAAATCATGAAGTTCATTCAGTATCGCTGGATAACAGAATACCAATTAAGACAGTGCTGAGAGGCTGCATTTTGCATAACCGCTTACGAGCAAACGCAATACAACCGAATCTGCTTTTTTTCAAACCCCCAACTTTTACTGTCAGGGTAAAAATATTTATAAGAGGAGACTATCAAATTACAACGTTACACTAGGCTATCTGCTGATGGTGAATTAACCCCCACCTTTTACTGTCAGGGTGGTAAATATTTGTAAGAGGAGACTATCAAATTACAACACTACACAAGGCTATCTGCTGATGGTGAATTAACCCCCAACTTTTACTGCCAGGGTGGTAAATATTTGTAAGAGGAGACTATCAAATTACAACACCACACTAGGTTATCTGCTGATGGTGAATTAACCCCCAACATTTACTGCCAGGGTGGTAAATATTTGTAAGAGGAGACTATCAAATTACAACGCTACATTAGGCTATCTGCTGATGGTGAATTAACCCCCAACTTTTAATGCCAGGGTTGTAAATATTTGTAAGAGGAGACTATCAAATTACAACACTACACTAGGCTATCTGCTGATGGTGAATTAACCCCCAACTTTTACTGCCAGGGTGGTAAATATTTATAAGAGGAGACTATCAAATTACAACACTACACAAGGTTATCTGCTGATGTTGAATTAACCCCCAACTTTTACTGCCAGGGTCGTAAATATTTGTAAGAGGAGACTATCAAATTACAACACTACACTAGGCTATCTGCTGATGGTGAATTAACCCCCCAACTTTTACTGCCAGGGTGGTAAATATTTGTAAGAGGAGACTATCAAATTACAACACAACACAAGGCTATCTGCTGATGGTGAATTAACCCCCAACTTTTACTGCCAGGGTGGTAAATTTTTGTAAGAGGAGACTATCAAATTACAACGCTACACTAGGCTATCTGCTGATGGTGAATTAACCCCCCCAACTTTTACTGCCAGGGTGGTAAATATTTGTAAGAGGAGACTATCAAATTACAACACTACATTAGGCTATCTGCTGATGGTGAATAAACCCCGAACATTTATTGCCAGGGTAGTAAATATTTGTAAGAGGAGACTATCAAATTACAACGTTACACTAGGCTATCTGCTGATGGTGAATTAACCCCCAACATTTACTGCCAGGGTGATAAATATTTATAAGAGGAGACTATCAAATTACAACGTTACACTACGCTATCTGCTGATGGTGAATTAACCCCCAACTTTTACTGCCAGGGTAATAAATATTTGTAAGAGGAGACAATCAAATTACAACACTACACTACGCTATCTGCTGATGGTGAATCAACCCCCCAACTTTTACTGCCAGGGTGGTAAATATTTGTAAGAGGAGACTATCAAATTACAACACTACACAAGGCTATCTGCTGATGGTGAATTAACCCCCAACTTCTACTGCCTGGATGGTAAATATTTGTAAGAGGAGACTATCAAATTACAACACTACACTAGGCTATCTGCTGATGGTGAATTAACCCCCAACATTTACTGCCAGGGTAGTAAATATTTGTAAGAGGAGACTATCAAATTACAACGTTACACTAGGCTATCTGCTGATGGTGAATTAACCCCCAACATGTACTGCCAGGGTGATAAATATTTGTACGAGGAGACTATCAAATTACAACGCTACACTAGGCTATCTGCTGACGGTGAATTAACCCCCAACTTTTACTGCCAGGGTAGTAAATATTTGTAAGAGGAGACTATCAAATTACAACACTACAGAAGGCTATCTGCTGATGGTGAATCAACCCCCCAAACTTTTACTGCCAGGGTGGTAAATATTTGTAAGAGAAGACTATCAAAATACAACACTACACTAGGCTATCTGCTGATGGTGAATTAACCCCCAACTTTTACTGCCAGGGTTGTAAATATTTATAAGAGGAGACTATCAAATTACAACACTACACAAGGCTATCTGCTGATGGTTGAATTAACCCCCAACTTTTACTGCCAGGGTGGTAAATATTTGTAAGAGGAGACTATCAAATTACGACACTACAATAGGCTATCAGCTGATGGTGAATTAACCCCCAACTTTTACTGCCAGGGTGGTAAATATTTGTAAGAGGAGACTATCAAATTACAACACTACACTAGGCTATCTGCTGATGGTGAATTAACCCCCAACTTTTACTGTCAGGGAAGTAAATATTTATAAGAGGAGACTATCAAATTACAACGTTACACTACGCTATCTGCTGATGGTGAATTAACCCCCAACATGTACTGTCAGGGTAGTAAATATTTGTAAGAGGAGACTATCAAATTACAACACTACACAAGGCTATCTGCTGATGGTGAATTAACCACCAACTTTTACTGCCAGGGTGATAAATATTTGTAAGAGGAGACTATCAAATTACAACACTACACTAGGCTATCTGCTGATGGTGAATTAACCCCCAACTTTTACTGCCATGGTGGTAAATATTTGTAAGAGGAGACTATCAAATTACAACACTACACTAGGCTATCTGCTGATGGTGAATTAACCCCCAACATGTACTGCCAGGGTCGTAAATATTTGTAAGAGGAGACTATCAAATTACAACACTACACAAGGCTATCTGCTGATGGTGAATTAACTTCCAACATTTACTGCCAGGGTGATAAATATTTGTAAGAGAAGAATATCAAATTACAACACTACACTAGGCTATCTGCTGATGGTGAATTAACCCCCAACATTTACTGCCAGGGTGGTAAATATTTGTAAGAGGAGACTATCAAATTACAACGCTACATTTGGCTATCTGCTGATGGTGAATTAACCCCCAACTTTTACTGCCAGGGTTGTAAATATTTGTAAGAGGAGACTATCAAATTACAACACAACACTAGGCTATCTGCTGATGGTGAATTAACCCCCAACTTTTACTGCCAGGGTAGTAAATATTTGTAAGAGGAGACTATGAAATTACAACGCTACACTAGGCTATCTGCTGATGGTGAATTAACCCCCCAACTTTTACTGTCAGGGTGGTAAATATTTGTAAGAGGAGACTATCAAATTTCAACACAACACAAGGCTATCTGCTGATGGTGAATTAACCCCCAACTTTTACTGCCAGGGTGGTAAATATTTGTAAGAGGAGACTATCAAATTACAACACTACACAAGGCTATCTGCTGATGGTGAATTAACCCCCAACTTTTACTGCCAGGATGGTAAATATTTGTAAGAGGAGACTATCAAATTACAACACTACACTAGGCTATCTGCTGATGGTGAATTAACCCCCAACATTTACTGCCAGGGTAGTAAATATTTGTAAGAGGAGACTATCAAATTACAACGTTACACTAGGCTATCTGCTGATGGTGAATTAACCACCAACATTTACTGCCAGGGTGATAAATATTTGTACGAGGAGACTATCAAATTACAACACTACACAAGGCTATCTGCTGATGGTGAATTAACCCCCAACTTTTACTGCCAGGATGGTAAATATTTGTAAGAGGAGACTATCCAATTACAACACTACACTAGGCTATCTGCTGATGGTGAATTAACCCCCAACATATACTGCCAGGGTTGTAAATATTTGTAAGAGGAGACTATCAAATTACAACGTTACACTAGGCTATCTGCTGATGGTGAATTAACCCCCAACATTTACTGCCAGGGTGATAAATATTTGTACGAGGAGACTATCAAAGTACAACACTACACTACGCTATCTGCTGATGGTGAATTAACCCCCCAATTTTTACTGCCAGGGTGGTAAATATTTGTAAGAGAAGACTATCAAATTACAACACTACACTAGGCTATCTGCTGATGGTGAATTAGCCCCCAACTCTTACTGCCAGGGTGATAAATATTTGTAAGAGGAGACTATCAAATTACAACACTACACAAGGCTATCTGCAGATGGTGAATTAACCCACAACTTTTACTGCTAGGGTGGTAAATATTTGTAAGAGGAGACTATCAAATTACAACACTACACTAGGCTATCTGCTGATGGTGAATTAACCCCCAACTTTTACTGCCATGGTGGTAAATATTTGTAAGAGGAGACTATCAAATTACAACACTACCCTAGGCTATCTGCTGATGGTGAATTAACCCCCAACTTTTACTCTCAGGGTAGTAAATATTTATAAGAGGAGACTATCAAATTACGACACTACACTAGGCTATCTGCTGATGGTGAATTAACCCCCAACATGTACTGAGGGTAGTAAATATTTGTAAGAGGAGACTATCAAATTACAACACTACACATGGCTATCTGCTGATGGTGAATTAACCCCCAACTTTTACTGCCAGGGTGGTAATTATTTGTAAGAGGAGACTATCAAATTACAACACTACACTAGGCTATCTGCTGATGGTGAATTAACCCACAACTTTTACTGTCAGGGTGGTAAATATTTGCAAAAGGAGACTATCCAATTACAACGCTAAACTAGGCTATCTGCTAATGGTGAATTAACCCCCAACTTTTACTGTCAGGGTAGTAAATATTTATAAGAGGAGACTATGAAATTACAACACTAAACTAGGCTATCTGCTGATGGTGAATTAACCCCCAACTTTTACTGTCAGGGTAGTAAATATTTGTAAGAGGAGACTATCAAATTACAACGCTAAACTAGGCTATCTGCTGATGGTGAATTAACCCCCAACTTTTACTGCCAGGGTGGTAAATATTTATAAGAGGAGACTACCAAATTGCAACGTTACACTACGCTATCTGCTGATGGTGAATTAACCCCCAACATGTACTGCCAGGATAGTAAATATTTGTAAGAGGAGACTATCAAATTTCAACGCTACATTAGGCTATCTGCTGATGGTTAATTAATACAGATCCATGTATATGGAGTGAATCTCCCTAGAATTTCAAATGTTTGACAGTTGGGGTTTAATATCTTTTCGAACTGCATATAAAACATATGTTGGATTTTTTTATGCCAATTAATTATATTGACATTAGTCTAGTAGTATGCAATATTGTAACAAAAACAATGCATTGATGACTGTGAAATTTGAGAAAAGGGTTCTCTGATATGAGATCATGAAATGAATGATATAAAACCTGCCCCAGAGCCCTCTGGCGGTTTTTATCTGTTAGTTGGGGCTTTAAGATCTAAGTTTCGTTCGGTGCTTCAAAGGGAACCGCTCTTTTGAGACCCATGCTTGACATGTACCTTAATGTCCTCTGTTTCAGAATGTGTGTGTTTATACACCATTAATCACTGCCAACTGCCAATGAGATTTGCTTTTATTTAGTATTAAATGATTAGAATGGGGTGACTATGTTATTCTATGATTGTATGCATGTATTTGTAGTTTTGAATCACTTCTCAAGCATCCTCTGAAAAGTAAAGTTTGTTTTTAAAGAAGAATGGTTCCATATGTGTTTCTGAATGCATTAAACCCCAGCCTCTAAATTACAAAAAAGTGACTTGTAACAATTCAATTAATTTTCATCCAATTGAAGCCAAGTTTGCTCAGATCATGCACAAAGTCACATATTTTCTGAAAATACAATCATTTTAAATGTTGATCAAAATTTGAACACACATCGGAGAAATTTTCAAATTGACTAACATCGATTTTTATCGTAAGTTATTTTGTGAAACGCAGCCCTGGTGTTTAGACATACCATGATGTCTGTTGATGTATACTATTAGTTAATTCTAAAAAGAGGAAAAGATAAAAGAAAAGAGATGAAAAACATGACCAACAGGAGATGGTGTATGCAAATGATACAGGTACCGCAACGGTATTCATCATAAACACTAAACAGAATAATAATAAAGTTTATACCGGTTTTCACGTAGTAGAAAATGTTTCATCTTAGAAAGAGTCTGAATGATGATGCCAAAGTCGTCAAACAGTGTCTAAGTGTTTGCTATTTTTAGATTTAGAATGGGGATTTCGTTTCAAGTTCACCACTCCATTCTAAACATCAATTTTGTCACTTTTTGGTGGATTTGACGTACGAAACTATTCGGATTTTTTTATTGATGATAATGAGATGCCTATTATCCATTTTGATAGTAATCTATTTTTTAAAGACATTTATTATTTTTGTCCTGATATACTCTCTTTAAAAAATAACCTTAAATGGTGTGTGCGTTTAAAAATAGAAATAACGCAACTAAATAACACATGTACATGTATCCAAAATTAAAACGAACTGAGAAGAAATGACACTGAATATATCCCCGGCTCCACCACAGATATTTGTCTACCATTGGTTGATCGTAACAATACAAAAAGTCACAATTATCAATGGTTAGCAATGGTTAGTAAACAATATACGTAACATTTGCCACAACACTCATTGATCTTATCTTCAGGATAAAACGCATGTTAAAGGTACACGATAAACGTGAAACAGGACATCAATTGCACTTACGAGGGGCATTCAATATATTCTGTCACAGGTCTTCGGATATTTAACTTGAGATTTTCAAAGGAACAGGATTATTAGGTCAACCCTTCAAAGAATCCCCACCACCCCCGCCCCTCGCACAGATGCAAACTTTCGAAGTATTGCTGCTCACAACCTAAATGCCGCAAAGTAGTCTCGCCTTGGTATACCGTCCAGACACTGAAAAATTGCAGACCCAAGGGCACTTCTTGTAGCATTTCGTTTATCTGCGAGCATATATTTAGCATAGGAAATAGGAAGCTTAAATCAGGAGAATAAGGGGTTGGGTGGGTGTGGGGAGGAGGTGTGGTTGGGTGACGCTGAGGTATTCAACATGATTAACATTTTCTTGTTCAAAGAAAGATTGGTCACTTTTACTTTTGCGGGCAGATAAACGTGAAACAGGACAACTCTGAATAAGCTGTATGCCTTCAAAATCTTTACTTGGGCGTTTATTTTGATAAAACATTTTGACAGATTTAAGTACTTTATAAAAAGTTGTGTTTAAACTTGCCTGTAATTGTTCTACCCTCTTTACAAGGAATGTGTACAGCGAGACCACTAGAATTGAAGAAAACGGCATATAAAATATTCTTGGCGCTTCATGTCCTCTTTGCTATGACCGACCTAGCCTGATTTTTACCAAGCAATTGTTTGTTATTGATGCGCCGGTGTAGTTCAAAATAATAAACCAAAGTGTTATCCCCAGTGAGCAAGTCGGAAATTTTCCTAGGGTTACAATGTTTATATTTTTTTCAGAAGTTTTTTAACACAATCTAAACGCTTGGCCTTTTGGTCAGGTGGCAGCAAGTGGGGGATCCATCTAGAACAAAACTTCTTCAATTTCAACCAGTTAGGCAGAATATGATGTACGGTGCCTTCTGAAATGCCTAAACCATATACCGTCCATTTTCTTCTACCAAAGCTCTAACAGCACCAATGTCTTCCTTCGTTGTTGCAACAACATGCCTGCATGGGCGGTTATCTTTTTGCAGGCTATGTTGAGCCCCCCCCCCCCCAGCCCCCCCCCCCCCCCACACACACACACCCAACCCCTTAAATTTCTGAATCCAACGAAAAGCTGTTCTTAATGTTACGATAGAACTATCATGTATACGAGACAATTCAGGATAAATCCATTTGACGATAACTGCAAAGAAACTTGGGCTTTAATGTAAGCCCTTATTTCTTTTTTTTTCTTCAGGTTTCATTACGACATTGAAATATATCCACACTGTACATGAGTGTGTATAATTCAACAATGAACATATTGGTTGGTTATAATCGGATTAAATTGAGGATTTGAATGTGTATTTAATAAACATCCCCAAACAATTGCACGTGTTTTTTTTATGTTCTTATGCAACATTGTTTCTACGGAAGGCCATTAGTGACAGAATTTATTGAATGTCCCTTTGTATAATGTAAACATAGTAAATGACATTTTTATGATTATTCATGATGGTGGCGTAGACACGAATTTGATTATGGTGCGGCTGAATATTTTACTAAATATTTTACTAAAACTTGTACCGCACCGTCGGATTTTATGACGATTATACAAGAAAGTTTGAGAAATTATTGGTGCTGCATACTAAATAAATGTTAAAAAAGTTTGGACATTTGCTTAAATTTGCTTAAAATGTAGAAAATATTTGAAAGCATTATTAATTATTGGTGCGGCAATGTTTGCACCCATGCATGAGATATGCACTTACACATAACTAGAAAAGTATACATGAGAAAAGATGTTGTAATGATGTACCTTATTATCTCATAGCTCATGCAATTTGAACAAACAACGTTCATTCTTTAATATCATGCTATTGCTTTTTATATGATTATTTCTGTAACGTGACGCGGGAGGAAGAGCAAGGTTGAGCACGACGTTAACCAAGATTACTCTTCTTAGTTTCGGTTTTCATTCCGAGTGTTCCGAGGCTTTACTCCAGGGGTCGTATTCCCCAACCATTCTTGAAAAATTCTTCAACTTAACCCTTTACTTCATATAGACGCCTTTTGACACCTCTAATATTGACGCCTTTGTACACCTCTAATGTAAACGCCTTTGGACACCTGATATAGACTTCTTTTGACACCTCTAATATAGACGCCTTTGGACACCTAATATAAAAGGTTTTTGAATTATTGGGTGAATTATGTTTATATTAACTGACAGAGTGGAAAACAGTGCAGTAAGTGTTCAGATTGCTCGTTACAAGCAATCTGAACTCTTCCTGCACTATTTTCAAAGGCCTTCTGTGATTGGTGCGGGAAAACGCGTATCTATGGAGTAAAGGGTTAAGCTTGAAAAATCCAAATTTCAACATTAGATATCTAGTTTACCATGACAGGTACAACAATTGCTTGATTTTTTTATTTAAATTAGGTTTGCAAATTTTGATCTCAAAAATGGTTTCTTAAGTATATTTTTCCAAGTTTATTCTGAAATCTAAGCATATTTCAAAGAATTGTTGCTGAATATCACTCCATTTGTCACTTCTGCATGTATGTATGTATTATACTAAGGATGCGTATTATATGTGTTGGTTATATTTATGATGTTGTGGTGTAGTCTATCCCAGAACCTGATCCCTTTTTCCCGAATCAGGTCAATTAAGAAATCTAAAGTAGGAAATTCTATGCCTGTCCAACAATTCATAGCCATTAAACGCTTGCTCAACTGTGACCTCATCCAAACGTTCAGTTGAAGCCACTGACCAATTAGCGTGCTCAAACGGGGCTTTTCCAATATTGCTATATAACGGACCAAATCGGGAGCGCTGGGTCCGTACTACAGACTATGTTGTGGTGGCTGTGCACGTCGACTGCTAAGTTGCTTACAGAAACACAGTGGTTCTATTCAGGTTCATTCTGCGGTTTTCTTCCACCAATAAACCAGGATACGTCATATATAACCTGTCATCTGCGAACATGGCGTAAAACCCAGTAAAACTGACTGCTTGTAGGACCAGAAACTATAAATCAATTTTTTCAAATGTTCCACGTGAGTCTATGAGGGCTCAGCAATACATCAGCTATTCACAATACGTACTTGTAGCTTGTGTAGACATGAAAATATTTTGCTTATTGCAATGAAAAACACATTTCTAGTCAAAAGCCGTTTAAAAAACATAGTTTTTCTTCAATTTAGAAAAATGAGTAAAATGTGTGTAAGGTACTTCACATGACACGGATTTGATCGATCTTATTTGAAGGCTATACCCCTAAATTTAACGTACTTCAGTACAAGTTTTAATGACATTAATGACTTAGATATTTATTTCTACTATTTATGTAAATTACATAGAGCACGGACCACCTCCACGTGCACAGAAAAAAATATATCAAGAAATCAGAGAATTCAAACTTAGGTCAATTAAATATTTAGAACACTTGAAGGCTAAATAAGTTTGTTTGAGAAACATACAAGTCAAATCAAATTCTAAATCTGACCCAATTTATAAAATAAAATTGAATGATAAAGAATATTTTATCTTTCATATTGTCTAAAGAAAACTTTTCGCGTGATTCTATGAGGGTCAAACTATTCAGCTATTCACAATACATACATGTAGCTTGTGAAGACATGAAAATTTAGGTTATTGCGATGGAAAACACATTTCTAGTTCAAAACCTTTTTTTCTTCATATTTAAAGGATTTGACACATTTGATATATCATATTGAAGGCTATACTCCTAAATATAACGTTCTTCAGCACATGTTTTAATGACATTAATGTTTATTCATGTATAAATAACCTTACGACTCAATCATGTGACATGTAACTTTCAGTGATGAATCTATTTTCTTTTTATCTAGTCTCTTATGCACCAGTTACACATAGCAATGTATCTATCATGTTATGTACGGTGCAAGAGTGGTATAACTCCGTGAGGATTTTACACCAATCTAATGTTCTGTGTAATTATGTGTGTTTATAGGGTGATCAGAAGTAGAAAATCATCTGTCATTTGAGCAAGAAGCGGTTCGATATCACTTCCGATCCATTGCTCGGTATAGTATAATCGTATGCATACTGCTGTTCAAGCTCATTTTCGACTTGCCCGAATATATTGATGGCGCCGATCTGTCATCACGATAAAACAGCGTTATTTCAAAATAAAATATATCGTATAACAATGATTGCCGGAAACTAGTATAACCGATAAAGTCTCCATAGATATAGATGTGATATGTGAGATAAATGGTATATTTTTCAGAGATAAAAATAATCTTACTTTCTTGCTCATTTATTATTGAATTTATTAAACTTGTTGGCAAGCAATGATATATTAAGGCTTGGCAGAGCTTCGCATAATATATTTATATTTACTCGTTTAATAGATTCAATGATTAATGAGCATTCATGTATGAACATCTATACATTTCAAACTTTGTTAAATACTGATGATGATAATTTTATTTATCGCCACCACAGGTTTCCAATATCGGCGACACCTCCAAAAAAATATTAGTAATTTCAGATTTTTGGATGATAGTGCAGAGATACAGAATACCCTTTTGTAGCATCCCTGGTTCATTTACATGCCCGGTGTAAAGCACCGATACATGTGACCTCCATTTTTGTTAAAGTCTCATCCGAATCTTAAGTTGGAGGAGCGGAGTATCGAACATTCGACCTCTCTGTTCACAATCCAAAGCCTTGACCACTGAACCACTAATCCGATCCTGTTCAATACTGACATGTACTGTTTTTATCTATAGCGGAAAGAGTAAGGCAGTCGACATGCCTTACTGTTAAGCGTCCAATTAAAATACAGTTTACAATAAATGATTGTCTCTGTGCCTGTCATAACAGCATTGATTCAATTCCATTTATCATCACCAAACATTCCCCTTGGAAACATTTTCTTTTGGTTACAAAGAGATTTATTTATGACTGTAAAGTTAGTAGGTAGTTCGCAGTTGGTAGTTGGGGATTCGAATAACCAATTACCGACCAGCTGCCAGTTGGGGATTCGGATTCGTTATTATAATTACTATTTCATTTACATATTTTACTCGTGTTAATATGTTAAAAAATATAATCAATAATAAATGTATGTCAATTAATATGAAATCTGAATCCCCAACTGGCAGCTGGTTGGTAGTTGGCGATTCGCGGCGAATCCTCAACTGGACATTTTGAATCGCCGTCTGGTGAGTATACTCATTATATTGAAGAACCAACCCGGCAAAAGTGTGTTATTAATTATTATAAACTTATTTTTAATTGAATTGATTTATTAAAGAAATAAAACAACGATTTAAAAAAAAAACGAATCCCCAACTGGCAACTGGTTGCTAGTTGGCGATTCGCGGCGAATACCCAACTGGAAATTTTGAATCGCCTCCTGGTGAATATACTCATGGTATTGAAGGAAAAGCGCGGGAATGGTTGTTATTCATTGTTAATAACTGTTTTTCTACGAAATTGATTTGTTTTCAAAAACAAACATCGATTTGAAAAAAAAAACGAATCCCAAATTTGCCATTTTGAATCACCATCTTGTGACTATATTCGTTTTATTGAAGAACCAAACAACCATTGGTGTTATTATTATCCTAAACCTGTTTTCTTTATTGAATTGATATGTTAAAACAATAAAACAGCGATTTAAAAAAAAAATCCGAATCCCCAACTGGCAGCTGGTTGGTAGTTGGCTATTCGTGACGAACCCGAACTGGACATTTTGAATCGCCGTCTGGTGAGTATACTCGTTATACTGAAGAACCAACTCGGCAAAAGTGTGTTATTTATTATTATAAACTGATTTTTAATTGAATTGATTTATAAAAGAAATAAAAAAAAGATTTAAAAAAATTCCGCATCCCCAACTGGCAACTGGTTGGTAGTTGGGCAATTCGCGGCGAATCCCCAACTAGAAATTTTGAATTGCCTCCTGGTGAATATACTCATGCTATTGAAGGAAAAGCGCGGGAACGGTATTTATTTATTGTTATGAACTGTTTTTTTATGGAATTGATTTGTTTTCGAAAACAAATATGATTTGAAAAAAAAAACGAATCCCAAATTTGCAATTTTGAATCACCGTCTTGTGGGTATATTCGTTTTATTGAAGAACCAAACCACCATTGGTGTTATTATTATCCTAAACCTGTTTTCGCCGATTCGCCGCGAATCCCCAACTGGACATTTTGAATTGCCGTCTGGTAACTATACTCATTATACTGAAGAACCAACTCGGCAAAAGTGTGTTTTTTATCATTATAAACTTATTTTTTATTGAATTGATTGGTTTAAAAAAAATAAAACAGAGATTTAAAAAAAATCCGAATCCCCAACTGGCAGCTGGTTGGTAGTTGGCGATTCGCTGCGAATCCCCAACTGGAAATTTTGAATCGCCTCCTGGTGAATATACTCATGGTATTGAAGAAACAGCGCGGGAACGGTGTTTATTTATTGTTATGAACTGTTTTTCTATGGAATTGAATTGTTTTCGAAAACAAATATCGATTTGAAAAAAAAAAACGAATCCCAAATTTGCCATTTTGAATCACCATCTTGTGACTATATTCGTTTTATTGAAGAACCAAACAACCATTGGTGTTATTATTATCCTAAACCTGTTTTCTTTATTGAATTGATATGTTAAAATAATAAAACAGCGATTTAAAAAAAAATCCGAATCCCCAACTGGCAGCTGGTTGGTAGTTTGCGATTCGCGGCGAATCCCCAACTGGCAGCTGGTTGGTAGTTGGTAGTTGGCGATTCGCCGCGAATCCCCAACTGGAAATTTTGAATGGCCTCCTGGTGAATATACTCATAGTATTGAAGGAACGGCGCGGGAACGGTGTTTATTTATTGTTATGAACTGATATCTATGGAATTGATTTGTTTTCGAAAACAAATATCGATTTGAAAAAAAAAAACGAATCCCAAATTTGCCATTTTGAATCACCATCTTGTGAGTATATTCGTTTCATTGAAGAACCAAACCACCATTGGTGTTATTATTATCCTAAACCTGTTTTCTTTATTGAATTGATATGTTAAAATAATAAAACAGCAATTTAAAAAAAAAATCCGAATCCCCAACTGGCAGCTGGTTGGTAGTTGGCGATTCGCGGCGAATCCCCCACTGGACATTTTGAATCGCTGTCTGGTGAGTATACTCGTTATATTGAAGAACCAACCCGGCAAAAGTGTGTTTTTTATTATAATAAACTTATTTTTTATCGAATTGATTTGTTAAAAAAATAAAACAACGATTTAAAAAAAATCGGAATCCCCATCTGGCAACTAGTTGGTGGTTGGCGATTCGCCGCGAAACCCCAACTGGAAATTTTGAGTCGCCTCCTGGTGAATACACTCATGGTATTGAAGGAACAGCGCGGGAACGGTGTTTATTGATTGTTATGAACTGTTTTTCTATAGAATCGATTTGTTTTCGAAAACAAATCTCGATTTGAAAAAAAATCCGAATCCCAAATTGGCCATTTTGAATCACCGTCTTGTGAGTATATTCGTTTTAATGAAGAACTAAACCACCATTGGTGTTATTATTATCCTAAACCTGTTTTCTTTATTGAATTGATATGTTAAAATAATAAAACAGCGATTTTAAAAAAAATCCGAATCCCCAACTGGCAGCTAGTTGGTAGTTGGCGATTCGCGGCGAATCCCCAACTGGACATTTTGAATCGCCGTCTGGTGAGTATACTCATTATATTGAAGAATTGATTGATGAACCAACCCGGCAAAAGTGTGTTATTTATTATTATAAACTTATTTTTAATTGAATTGATTTCTTAAAGAAATAAAACAACGATTTAAATGAAAAATCAGAATCCCCAACTGGCAACTGGTTGGTAGTTGGCGATTCGCCGCGAATCCCCAACTGGAAATTTTGAATCGCCTCCTGGTGAATATACTCATGGTATTGAAGGAACAGCGAGTCAACGGTGTTTATTTATTGTTAATAACTGTTTTTCTACCAAATTGATTTGTTTTCAAAATCAAATATCGATTTGAAAAAAAAAACGAATCCCAAATTTGCCAATCAATCAATCAATCAATCAATCAATCAATCAATCAATCAATCAATCAATCAATCAATCAATCAATCAATCAATCAATCAATCAATCAATCAATCAATCAATCAATTAATCAATCAATCAATCTAATATACAGTTGTATTCTCCTAAACCAAATTCTGAATTATTCGAAATTCGTTCGCTTATTCAGGCTTTTGTTTATGGAATTATAGTCCATCTTATTCAAAGAATGCAATTTCTATTGACCAGTTCAACACTTTATATTTACAATGGAGTAAAACAAAATTAGCAATTCAAATAAATTTGGGTAGCTCTCATCACTACTGACAAGCACGCACGCACGCACACACGAACGAACGCACGCATGCACGCACGCACGCGCGCACACACATGTATATTCGTGTTTGTTTATTCTTGAGTTTATGCTTTAATTTAATGTTATATTGAGTTCTTTCGTTAATAAGTCTTTATCATTATTGTTATAACTACTGTGTTTTATCAACAGCAAAAAAAATCACTGATTTGTGATTTACGGACGCTTGAACTTTAACAAACAGTAGAAAATACCGTTTGATGAGCCATATCGACACTTTCCCATCATTGTGTACCGACCACATTTGACTGATAAGCTCATAACTTTTTGTAAATTAAACAAAGGTACCGCCTTGCTTTTAAATGCATATTATAATCAATCAGATGTATTAAGTTTCCTTGTAAAAACAGCTAACGGAAGTTTTTAGTTTTTGTTTGAAGTTAAATATAAAAATTTGGGCTGACATGCCTGTTGCACCAGACTGTGTCCTTGTAGTCTTCTTTTCACCGCAGTTGATCTTACGCGTAGTTTCACGCCGTCTTGCTTGCAAAATGGTAGCTGTAAAACAAGTCCGTTACTTTGACTGATATGTGTTCATTTCTGGTATTTTGGATCAAGGAAGCCGTTATATTGTAGTAGATACCCCTAGTCTATCCCAGAACCTGATATCTCCCGAATCAGGTCTATTAACCACCAAGGACAAAGCAGGAAATTCTATGCCTGTCCCACAATTCATAGTAGTTGAACATTTACTTAAACTGTGACGTCATCAAACGTTCTGTAGAAGCAATCAACGTGCGCAAATGCGGTTTTCCAAACATTGCTAGTTAACGGACCTAATCGGGAAGCTGGGTCCATACTACAGACCAAGATACCCCTTGACTGTTGTTAGTCTATCCCAGTCCCCGATATCTATATATACCCCTTATAGAAATAGCAGGGAATTCATTGCCTGTCGGATAAGTGATCCAGTAGTTAAGGCTGCGAATCCAAAGATCGCAGGTTCGATTCCCCGCTCTTCCAACTAATATTCGGATGAGACTTTAACAAATTCAAGGTCACATGTATCGGTGCTTGTAAAAGGGCCTTTAAAAGAACCAGGGACGTTTAAAAGGGTCTTCTGTATCTCTGCAATATTCTCAAGAAATCTAAAATTACTAATTATTATTTATCTGGAGGCGTCGATCATTACGGGAAACCGGTTTCGACGATATTTAAAATGAAAGTATCATCATGCCCTCACACTTTAACGCTTACTAAACTGTGACGTCATTCAAACTTTCAGTGCAAGCAACTGACCAATCAACGTGCTCAAATTCGGCTTTCCCATAATTGATGTTTAACAGACCCAATCGGGAGAGCTGGGTACGTTCAATGTTTCACTTAGGAAGTACTCCCCTTACATGACGATAGCAAGATATTAGAGCTGTGTAAAGCGGTTAGGCAATTTTTTTTGTTAAAAATGCATAAAATGTCATATTTTTTTGTGAATATGGGACTATTGGAACATTTTCATTTTTTCTGCAAAGTTTGGGTGACCCTGGGAACTGTTTGATGATGCTATAACAGTTTGAAGGTGTGTAGTGATACACTACAACAAATGGGCAGAATTGTCAGAAATGAAGGGGTGCCATCAAACCATCGAAATTGTGAAAAAGCAACCTGGTTAACCCATGATTTTTTCTGCATAATTGGACCAACAAAAGACTATCGAATGGATCAAGGCACTTTTAGATCAATTGGTAATGTATCCAGTGTTCCAGAAGATCATGTCTCTATATGTAGAACAGTACAAAATCACTTCTTGTGTGAGACATACTACAGACTATTTGTAGTGATATACTGTAACATAAGCAGAACTACCAAAAGAGAAGCCCAAGGATTGTCACTTAATTGTTTGAAATTGTTAAAATAGCAATCTGGTCATCTCAATGTTTCTTCAACAGATGGCTGACTAAAGAAACAATATTATTTCAGGTCAAATGATAAATAAATGCATATGAAACATTGCCAATTTCAATGTTTTGTGAAACGTTCAACGCTGCATTCAATTAATAATTAATCATTAAACATGCATTAAATATGCATGATAAGTAATTACGTCGGCAGATGAGGGGAGAAATATTTTTTAAATCTGCGTTTACCTGCAATACGGAACAGCCTTTAAGTTTTATAAAACACAGACGTTATAAAGATTTCAGCCAACATAATAATAATGTATTTATTTTCAACAACAGTAGATCAATAACACTTCTTTACGAAATAACTTCAATTCGAACTTGGCTATTAGATGTCGAAAGTTTTTACCAGCATTCTCCATGTTTAAAATAATTGATTGAAATCATCGTCTTAATATAAAATTTACAATTTCTATAATCAACATTCGAATCCATTATACAGAATAGTTGTTTCTTTAACTGTAAATATTAAATTTACAATTACCATAATCAACATTCGAATGCATCATACAAAACAGTTGTTTCATTAAATGTTAGATTCAAAATTTACAATTACTATAATCTACATTCGAATCCATCATACAGAATGGTTGTTTCTTTAACTGTAAATATTACATTTACAATTACTATAATCAACATTCGAACGCATCATACAGAATAGTTGTTTCATTAACTGTTAGATACAAAATTTACAATTACATGTACATCAACATTCGAATGCATCATACAGAATAGTTGTTTCTTTAACTGTAAATACAAAATTTACAATTATTATCAATAACATTCGAACGCATCATACAAAGTAGTTGTTTCTTTAACTGCAAATACAAAATTTACATTTACTATAATCAACATTCGAACGCATTATACAAAGTAGTTGTTTCTTTAACTGTAAATATTAAATTTACAATTACTATTATCAACATTCGAACGCATCATACAAAGTAGTTGTTTCTTTAACTGTAAATACAAAATTTACAATTACTATAATCAACATTCGAATCCATCATACAGAAAAGTTGTTTGTTTAACTGTAAATACAAAATTTACAATTACTATAATCAACATTCGAACGCATCATACAAAGTAGTTGTTTCTTTAACTGTAAATACAAAATTTACAATTACTATAAGCAACATTTGAACGTATCATACAAAGTAGTTGTTTCTTTAACTGCAAATACAAAATTTACAATTACTATAATCAACATTCGAATCTATCATACAAAATAGTTGTTTCTTTAACTGTAAATATTAAATTTACAATTACGATAAGCAACATTTGAACGCATCATACAAAATAGTTGTCTCTTTAACTGTAAATACAAAATTTACAATTACTATAATCAACATTCGAATCCATCATACAGAATAGTTGTTTCTTTAACTGTAAATATTAAATTTACAATTACTATAATCAACATTCGAATGCATCGTACAAAATAGTTGTTTCTTTAACTTTCAATACAAAATTTACAATTACTATCAGCAACATTCGAACGCATCATACAAAATAGTTGTTGCTTTAACTGTAAATAATAAATTTACAATTACATAAACTATAATAAACATTCAAACGCATTATACAAATTAGTAGTTTCTTTAACTGTAAACATTTAATTTACAATTACAATTACTATAATCAACATTCGAACGCATCATACAAAGAAGTTGTTTCTTTAACTGTAAATACAAAATTTACAATCACTATAACCAACATTCGAACGCATCATACAAAGTAATTGTTTCTTTAACTGTAAATACAAAATTTACCATTACTATAATCAACATTCGAATCCATCATACAGAATAGTTGTTTCTTTAACTGTATATATTAAATTTACAATTACTATAATCAACATTCGAATGCATCATACAAAATATTTGTTTCTTTAACTTTAAATACAAAATTTACAATTACTATAAGCAAATTCGAACGCATCATACAAAGTAGTTGTTTCTTTAACTGTAGAAATTAAATTAACAATTACAATTATTATAATCAACATTCGAACGCTTCATACAAAGAAGTTGTTTCTTTAACTGTAAATACAAAATTTACAATTACTATAACCAACATTCGAACGCATCATACAAAGTAATTGTTTCTTTAACTGTAAATACAAAATTTACAATTACTATAATCAACATTCGAATCCATCATACAGAAAAGTTGTTTCTTTAACTGTTAATATTAAATTTACAATTACTATAATCAACATTCGAATGCATCATACAAAATAGTTGTTTCTTTAACTGTAAATACAAAATTTACAATAACTATAACCAACATTCAAACGCATCATACAAAGTAGTTGTTTCTTTAACTGTAAATACAAAATGTACAATTACTATAATGAACATTCTAATCCATCATACAGAACAGTTGTTTCTTTAACTGTATATATTAAATTTACTTAAATATATAATTTATATTTATAAGCAACATTCGAACGCATCATACAAAGTAGTTGTTTCATTACCTTTAAATACAAAATTTACAATTACTATAATCAACATTCGAACGCATCATACAAAGTAGTTGTTTCATTACCTTTAAATACAAAATTTACAATAACTATAACCAACATTCAAACGCATCATACAAAGTAGTTGTTTCTTTAACTGTAAATACAAAATGTACAATTACTATAATGAACATTCTAATCCATCATACAGAACAGTTGTTTCTTTAACTGTATATATTAAATTTACTTAAATATATAATTTATATTTATAAGCAACATTCGAACGCATCATACAAAGTAGTTGTTTCATTACCTTTAAATACAAAATTTACAATTACTATAATCAACATTCGAACGCATCATACAACGTAGTTGTTTCATTACCTTTAAATACAAAATTTACAATTACTATAACCAACATTCGAACACATCATACAAAGTAATTGTTTCTTTAACTGTAAATACAAAATTTACAATTACTATAATCAACATTCGAATCCATCATACAGAAAAGTTGTTTCTTTAACTGTTAATATTAAATTTACAATTACTATAATCAACATTCGAATGCATCATACAAAATAGTTGTTTCTTTAACTGTAAATACAAAATTTACAATAACTATAACCAACATTCAAACGCATCATACAAAGTAGTTGTTTCTTTAATTGTAAATACAAAATTTACGTCGCGATATAACTGAAACAAAAATGTTAAAAGTGACAGTAAAACCATGCAACAACAATATTATTTTCGTCCGGATTGCTACAGGGAACGCCGGAAGGTGGTCGGGCTTCGGTATCACTGTACTATGGTATACTCCAGGAACGACCACAATGTGTTTCCCCTCACTAAGCGGTTTCGGTTCAGTAACCCTTCGGTTCGGTAAGTAATTATATAGCGCATGGTGACAAGAAGTTGGTTAACATCTCAACAATTCTGTCTAGAACCACGTTTAAGAACAAATGAACGACGGTTAAAACGTCCCTCCATATAAAGTGGATGTGACTTGGATGATGCCATGATCCGGTTGATCTGGGCTTCGTTCAGTTAACACAAACGTTTAGTTTGTTTATGCTCTCCTTGTATGGAGGAATAAAAGATTAAATAAAAAAAAAAAAAAAAAAATAAAAAATAAAAAAAAGTTTAATAACAGAAGTGAACTGAACGACATGTTCTCTTTTAACGTTTGCTAATAGATTAAACACCTCAGCGAGCTGTTTGCTTGTGTTTAATCACGTGACTTAATGGGAAGTGGAGGGACAACGCCGAGTAGACCGATTTCGTTTACTTTTCGTTCGTTAGCGTTTATAAACAGAGAAAACATGTTTAACCGTGCTGAACGCATCCTTGATTAAAATAATCCCCTCCATCTCACGTGGTTGCCAAATATGTATGGCAAATATGTATACTTTACACCTTATACTAAATACAAGTTCAGTTGGTCATTATTTGACTGCGCAACCACGTGTAGTAGAGGCGACCGTTTAAAAAGTAGATATTTGTTTTATTATATTGAATAACAGTAAAAAGAGTAAATAAAGAAGTAGGTTTTCATAAAGCATAGCATGAAAAGCATATTAAATTTTATAAATTCTTTTTGTAACATTTGCATGCCTGTTCTCCACAAAGAAGTCAAATTGTTACATTCCTAATGATGAATTACCTGCATATTTTGAATAAAAAAATCGTTGCTTTTATAAAAAATGTGTTTTATGATTCATAGTTTAATTTCAGCGCCACCTCCTGGATCCACGCTTGAGTAAAACGAAAGGAAGTCATCAGCGTCAATACGTAAACAATGTGACGTCATTATTTAGACACATAACAATACTTGTAGAAAATGGTTCATTTGTATGTAGATCTAGTTCTGCATTGAAAACATATTAATATAATTCGATGTCTGTTTTACTTCACGAAATGTAATGAAACATTCATTTAACAGTTAGATCTACTGCTGTTTTCAGTAACGACTGCTGTTTTCAGTAACGGAGAAACAACAGTTGAATAATCCCTACACAAAATGATAGAACAGTTGGTTGACTCGGTAACCGGGTTCGACTGGATGAAACCGGTTTCATCAGAATAAGTGGCTTTATGTATATATGTGTAATTGTAATGTTAATTTAATCCACCATATTAAGAGTTAAATGTCAATATACTCCTTTAGAAAAGATGATGATCATACATCTCTTTTCAAATCTGTCAATACTTTTTATATCAAACCTGTATCAAGTGGTTGTATGTACGCGTTAATAATCGCCACATGCGTTGTTCAACTCCATTCTGTGATATATGACCTAGCAACCACGTTTTGCGCAGTTAATACTTCATTTACATAAATACGTAATTATAATTTATAAACCTACACCGTTATTGACATGTACAAAATTATCGCGCGACATGTACATGTAAAACGACAAACCACATTTAACGTACACCTAGGTTGGGGTTAGATAGTGGTGTTTATCGCCATGTTCTACACATGTCAGGTTATATATGACATATCCAGATGTTCTACACATGCCAGGTTATATATGACATATCCAGATGTTCTACACATGTCAGGTTATATATGACATATCCAGTTTTATTGGTGAAGGAATACACCAGACTGAATCTGAGTAGAACCACCGTCCTTCCGCAAATACCCGGTAAAATTCTATATAGCTTTTAGACTGAGATGGGCTCGAACTGACGACTTCAGCGGTGAGAGATAAGTGATCTCAAACGACAGAGCTTCCTATACCTCTTGATCACAGACGATCCTTCTGAGGTTAGTATTCTTGCTCCCTATGGGCCCCGTTGTACAATAAATGATACTTCATACATTGAAAATAGATTTAACAAGGAAAATACAAGTACACTTAATAGGGGATATACATGTACAGAGCACCACTAGCTATTTATCAGTTTTATAATATTGTAAGCTTTTCTCAGTGTGTAATTTGTTTATTTGAGTATAAGTATATAACTTTTTTGTCATAAAGTTCAATATTCAAGATGGCAACTAAAAAACGAAATAAATTTAGTTGAAATTTTAACGATATAAACAAACAACAGACAAAATGTTCCGCTTGACGATGACGTTGAGAAAATCCGCTCTTCGACTGCCGCTTCGAACTTAGGGTTTATTTATTTAAAAATACGCTACTGTGGTGAAAACCATTTTGGACTCGGCGCCTACGGCTTCTCGTCAGATGTGGTTTTTCACCACAATACATACTCGTACAATATATTCCCACATTGTACAAAACACTGTAAAATGACCTTATAATATTTCATAGGATTTGAGGTGCGGAATAACTGTTTTTCAATCTGCACAAAAAAACATGAAAGTAAACAGTAAACACATAACATATTTCACTAATGTAAATATTAATAGTAGTAAAATTGTAATATTGTTTATTATATTCTTGCATACCAACAAGGATTTCCGCGTATTTTTACCGAGTACGGATTTCCCATCCTTCATCCTGCGCGTGTATTAATGTGTATACCAACGTATTTTCGTGCGCACACTGGCATACATAATGCTATATTAGTAATACTTATGATAATAATAAAGACTTTTATTAATGAGAGACCTCATTTGAATACATTCAATCTTCCATGTGAAACAAGTTTTTAGTACAGGTCAAAGTATTGTATCCCACTACCCCCCCCCCCCCCCCCCCCCCCACCACAAAAAAAAAAAAAAAAAAAAAAAAATATATATATATATATATTGTATTTATGTGTTTTATATGAATATATGCTCATTATAAATATGTTGACAAGGTAACCATCACCCTCGTCACGGCAGTGTCGATAGTTGCTCCGTTGAGACTCACACAAAAAAAGTTATCAATATAACATGTAATCAAACCACCACGTTTTACGCACAAATGTTTAATCTGTTAAACAATGTTTACTTCAGCAATCAACGTCAACACGTACCTGGGTTACGGACGTGTTAGCATGTCAAATGTATGTCAATATTGCGTTTACGAAAGAATCCCACACATTTGTAAACATAAAATTCCCCCTTATAATAAGCGGGGTCCTAGGTACGATACATTGATATGTGGTTTTTACAACTTAGACAAATCACGCTCAGATTCTTCCTGGGTAGAACCAGTACTAAGCGTATGCGGAAACTGTGGCTTGCTCAAGGACACCACACATAGTCGTGACGGAGGATCGACACTCCGATCGTGGGTTTGGTGCTCTACCACTGGACCCCGTGTTCTACAGACTAGCCAAGCAGAATAAGGCTATAGCATATAAAAACATGCTTAGATACTACTCTCTATAGTATCAGATGTAACTAAGTTTATTTTTTTTTACATGTATTTTATTCATTTAATTATGTATTTTCAAGCTAATTTATAAACGCATTTTCCGTTAAATACGCTACACCTGAACAAACATTGCAAGATCCATCACAATTTGAATAATTTATAGTTTCATACAGCGTTATTTGCGTTTTATTGTCAATTATTCATGCGTGCAAGCTGTCGTATTTCGTAAGACGAGTGTTTTGTGGGGCTACCTTTATTTACACCGCATCCTTGTATGATCCAAGAAAGTCAGTGGCGTAGCTGCCTTTACACCACATCGCCCGGGTTTGCACGCTTTTTTCTTGCTTTCTTTTCACCGTTACATTTCCTGTGGGGTGGGGGCTCCTCTAGAATCTGGTGGGCTTGTACATCATTTTTACGTCAGCTAGTGTGTGGGGTGGGGGGGGGGGGGGGGGGGGTGGGGGATGTTTATGAACATTCCAAGGTAGAAGTCCCTGTTGTCAATGATAACGATAATGATAACGATAATGATAATGATAATGATAATGATAATGATAATGATAATGATAATGATAATGATAATGATAATAACTATGATAATAACTATAATGTCTTTATTTTGAGAAGGTAACTCATTAAAAATATAGTATGCAATATACACTACTTATCTACCACTAGACTTCTTTTAAAACATTTAAATGGAAAACCGGAGTTGTCTTCTCTGTTTTATTTTTGTAATATGAGGAACATTTTCCTTTATATTATGTGATTTCTTCATTATCTTATGGAGACTTATCTTTATATGCTGTGCATTCTTTAGATTTTTTATAATATTATACAGATTTGTCATTATATTATGAGTCTTTTTCATTATATTATCTAGAAACGCCATTATAGTATGTGTTTATTTCATTATTATTATATAAATATGTCATTATATTATGTGACTTTTTCTTTACATTATGTAGATATGTCATTATATTATGTGTCCTTTTCATAACATTATAAAGATAAGCCATTATATTATGTGTCTTTTTTATTATATTATGTAGATTCGTTATTATATGATGTGTCTTTTTTATTATATTATGTAGATTTGCTATTATATTATGTGTCATTTTCATTATATTATGTTGATAAGCCATTATATTATGTGTTATTTTCATTACATTATGTAGATTAGCCATAATATAATGTGTCTTTTTCATTAAATTATGTAGATGTGTCATTTTATTATGTGTCTTTTTCATGATATCTTTCAGATAAGTCATTATAGTATGTGTCTTTTTCATTATAATATGTAAATTAGCCGTTATATTATGTGTCTTTTTCATAATATTATGTAGATTAGCCGTACTATTATGTGTCTTTTTTCATTATACTATGTAAAATAGCAATTATATTATTATGTGTCTTTTTTTATATTATGTTGATAAAGCCATTATGTTATCTGTCTTTTTCATTATATTATGTAGATTAGCCGTACTATTATGTTTCTTTTTCATTATGCTATGTAGATTAGCAGTTATATTATTATGTGTATTTTTCTTTATATTATGTTGATAAGCCATTATATCATCTGTCTTTTTCATTATATTACGTAGATAAGCGGTTATGTTATGTGTCTTTTTCATGTTATTATGTAGGTTAGCCGTTATATTATGTGTCATTTTCATTATATTACGTAGATACGCCGTCATATTATGTGTCTTTTTCATTATATTATGTAGATAAGTCGTTATATTATGTGTCTTTTTCATTATATAAGGTAGATAAGCCGTAATATTATGTGTCTTTTTCATTATATTACGTAGATTAGCTGTTATATATTTGTTTTTTTTCATTATATTACGTAGATTAGCTGTTATATATTTGTCTTTTTCATTATATTACATAGATTACCCGTTATATAATTTTTGTCTTTTCCATCATATTACGTATGTTAGCTGTTATATTATGTGTATTTTTCATTATATTACCTAGATAAGCCGTTTTATTATGTCTTTTTCATTATATTATGTAGATAAACCGTTATATTAGGTGTCTTTTTCATTATATTAAGTAGATTAGCCGTAACGGTTATATTATGGGTCATTTGCATTCTTTTAGGTAGATTAGCCGTTATATTATGTGTGTTTTTCATAATATTACCTAGATAAGCCATTATATTATGTGTGTTTTTCATTATATTATGTAGATAAGCCGTTATACTATGTGTCTTTTTCATTATATTACGTAGATTAGCCGTAATATTATGTGTCTTTTTCATTATATTACGTAGATTAGCCGTAATATTATGTGTCTTTTTCATTATATTAGGTAGATTAGTCATTATATTATGTGTTTTTCTATTATATTATGTACATTAACCATTATCCCATGAATCAACATCAACTATTGATGTTATTAATAAACAGATGGTATTTTCTGAGAATCTTTTTCATTACTGTAAATGGTCAATTGTATATTATTAAAAGATATATCGCTGCAAACCCTTCCCACCCTCTGATTATCAGTATATGAAAGATACGCAGTTACAAGTGTGTTCGCACAGACGCGTACGGAACACCTCGCCGATTTTCTTTATATGAATAATGCTGAAGGATGACTGAATTGACCGAGTAGGTACGACTGACTGACACATATGTTGAAAGAACTATATATAAGACGGACTATTGAACACTTAAATATTTACCATTTTTAAACACTTCAATGCAAATTTTTCACAACTAACAAATTGTCGTGGCCTGTTATTTTCTTACTGAATGCTTCATTATAACGTTACAGAATTAATCGATTCATCAATCTTGACAGTTTGATATAAATAATTATAATTATCGCACGGAATTTGCATTTTTTGTAAATTTAACATTTCGCATCTTACCTTATGAACTTTTATAACAGTAATCGTTCAAACACCTAAGGAGATGGTAAATAAGTATAATTGTATTGTTGAAAATGGAAATGCGGACAGTATAAAATAATCAGTTAAGATGCTTACATTATATGCTGGTTAGGTATTTCAGATGTGTTTAATTGGACTACAATACAGACAAAATTGTTGTTAAACTACAATACTGACATAATTGATAATTTAAACCACAATACAGATATAATTGTTTTAAAACCATAATACAGACATAACTGTTAATTGGACTACAATGCAGACATAATTGTTGTTGGACCACAATACAGACATAATTGTTGTTAGACTAAAATCCATACAAAAGAGACATAATTGTTGTTCAATACACATATTATTGTTGTTATTAGGCCACAATACAGACGTAATTGTTCATTACAACACAATATAGACATAATTGTTAATTAGATTACAATACAGATATAATCTATGTTAGAAAACAATACACACATTGTTGTTAATTAGACCACAATACAGACATAATTGTTGTTAGATTACAATGTAGACACACTTGTTAATTAGATCACAATACAGACATAATTTTTAATTAGACCACAATACGGACATAAATGTTGTTAGATTACAATACAGACATAATTGTTATTATAACACAACACAGACATAATTGTTCATAAAACCACAATACAGACATAATTGTAAATAAGACATTAATACAGACATAATTATAAATTAGACTACAATACATACATAATTGTTAGTAGACCACAATACACACATAAATGTTAATTAGACCACAATATACACATAATTGTTAATTAGACTTTAATACAGACATAATTGTTCATTAGACAACAATACAGACATAATTGTAAATTAGACCACAATACAGACATAATTGCCAATTAGACTACAATACATACATAATTGTTAGTAGACCACAATACAGACATAATTGTCAATTAGACTACAATATATACATAATTGTTTTTTAGACCACAATACACACATAATTGTTGTTAGACCACAATATAAACATAATTGTTATTAGACCACAATACAGACATAATTGTAAATTAGATACAATACAGATACAATTGTTGTTAGACCACAATACAGACATAATTGTTGTTAGACCACAATATACACATACTTGTTAATTAGACCACGATATACACGTAATTGTTAATTAGTCTACAATACAGACATTATTGGTGTTGGACCGAAATACGCACATAATTGTTGTTAGATCACAATACAGACATTATTGGTGTTGGACCGAAATACATACATACTTGTTGTTAGATCACAATACAGACATTATTGGTGTTGGACCGAAATACATACATTTTTGTTGTTAGATCACAATACAGACATTATTGTTAATTAGACTACAATACAGATATAATTGTTGTTTGACCACAATACACAAATAATTGTTGTTAGACTGTAATACAGACAAGATTGTTAATTAGACCACAATATACACATACTTGTTAATTAGACCACGATATACACATAATTGTTAATCAGACTACAATAAAGACATAACTGTTGTTAGATCACAATACAGACATAATTGTCAATTAGACTACAATACAGAAATAATTGTTGTTAAACTACAATACAGACATGATTGATAATTTAGAACACAATACAGATATAATTGTTAATTAGATTACAATATAGACATAATTGTTGTTAAACTACAATACAGACATAATTGATAAATAAGACCACAATACAGATATAATTGTTTTAAAACCACAATACAGACATAATTGTTAATTAGACTACAAGAGAGACATAATTGTTGTTCAATACACAAATAATTGGGTCGGTTCTACAGTATGGGGGAGTTTTAGCAAGGGTAACGATTGCACCCAACATCCCCATCCCATCCCCAATGTCACATCCTTAATGTGAAACGAGACAGTTAAAATGCGAAAAATATATGCATTCAATATATATTATTGCGGTTTGGGGGAAATAATGGAAACTTTAACAAAACAAATACAGTATCTCATCAATTATGACGTGTATGATAAATAAATGGTAAATTGACATCATCTATTTCAGCTACTTGTCTGACTGCACGCTTACCTTGTTTTATAATGACATGCTCCTGCTTTAATTACTATTCATAGTAAGGTTAATAAATTAAACAAATCAGAATTGTTATCACTTAGGTTTTGTAATCCGTACGTCAGACAGCGTGTCAAAGGTCATTAACGACGTATTATTAAAAAAATATATATGCAAACGTTATTATATGCTTTGTCAGTTAGCGGTAAACGGTTTGATGAACTGTGGTTAATTAAGCAAATAAAGGTGTACAAGTTGAATTCAGTTTCATTGTATTCGTTTTACAGTGAAGAAGCTAAGGAATTGGTGAATTGAATATTTATTTTTCGGAATTTCGCAGATTAAAGTTTGTTGCATCGGGCAATAGGTAAAGTAGATTTAATATCATAATAAACTATTTCTAAGATTCCAATTGCTTAAAGTATTTCTTTTGTAAAAATAAGCTTTTTTCGAATTATTAAGGAAGCTGGTTTGCTTTATGTTCATTTTTTGCTGATGAAGACCTTTTGTACAAGGATGAAAGCCGTTTTAGGTTAGCTTTAAAATTGTTATTGGACATTAGAAAGTTTTAATTTATAAATAAACTATGAACAATATATATATATATATATATATATGACATGAATGAGTTTATATTTATCAATAAATATGAACAATACCACATAAATTACTTTCATTCAAAATCAAAGCCATTTTGTGAAATCGCTATTATCAAAATTATAACAATGGAGCCTTTTGAAGCATTCATCTTACACCAACAGTATTAAATATTGAAAATATGTGTATATATGAAATGCATGGAAGAGATTCAATTTTTTTTTTTTTTAAATTTTACAAATAGCCATTTAGTAGTGTTAAAAGATGCATTATTTTTTTCTTAACGTACACGCATTTTTTGTATACTGCCTTGTTTGTTCATGTTTGACAGTTAAAATAAGAAATGTTGAACTCTTACCATGGCCGCTATGCGTCATTGAAATGTCAGTATGGGCAGACAAAATGCGTCATATAGGTCGTTGACCGTCTAAAATTAGAATAATTTGGAGTGTGATTATTACACGTGGACTGAAGAAAAAAACAATAAACTTTCCGTCACATTTTTGTTAACGGTTATTATGCTTAAGTAGTCGTACGTGGTTTTGTTTATTTTATACTAATTTATTTAAGCCCGATTGCGATGAAAGCTGAGAGCTTATATGAACCGCTCTCGAGTCCGCTTTCTGGGTAGAATCAGTACTGAGTGTTGTTTTTTAAGAGGCATCGGTTCGAGCGGAGGATCGAACCCGCAACCTCTGACGTGAGCAGTCAACACTCTATCCATTAAAATACCGCCCCGTGGTTTGTGGCGGTCGTATAAAGCCGCGTACGAGTACACTTACTAGCGGTTGTTTGTTTATTTAAATCAATATGATAAGATAAACCTATACTATTCAGTAAGTTTTGAGAATGCCACTTCAACTCTTGTTAGAGCGAGAGAAGTGCTCTTACGTCCTAAACAAAATTGAATCTCCTATTTTCTTGTTTTAGATACATTCTTTTCAATTTTCAGATATGATTTATTTGCATTTATCAGATATGATTAATTGGTTGGCAATAAAAAAAAAACAGCGGGTTAACATCGATTTAACATATAGCAGGTGACCTAAACATCAATTTAACATATAGCAGGTGACCTATGTGGTAATAATGTTATACTGGAGAAAGATTGTTCATTGAATTGCATTGTGAATTTGAAATGAATTGCACTGCATTTCAAACTTATTGAAAACGTATCATTTTCTAAAATAGAACATACACATGTCAGCAAGAGATATGTCAGTCTACGGCGCACTCACCAGAGCAAGCTCATATTTACAACACATACATTCATGTTTCACTATATAGCTGGCTTTTGTTCTTTGTTCTATATAAACTAAGGTATAGGATTTCCACTTCAAACCAATGTCCAGATAGAATGTATTGTTTTCATAGTAGAAATATATCCGCACATAAACATGCACAATAACTGGTGTAGGTTGACCAGTTTTTTTAAAGACAGTGCAGTTACACCCTATGACATTTTTTTTTAAAAAAGTCCTCAAATTCTCATAAATACATGGATCTGTTAAAATCCTATACAAGTCACGTGTTAAACACCAGTAATGGCTCATTGTAGTACACGCTATGTCAGCTTTTGCTTAACTAATCTGCAGCAAGAAATCACAGCATCTATGAACCATTTTAAAATAGTTAAAACCAAATTACATAGGACATTTGTAAGTGCAAGAATCTTGCAACCGGAATAAAAAAGGGGACGCAGCTGTGTAGTTAGACCTACGGTAGTGACAACAGCTGTCGCCGGTCTAGAACAAAGCCGCCACTGGAGAGCTCGAGCCAGTTGATGGATTGCTTTAACCTCGCTCTTCCCCGGAAGTCGTCATCGTATAACATTTTATCAAGTGGCGTTTGTCGCAATTGATATATGATATATGATTGTATATATGAACAGTGAACGGTAATTGATGTTCACTTAGCGACCGCAGACGTGATTGATTAAGTTTAATACTGATATTTACAACATTGGCGTTTATTGTGCGAAAATTTACAGCTCACATAATGCCTTAAGGGTTGAACATTTTCAGATCTATATGTAATGTCAGTAAGGTCATGAATATTCATCAAGGTTAACAATTAACTGTCAATTTCTTTTTTAAGATATAAATGATATATGTTCACCGGTCTACTTCTGTATAATATATGCACACCAGTCTACTTCTGTGTAATAAATGCACACCGGACTACATCTGTATAATATATGCACACCGGTCTAATTCTGTATAATATATGCACACCGGTCTACTTCTGTATGATATATGGACACAGGCCTACTTCTGAATAATATATGCACATCGGTCTACTTTTGTATAATATATGCACACCTTTCTACTTCTGTATAACATATGCATACCGGTCTACTTTTGTATAATATATGCACACCGGTCTACCTCTGTATAACATTTGCACACCAGTCTACTTCTGCATAACATATGCACACCGGTCTACTTCTGTATAATATATGCACTCCGGTCTACTTCTGTATAACATATGCACACCAGTCTACTTCTGTATAATACACGCACACCTGTCTACTTTTGTATAATATATGCATACCAGTCTACGTCTGTATATATAACATGTACACCAATTTACTTCTGTATAACATATGCAAACCAGTTTACTTCTGTATAACATATGCACACCAGTCTACTTCTGTATAACTTGTGCACACCGGTCTACTTCTGTATAATATATGCACACTGGTCTACTTCTGTATAATATATGCACACCGGTCTACTTCTGTATGACATATGCACACAATTCTACTTCTGTATAATAAATGCACACCAGTCCACTTCTGTATAACATATGCACACCAGTCTATTTCTGTATAACATATGCACACCATTCTACTTCTGTATAACATATACACACCGGTTTACTTCTGTATAACACATCTGTATATTATATGCACTCCGTCTACTTCTGTATAACATATGCACACCAGACTACTTCTGTATAACATATGCACACCGGTTTACTTCTGTATGTCATATGCACACTGGACTACTTCTGTATAATATATGCACATCGGTATATTTCTGTATAGTAAATGCACAGGTTTACTTCTGTATACTATATGCACAGGTCTACTTCTGTAAACTATATGCACACCAGTCTACTTTTGTATGACATATGCACATCGGTCTTCTTCTGTATGATATATGTACACATGTCTACATCTGTATTATATATGCACATCTGTATACTTCTGTATAATATATGCACACCGATCTAATTATGTACCATTACTAAGCAGTAAATGTAGTTTGTACTTTAAACTAGGTTTAGCAATATTGAAGTCTTACACTTTCTTGTATATACCGTCATGATAACCTTAGTAAAGGCTAGCACTGATGAGTATTACGGGGTGTAAAATGGGGCGCTTCGCTCTATTGTTGGCTGATCTGAGGATAGAGATGACATATAATGAACTCCAAGTTTATATTTATATATCTATAACTTTATTTACTCCCTGCGAAGACAGATGTTAAAAACAGACTCATACTAAAAATACATAATGTTGAACATGTCTTTTTCTTATTCTAAATTTATTCAGTTTAATATTTTTTAAGATCCAAACAAGAGTATGTACTCATATCAATTTAACCGAAGGCAATTTACTATTTAAAAAAATTAAACAAATAATTCAAGGTCCAGACATGTTCAACCTACAAAACAATCATTAATAACATACAAATTATATCAGACATTGAGTAAGTAAAATCAGCAGTCATTATATCCAATAATGAACATTGAGGTTTTACGGCCTATCAAAATCAAAAGTTATACCAGTAATAAAAACAAACATTCTAGACTCACTCTCCACAAACAGGACATAGACGATATCAATGAGAATATATAAGCATAGGAAAATACTAATGAAGAGTAATAGATTAACTCAGCATTTTATTTCTTATTTCTTACGTTCTTAACACATATATCTACTGTTGAAAAAAATATGTAAAAGCAGACAATAAAACTGTTTGTATTGCTAGTGACCGTCCATCGGTAGCTGGTCGATCCATAATTTTATACTTTAAAATGCAACAAGCGGAACATCAAATATTCCAAAAGAATGTAAATAGTAACAGCTTTACAACAATCTATAATCAGCCGAATAGGTGTATATAGCATGTTTCGTGGTAACGAACAATGTCGACCGGTCACTATTAATAATTTAATCTACATGTAACTATAAAATATTTCAAATGTTGTCCTGGGTTAGTTTAATATACATAAATTTATGTGTCCCGTTAATAGGTTCTTGTACCATTAAATCATTCAGTTAAATCATACATACATCCATCACCATACACTCCATATATCAAACATGATATCAATCAGTTTCCAAAATACAAACTATAAAAGATTCCTACTTGTTTTAGACTTTAGAATCAAACATAGATTTTATTTAAATAGTTTCCATATCCGCTGTAATTCGGATAGTATACAATGTTCGGATATTTTAAAAAAGACAATGAATTTTAAAACTGATAAATTATTTCTAAAATCTAGTTATTCCTACAACTCACATGATTCCTTGTCTTATATTTTGGTGCATGAAACTCATGAATGTTGAGTCAAAAATGGATTAATTTTCAGTTATATTCTAAGGATAATAGTTTCCCTCTGCCGCGAGACTTTTTTAACTGAAGAGTAATTCAGGGGAAATAACTATGGAAAAAATAAAGAAATTCTATTTTATAGGAGCACCAATTCAAGTGAAAGTAAAGAATTTACCCCGACTCGCTGGTAATCGAAAAGTTAAGTTTAAATGATGTTAATCATATCTCAATAGTCTGGTTATGAAAACTTTACATAAAAATATGAAGAAAATGAAATACAGAACATGATAAAATACAAGAAGAACAATTTCCAAAGAAACCAAATATACATAGTGGTTAAAATATCGATAGAGATGACATATAATAAACTCCAAGTTTATTTACATCTTACACAGACAGATGTTAAAAGCAGATTGCCGTACAAGGGAAACTTTGGAGTCTTGTACTCTATCCTCGGCGTGATGTATTAACCAATCAAAACCAGGTGGCCCCGGAATAAGAATATTTAGGGGTTTAACAAACTTGGTGCGCATGGGTTTTGCGCAAAGTTAGCCAGAAGGATTTGAGCCAAGCGTGTGTTTTTCCAAAAATTTAGTGAATAAAGAAACGCGCCAACCTTTAACAAGCTTAAAAAGATAGGATGATAAATATCCTTTTATGACTTGTCACTAAGTAGATTCAATGCTTAACAATCAATTATAAATCTTATAAACAATCTTTTATAAATATACATGGATGCATATACTATATAACAATCAGAAGCTATATATGTAATAGTAGACGTAACATGTGATGGACACAGCCAGCGCAACACCTTAAATATAGGACTACCATAATATGTACAATACATGTACATGCATACGGAAGAAATTACACCAGTATAGTTTTTGATGTTTGAAAATTTATCTACTTGTGAATTACTTGAACGCATAAGTCACTACTAGATCAGTAGGTTAACGTGTGGACACAGTTTCGTAAAGTCACCTCACTCGACACGTTTTGTCATTTTGGCTATTTGTTTACATGGTAACAGAAAAAAATATTGAAAATGAAAACTTCCCCGTAACTAAAGGCGCTACTAGACGATTAGAATGACATGTGTACAAAGTTTGGAGTTTGTACGGGAACGGTGAAATTTATAATCTTGGCTTTTAGTTTCCATGGTAACTGATAATGTATGAAACAAAATAATATAGCAAAAGGCGAGATCACTTGATTAACATGGGAACACGGTTTCGTAAAATTATCTTAATCGACAAGTTTTGTAATTTTGGCTATTTATTTCCATGGTAACAGAAAAATACTGAAAATGAAAATTCAATTATAGCAAAAAGGCACTTCTACACCATGGTGTTGACTATAATGACATGTGATAAACGTTTGTTTTACTTCAAGTTATCTTGAACAGCTTTGGAGTTTGCTTTGCTTAGCTTTAGAAACGTCGAATTTTTGTAAGTTATCTTAATCGGAATTTGAGTTGTGCTTCGGAAAAGCTTACGGACATGCGGTCTCACTGACGGTTCCCAGCTTATTTTTTACCGCAAAAAAGATCTTCAGATTTTGACGTTGACTTTGTATTTCTTTTCAGTTTCACTATGTTGATCGCTATGCAGTTGCTTCCCTTGATTTGTTTACATTCGACACAGAATGGAAATAATAAAATAAATTATTGTACGCAAACACTTCATACCATATCAGCGATGTTCTATAACGAAAAACACTTTTTTATCCCTGACAGATCTACTGACATGGTGAAAACGAACTGACCATGATAACGTTAAATACGTGGCTTTTGTATACACGCGCATGCGTTCACTGGGCCGATTATGATTATGAATTTTCGGCCTAGGCCGATAAGTGATAATCAGCGCGTGAAGGCGATAACCTGCTTTAAACATGCTCATTTTTGTTACTATATATAGTAACATGTGTATCAATATTCTTAACATCTCTTTTTCTACATCACATTGGGCGTTCCATTATTATGTTAGATTGTTTGTCTACCATGTTTTTTTTTAAACTTTCCGCTTTTTACTACTTCGACCTATTAAAGGATTATTCATCTCCTATTTAATAGTTCCCATAAGGGTTATATATACTTTATCCAATTCCTCTTGATTGGCAACATTTCTCTCCATTGTAGCTATATGTTCATTCAAGACGTGTTAACAGGAGTTTAAAACGTTAGCAGGTATCTCACATTCATACTGATAGTTGTTAAGGTTTTCTCATCAGATCTATTAAATATCTTATTACCTTCAATGGTAATTTTGAGGTTCCATAATTCCATAACAAAACAGAGTGATTTGGATGTGATATAGGCGAGTCCACAGTGATTAATATGTTTGCATCTTTCACAAGATCTGACGTTAGTTTAACCTCAAAAGTATTGCATTTAGGAAAATGTTCATACGGTGTGACACAGTAATCCACTACAGCTATGCCTTGGGGTCCTATGAAAGTGAAGTTGTTGTTTTTAATATTCCGTCCGTTTATTATACTACAATTCGAATCAATTAAAATGTCACAGAAGCGTTCACTTTCTTTATTATGTGCGTAATATATTACATTTCTCTCTCTCTGGAGTAGCGTCTACTCCAGCAATAAAGTCATCTAAATCTCCGCAGCGACTATTGAAGTTCCCACATAAATAAAAGAAATCATCCTTACATTGCGAACGTATTTGGTATAACAAAGTATCGAAAAATTCACCATGATCTATGTTTCTGGTAGAGTCAGACGGAGGTAGATAACAATACAACAATAAAATGTTTTCCCGCCGTTTAGCGACGTGAACTTTGACTCATGCATGCCCTCAAATGTATCGTTTATAATAATAACGTCGTATGACTTTTCAACTCTTGTACTAACAAAGCATCCAACTCCTCCTGAACCTTTCTTTGCCTTTTTATGCATATTTTGTCTATTTTGTCCATACCACGTGTATCCCGACATTAATAATTCATCATTCCCTTATAAGTGAGTTTCAGCAATTCCTATGATATCAATATTCAGCAATTCTTAGCAGTGTGACCTTAGAAAACGACTTTCAGAATCCACGTTACTGTTCCACCACGTACATTCAATACTCGACATTTTCATACATTTCCCAAAAGTTATCCGGTAATTGCCCTTGCACAATTTCCTGATATTGGAGACGACTCCCATTACTTCCCTTAGTCCATGATAAAATGTACAGGTATCGTTCCGCTATGACACTAAGATCAAGTAGGCGTGACGTGTTATATATGCCCTCGGTTGTAATATATCTATTAGTTTTGACATGGACGAATATACATGTATCTCTTTGGGTTGATAAACACGTTTTTAGTGTTTTTGATGTGCAGTATGAAAAAGAAAATTATGCATTTTCTTAAATCTAATGATACAGCAGCTCAAATGACCTGACGCAAACTGTCAATAAAACAAATCAATTATCCAATCAGCGGTCGATATTGTTTTCAGGGCCGCCATTTTACTAAGGCAAGCTAACGGTATCTAAGTAAACATGACATTGTAGTAGTAGTAGTATCTTTATTTTCGTTTCATCTATGTACTTATCACATAATAATAAAACATATACATGTACGTTTAAAATTGTATATAATTGTAGTTTTCGCATCAGTTCAAGTACGCATTGTATCAAAATAGATCTAAATGCAATCTTTAAGAAGGAATTATTTTATACGTCCTGTCATTTCATCATACAATAATAAAAACAATTTCGCACTATTTCTTCAAAGCTATGTTTTAAAGGATTAACTAGTGTAATTCAATTCTTTAAAATGTTCAACCACGTTTTCCACTTTAACACACTTTGAATGATGCATACGTAGCATTAATAACCAGTTTCAAAAACATAAATGTATTTTATATCTCATCAACATTACATTTTTTATCCCACATCGCCATCCTACGGATCGTTTCGTCAATATTTTATTTTATCTCGTTCTCTCTGAACAGTGTTTTGTATTTATCACGATTTGTTTCTTTTATCTCATAAAAACGTTTTATATTTCGTCACTAATAGCGTCTTTGATCACCGATCAAGTTTGGTTTTTTATTCTAATTTTCGCCATTATCTTAGTTTCTTTAATCTCGCAATAGCTTTTTGTCAGTGGAAGATCTTTTTATCTCTGAACAGCTTTTTACTTTTGTCAATGTGTTTTTTTTAACCTCGCGATAGCTTTTTGTCAGTGTAAGTTCTTTTTATCTCTCGCAATGACTTTTCATTACCATTAGTATTAGTTTCTTTTATCTTATAACAGTTTTTTGTCTTTCCATCAGAATAGTTTCTTTTATTACGCGACATCTTTGTTTCACAATTTACCCTTTTTTTATCTCACTTATGCTTTTACCTTTCCGTCAGTGTATGTTTATCTCATATATGCTTTTACTTTTTTCCGTCAGTGTATGTTTATCTCATATATGCTTTAACCTTTCCGTCAGTGTATGTTTATCTTATATTGCAACACCGTTTTACATTCATCAGTTTTTATATCCATACCTCGGAAACGGTCCCGGGGGCGAATAATATACCCAAACTCTTATTCTTTTGTGCCATCGAATTATTGTGAACAAATTGCATAAAATTAATTTGAAACATCATCAATGTATTCTTGTATTTTGTTTTCATATATCAGACAGCCATGATGACAACATTGATATTTGCCGCAGTGACGGCGGTACTATTACCGGCAACTTTGTTTGCAGTTGTAATACCAACACATGCCAATAAAAAAGGTAAATATGACAAAATTGTTCACTTTCCTCAGTTGTTATTGGTTTCACGCCAGAAGAGTGTCAGTCGTTCCAGGTTTGTTGGGGATTGTGCAGGATACAGACAAAAACACATCGTACTTTTCTTCTGGTGCTTTAGCATGCTCGTTGTTTAGCGACGTCACATAGAATCCCATTCGAACGACTGTAGCCTGGAATTTTCCTTCCTGTTGGCGTCGATTAACCTATAATGTGTTGGTACGCCGTAAAACCCTATTCATTCATTCGAACGACTGTAAGTATTTTTAGTTGGCCAACCCAAGAAATCGAACCCGCAACCCCGAGACTAGAAGTCTCGTGCTCTACCGACTGAAATAATGGGGCTGGTTATCACATGTATAGCATGTTTATAAATTCTTGACATATTTTGATATCAACCTTGTGTTATATAAGAACTATATGGGTATCACATGTATAGCATGTTTATAAATTCTTGACATATTTTGATATCAACCTTGTGTTATATAAGAATTACATGGTTAGTAGCTTAGAATGTCTGCTGTATTTTGGCGAGTGTATGAAAAGGAAAAAATGCGAGCCTTTAAAACATTATTTGTTATCACCACTTTCCGTTTTAAAGGTGAAAATAAGTTTAGTTTTTGTCATTGCATAAAATACAGCCGTTATCTGGTGCATTGTAAGGACGACATTGCGTATCACCTACTGCAAATAAATGTTACAACGGTTTTGATTTTGCTATGTGTATTTAATGTTTCTAAACTAAAGATATATTTTTACCTAATCACTCAGCCTCAAAATGTCCTTGCAAATATAGCATTTACTTCACAGTTAAAAAAAAATAGGAAAGAAAAAGCAATTCTGGTTACTAGCATAATACAGCTTGAAAAATACTGGTATGCTAGTACCAGTCATCTGTATTATTTTAGTAAAGTTAAAAGTTGCATGGTAAATCAAACTACAGACTCATCACTCGCTGTTATCTGTATAACGTACCTCTCGTAGCTGAAGTACCGAGGTATTTTCAGAGTTGCCCGATATCAATACTGTACCGTATCAAATTATTCTGAATTAGCTATATTTAAGGGAAATATGTACTTTGACATACAAACATTGAGAACTACATTGCATTGAATCAAACATCCGTGTCGCTGGTTTCCAATCTTCACTAAGAACAAATAGTGTGTCCTTAAGGAAGATATATGTGTATGATGATTTATTTCAAATAACTGGCACCCAATCAGATTGGGAAAAGATAAACCCAGGTGTATCTCAGGGTACAGTTTTAATGGCGGTCGAATCCTATTCATATAATGCTGTCAATTCATGTATGTAAAACCGTAAAAGTGATGGTTTACACCAAAGCTGTTGGTTTGGTAGATGCCTTGATATTGTGTATTTGATCTGTACATTTATGTCTGGTTGTTCACAAATATTACATCCATACATATATCATATATTGGGAATGTGAATCTGAAAAGAAGAAAAAAAATCAGAAATTCCATTGTTGTTACTCCAATATTGAGAGGACGACTTAAACAACTGAGTTGATTTCATGAATTATAAAAAACGATTGCTTTATTTCTTCTATTAAAGGATGTACATCTTCAATGGACATTGTTTTTGTACTCGACGGTAGTGACAGTGTATCAGCTCCCGACTTTTATATGCTCAAGAGAGCAATACACGCTACAATAAACAAATTAGAGCTCGGCGCAGAGCAAGTCAATGTGGGAATTGTAGTCTTTAGTACTACCATTTCAATGGTAAGTCACGTCAACCGTTTTTTGTAAACTTATTGTTCGTGGTGAACGCGTTGTATGAGATAATTACTGAAAATAATTAATATTCATTTTAATCAATTTTTCAATTCAACTTCCTTTATTTACTAACACATGAAGCAATGAAAACACGGAGCTAAACAGGTAGGTACGCAATAAAGAGATAATGAAATTGTTAAGATAAAATCCCAGGGGTAAACTTAGTCTGAAAATGGTTACATATGTGTCATGTAAACTTCAAAACATAGTTACAAACTCTACATTGCAACCTAAAATTTGATGGTCAAAATTTTACTTTCAAACCAGTTGTAGGGGTCGAAACTCTACATTCAAACAAAATATATAGGGTCAAAACATTTAATATATTTAAAACTTTTTCAACACAATGACATCAGCTCTTGGAGTTCATTAAGAATAAAATACATGTGTCTTTTGAACAAAAATATTTTGTTTTTTATGTGAAAAAAATATATTTTACAGTGAAAAACATTGAAACAACTATACATTTCAACCTTTATAGCCTGGAGTTCCTAGGCAGGAGCGGATTGACACCCGGATTGAACATGGGATCAAAAGTCAAAAGGGTCAAAGCTCCATATCGCATTATGCAAAAGCGATAGGGGTCAAAAGTCTCCATCATATGTCCAAAATGAGGAGTCAAAACGGTGGCACCTATGTACTAACCTAGATGTTATTCAAATAGTCTATAGTCTCACCACCCCGCACTATATCAACTATCCAAACTTGGTTAGTGAGGTGTCTAAGTACACAAATTAATCGGAGCTAGTGATGTCATCTGGAGGAACACATATTTTCAGTTGTTTCTCTTATTTTCTGACAACACTTTCTGAAGATCAAAATATTAATATAAGAAGGAGCTAAGTTAGGTTTACATCTTTTGCAATTCGTTTCAATCATCTTAAGATGGGGTATAAATAGATTTCTTCTTTAAATCCATTTAGCAGTGCTTCATTGCAGTAAGTCTTGGTCATATGCGACGCTTGCTTGTCTAACAGACAAATGTCTTGACAGGTTGTGCGGAAGAAACGTTTGAATCACAAACACACCTCTGCAATATTTATGTTATAATAAAATTTGAAAACAATGTATTCGGACGTAAGTCCTGGCAGTTATCTTGTACAAGATCTTTGTCATAGAAAATATCTAATAATATAAATATAATGAATATAGAAATAAACATTGAAACGATACTCTTTCGAAATACTATGGTAATCTCCGAAGTAGTCCGATTGTCTGAATCAACCAATCGAAAACGTTATTCGATTATCGCTAAAAATATTTTACTTTTATTCTCGGTCGAACTTGTCAAGACGTTTGCCTTTTAGAAAAGCAAGCGTCGCATATAATCAAGACTACTTTGTAGTTAAGAAAAAATTGACTGTGTTAGTGTTTGATGAAGTATTGTACAGTTTAGGTAAATATAGTTATGTTAAAACTCTTTGCTATGAGCAAAAGAAATACAAATTTTTTTATCCATTACAATTAATAGGTAAATAAAACATTTATTTAAAGCAAGGAATTATATTGAGAAAAAAGGCAACTAATCGAGATTTTGTGAACACTCGCGTATTCACGCAAAATCTCGCAATGTCTCGTTTTCAATTATCTTAACTTGCATTCACCTTAGGAACACAAATCAAAATTCTTACATTGTAAAATGAAATTCTCACCAAAACAATACTATTCCCAGCAATTTGTATTTAAAATCTTTGACGTACTTTTGATTACAAAATGTGTATACGTCAGCTAATTGCGAGAGATTTTACTTCAAACATTAATATATTTAATTCAATGTCAAAACATATTAAAACATCTAAAATTATCTAAAACTTACATTTCATGTACAAGAAAGCAATTGCCTGTGAATTCTGAATTATTAATTTACCAAATATTGAATCCTTCTAGTGCTTGTTTATCAACATTTAGTCAGGGGATGTAAGTTGCCTATCCTTCTTTATGAGTCATTATTTAAAGTCTACATTATAATCGGTAGATCAGACCGTTTGCGTATTTAGAACAATGACATAAACTTTATTTCTTGAAATTTTATTAAGAAAAGTTAAAAGAAAAATGACGGTAGAAGAGCAATACGGGATTTGGTACACCCGTTATATCGCCAATATATACACACCTGACACAATACACAAACAAAGGCAAGGCGTGACACGTTAATCAGATTTAGGTACCCCAGTGTTGTCTACTGATCTGAGCCTTCTCTGTGAAATTGCATCTATAATCATTAGTCTATGCAATGATTATGTTTGTACTGTTTCCATGGATATGTCCTTTAAATGCTTCATATGTAATACTTTAGTAATTGTTGGTATGCTCTTATTTCCCTTGGGCAGTTTCGATGAATTTATCATTATTAATTATTAAGACGCAGTGGATTCATTTGGTATTTCAGAAAACCCCACTTACTTATAATAGGCAAATGCTCCAAGATGAGTTAGATAACGCTATACAGCCAAGAGATGGCACTGCCACATATTTGGCTATTGAAGCTATGATCAGAATGCTGAAAAAAGGCCGACCAAAAGTGCCAAAAGTTGCAATTATAGTTACAGACGGATTAAGTAAAAACACAACAAAGACGACATATCAAGCTACCCGGGCAAAGAATCAGAGTAAATATGATTTTTTATTTAAATTTAATTCAAACATTTACTTCTGTACTATGTATGAAAAGTGTTCACAAGTTCTGCATGTTCTGTATTTGAGTTTTAAGAAAGAGGAAATAAAATACGATAGTATTTTGTAATTTTTTATTTTCATTCTCCAATACATGAGATATTACAATATGCTAATACAATTTCAATTATCAACATGTATAGTATTTCTATATATAAATAATAGATTATTTTTCTACAGAAATATCTTATTTTAATTATATTATTTAAATAGTGGATAACATTGGATTTTACCATATGGTGCTATTATGTTAGTGTCAGTTTTGGAGACAGCAAATCAATGTATTGAGTGGTTTTTTTCCGTGTTTACGAAAGTTAAAGGAAAAAAGGAAAACAAACAACAGCCAAAAAACAAAACAAACAACAACAATAACAAAAACAACAACATACAGTCAAGAATATCAAAATCTAAAAAATATTCTTGACTCTTTTTGTTTATAATTCGTCTTCTGATATTATGTTAGTATAATCTATACATTTTGTAAATATTGGGTTTACGTTATTTCTAATTTATATACATAATCTTTTAGATATAAAAAAACAATTTATATGCGATTTTTATGATCAGAACGGAAGTTAGTGTTTATGGTTTTCATAGAAAATTATGGAACATGAAGTTATATTATATATATATCATATAACAAATATGTACGTCTGTAAACATACACGTACATATATAATATATATATACATACACCTATAGACTTATACTTAGGTATGTTGAATATGTTAAAAATACGATAGTTGGGTATTTTGTGATACGATAGTTTGGGTATTTGGTGAATTATTTGATTATGTTTACAGCAAGCTAATTTTTTTTACTGAATTTCAAATATTTATTAAGAAAATATATGCAAAACAGAAAACTAATTATTGAATAATAAGGCAGTAAAACAATCACAAATATATGACATTATAATACCGAACCATTCTACATTTCGAAAACGAAAGCATTGAAAGTAAACTTCAAACACCAACAGCATAATAACATTCTTTTGTAGATATAAATATGTTTTCTGTCGGTGTTGGTCTCGGCAAACAGGCACCGGAAACGTTAGCAAAGAATAAACGCGAATTACTGGCAATTGCATCCAATAGCAAGCAGGTACTGGAACTGAAAAAATTTAACCAGCTGCATAAGTCCTTGACAGAATTAATGAAGGTAGTTTGTCGTAAGTACTTTATTTTATCAACTTTTAGCAGAGAGGTGCACGTTTCCTATCCTTGATAAATATAACACTTTGTGGTGACATTACTCACAGTAGTATTTTTACCTTAGCGTATTAAACGTCGAAAACTAATTTCTGCAACAGTAGCTACAGTATGGTCAAATTATATGTTAATTTTATATTGGTTTGCGCTATATGCCCATTATATAATGGAAAAAAAGGAATTAGTGGAACCTGTCTGATGTAGCCAGCCAAGAAAAGGAGCAAAAGTGGCATTTTTTGACAAGTTGTTGCTTATTACAGTTTAATTTGCTCCGAAAGGAGAATAGCAAATATGGTTACTTAAGCCATGTGGCTGCTCAACAGAGGTGCCCGCTTACACAGGTTTTACGGTAGATACATGTAGTACCGTCGCGCCATTTTATAAATTTTCGTCTCGCTCCAATAATTTTGATCTGTGTTCTGAATAAAAAAAGTTCTTGGATTTCACACCAAACTAAAAGTTTCAATAATTGCTTTAAAATATCCCGGACAAACATCGAGTTGAACAGATTTCTTTCACACAAATTCAAACAGTTCAATAACACCCTTTTATTTATGGTATTTCAGTAGCTACGGTTCACTTTTGACGTAAAACAATTAATCGTTATTTATTTCAGCATGTCCAAAGCCGCCTGGAATTCGACACGCCACTATTAATGATGACGAAAAACGAGCAATCGGTTCAGTGTTTGATTATTCCTGTTTTAAGGGATATATGGCATTCGGAAGATCTTCAATTCAATGTATGCCTGATGCAGCTTGGTCAAAAACGGATTTCTCTTGCCGCGGTATTTACACTATTTATTTGTACATATGTATACATGATGCTTAATCCATGTTCGGCGACGTTCCTATTTACAAGGGAACTTCAGAAAACAAATTGCAGACACCCGAGAAAATGAGAGATATCCATGGTTAAGATAATTATTAAAAGGTAAGTATGTTAACGGTGCCTCGATCGTAATGGTCGATCAAAGTGCTTTGCTGAAAACGTCGAGTGTATAAGTACGACAATAGATGCAATAAAGGGATGTCTGCAATTTGTATTTGACAAAGTCCTCAAGGTATAAACGCAAATATCTGAACGCGACTTACATGTATTTCATTTTTGAGAATTTGTGGTGTATTACACAGAATAATACATGGGGTGTCGACACATACAGAACAATACACAGGGCATTGACATATACAGATTAATACACGGGGGTCGACATATACAGAATGATACACAGGGAGTCGATATATAACTAGAATAATACACAGAGAGTCGACATATACAGAATAATACACGGGGTGTCGACACAAATATAATAATACACGGACAGTCGACATATACAGAATAATACACGGGGGAGTCGACATATACATAATAATACACGGGGTGTCGACACAAATACAATAATACACGGAAAGTCAACATATACAGAATAATACACGAGGAATCGACATAAACAGAATGATACACGGGGGAGTCGACACAAACAGAACAGTAAACGGGGAGTCAGTATATACAGAATAACACACGGGGAGTCGACATATACAGAATAATACACGGAGAGTCGATATATACAGAATGATACACGGGGGAGTCGACATATACAAACTAATACGCGGGGAGTCAACATATACATTGAGAATACACAGAGAGTCGATATATACAGAATAATACACGAGAAGTTGACATATACAGAACAATATACGAGGAGTAGACATATACAGAATAATACACGGGGAGTCGACATATACATACTTATACACAAAGAGTCGACATATACAGAATAATATGCGGGGAGTCGACATATACTGCCAGTAATGAAATTTTGGTCTGTAGTACGGACGCAGCTCTCGCGACTGGGTCCGTTAAATAGCATTGTTGGGAAAGCCACTTTTGAGCCCGTTGATTGGTCAGTTGTTTAAATTAAAAGTTTGATGACGTCACAGTATAGTAAGAGTTCAACTGCTACGGATGTGGGACAGGCATAGCACACGTTGCCTTTTTCATTTGTGGCCAATAGACCTGATGCGGGAGATATTAAATTCTGGGATAGACTAATGATGAATGGAGGGTACCGGAATGGATTACGCATGGGTATCCGACGATGCATCTAAGCTACCATACTGTGTAATCGAACGTGTTTTTTTTCTCGTTTAGATAAAGAGCAATTCGCAACAAAGATGTTTTATCAACAACACCATATCTTTTTCGAACAACTGGCGTCTTCCAATCCAACGACTACATTTATAAGAACAGCTCTAATACTGTATATTGACACGTTGTTATTCCGTTCAAATAAACTGTAGTTCACAGTAAAATGTTTTATCAACACGGCATCGCGACGAAGGCCTATCGATAGAGATTACGCTCTGCATGAGAAAAGTCGTGGGTTCGATCCCCGGCCGGGTCATACCAAAGACTTAAGAAATGGTTCTAGAAGCTTCGTCGCTTGGCGCTCAGCATTTAGAGGATAGTTCTAGGTCTGGTCGGCCCGGTGTCAGTATGATGTGACTGGTTAGGTTTCATAGCATGTGTCTGCGGCATGTACAATTTAACAACACAAATGTTAAGTTTGAACGAGAGAACGATTTATACAATATTGCAACGTTTGGCCTGCCATATTGAAACGTGATTCGTTTATATTTAAATAAACTTTCAAAAAATAAACAAGTGGAAACGGTTTCTTAACGCAGTTGATAGTGATGTACGGATTTGCTTTTGTGTCTTGTGTATAATTGTCTGATCATCGTTGGAATACAGGTCACGTGCGTACATACAAACCTCTTGGTAGACGGAGGCCTATAAAGAGTACCACATCTCCCAAATCCCCAATGAAAAAAGCAGAGAATTTTATGCCTATCCCAAAGTTCATAGCAATTGAACGCTTACTAAATTATGACGCCATTCAAACTTATCCTGAACCAATCGACCAATACACGTGGCCAAATGTTTTTCTATATATCAGACCCAATCGGAAGAGCTGGGGCCGTTCCACAGACTAGAAACGGAAACATACAGCATGTGGCAAGTCACACTTGTTCCTCAAAGGAACTACGGAACAAGCCTGAACGTTTTCTAAACGTACTAAATACAATTAAACCTGTCTTAAGTAGCCAGTCAAGGGAATGAGCAAAAGTGGCCTTTAAAGAAAGGTTGTTGCTTAATACATGTTAATTTACTCTGAAAGCATAGAAATGGTAATTAGTAAATGTTGCCGTTTAAGACAAGTGGCTGCTTAGTAGAGGGTTTATATGCACCACATCTGGACTGGACGGACACTTTACATATATGAACTGATAGCTCTCACTTTACGAAATAAATACATTGATTTCACTGTATCTTCATGATCCAACTGTTTCTATATACGTCCTTAATACAGCGTGTGAGTAATCATGATCCAACGGTTTCTATATATGTCCTTTATACAGCGTGTGAGTAATCATGAATCTTTAACTGGGTCCCATTTATATAAAGCTATCAGTTTGTCCTTCCAGTCTAGATGTGTCCTAAACTTGTTCTGGTTTGTATTAATTTGAAAGAGGCCTATCGCAGATGCATAAAATCAAATATACGTCGACATTTCACTCATTATGGTGACATAATCTTCTTAAATAAGCCACCTATTCAACTAGTTATGGTAACAACAGTAAGTAATTAAGCAGATTCTCGGCTAATTATATAAAAAAAATTCTTTCCGTCGTTGATACATGTCAATCCAATGGAAGCGTATATGGGACATCCTGATGGCGTGCTCATTTAGGGTAAATCCTGTTACGGTATGTCGACATATACACGCAAAATATACAAGTTGTCAAGTTATTAGGCAACAAGTCTAGATACAACGCGTCATGTTGTCAAAAGAGAACTTAACTTGTCGTTTTATTTACGCAACTTGACGACTTAATTTAGATAGACAAAATCACATTTTGTAATCCTCGACTTAAACTAATATTATAAGGCAACATACATTTTTTCTACAAAGTGTGTTAATCTATGTTTGTTCACAAAAGATTTCGAGCTTTCTAACATAAAACTTCGCGACAAAGCGAGATATTCTAGTCATGAAATGACAATTTCGCGCCATAATACGATATAGCAAATTGTTAGGCACCAGACTAAATGTGCATGCGTAAAATTATTTGCCTGTAACAATACCAAACCGTTATGATAACCTTCTTATTTTTCTTTATGTTACCATATGTGTAATATCACAAAATTCGGTGATATCCTCACAAGGCCTGGTGATATCCTTACAAAGCCCGATGCTATCCTCACAAGGCCCGGTGATATCCTTACACAGCCCGATGATATCTTCACAAGGCCCGGTGATATCCTTACAAAGCCCGGTGATATCCTCACAAGGCCCGGTGATATCCTCACAAGGCCCGGTGATATCCTGATAGTCTGAAAAGGCCCGGTGGTAACAAGGTCGGGAGATAACATCCCATGACTCAGTGATTACATCGCAAAGTACGATGATTAACTCATAAGACACGCAGATTGCATCACAAATCCCAGTGATAGCCTTATAAGACCTTGGGATATCCTCACAAACACGTTGATAGTCACAAATCCCGGTGATAGCCTCAACAGACCAAGAGATATCCTCACAAACACGTTGATAGTCTCAAATCCCGGTGATAGCCTCACAAGTCCTAGGGATATCCTCACAAACACGTTGATAGTCTCAAATCCCGGTGATAGCCTCACAAGACATAGAGATATCATCACAAACAGGTTGATAGTTTCAAAAAGCCCTGTGAATCGTCACAAAGCACGGTGATAGTCTCATAAGGTCCGGTGATTACTTAAGAAAGCCTAGTTATACCATCACTTTACACGGTGATAGCATTACAATGCCCGAATTATTTTGATCAGTGATAACTACACAATACCTTGTGAGAATTTCAACGGACTTGTAAGACTATCACAGGGCCTTGTGAAGATAATACCGGGCCTTGTGAGGATATCAACGGACATTGTGATGCAATTACCAGACCTTGCGAGGCTATCATCGGGCTTTAGACTGGACCTTAAAATGTTATCACGGATCATTCATACTATTATCGGGCCGTGTGAGGATATCACCGGGTCTTGGAAAGATATCACTTGGGTTATCAATGGGCCCTGTGTAGCTATCACGCCTTGTGAGAACATCAGTGGACACTGTGGTGCTATCACCGGACTATGTGATGCAATCACTGTGCTTTGTGGTGCAATCACCGGATATTTTGAGGATATCCCCGAATATTGTGATGCCATTACCGAGCTTTGTGGTGCAATTAGTGGGCGTTGTGAGTTCATCACCGGGTCTTTTGGGGATATCACTGAGTCTTGTGATGCTATCACCGGGTTTTGTGGTGCAATTAGTGGGCCTTGTGAGTTTATCACCGGGCTTGTGTGATGTATTCACCAGGTGTTGAGAAGTTATCATCGGGCCTTTTCAGACTATCATCGGGCCATGTGGGATATCACCTGGCATAATAAGGCTATCATCGGGCATTGTCAGACTATCGTCAAACATTATAACGTTTTAACCGAACATTATAAAACTTTTAAAATCGGACATTGGATGAAATCATCAGGCTTTATGATGAAATCATCGGGCTTTATAGAGCTATCACCGGACATTGTGAGGCTGTCACCGTGCATTATAATGCTGCTTTATTCAAGTATATCGTAAAACATAAATGAAGTTATTATAAATTATTTCAACAAATCGTTAAGGTTTGGAAAAAAAGTTTTAAATCGCAAAATAATTATCCACCCCACCCCCTCCCTCCGGCAGCTCTCTTAAAACATAAAAAAAACATTTTTTTTCTTTTAAATCACAAATATTTATACTTTTATTTTCCCGCTTTGGCCTTTTTAGCCAGTTAGTCACTTACTGATGTTGCCATAATCATCTGAATTAGTGACTTAAAAACTATGCCACCATAGCTAGTGAAAGATCAGAAGTCGCTATCTGACTATCAGGCTGTCAGAGCTATGTCACCATAGTTAAGTGAAATATCAGAAGTCGCTATCTGACTATCAGGCTGACAGAGCTATGCCACCATAGCTAGGTCAAATATCAAAAGTCGCTATCTGACTACCAGGCTGGCAGAGCTATGCCATCATAGCTAGGTGAAATATCTGAAGTCGCTATCTGACTATCAGGCTAGCAGAATTATGCCACCATAGCTAGGTGAAATATCAGAAGTCGCTATCTGACTATCAGGCTGGCAGAATTATGCCACCATAGCTAGGTGAAATATCAGAAGTCGCTATCTGACTATCAGGCTGGCAGAATTATGCCACCATAGCTAGGTGAAATATAAGAAGTCGCTATTTGACTCTCAGGTTGGCAGAACTATGCCACCATAGCTAGGTGAAATATCAGAAGTCACTATCTGACTCTCAGGCTTGCAGAACTATGCCACCATAGCTAGGTGAAATATCAGAAGCTCCTACGGTCAATGATTTATTTCTAAATTTATTTAGGATGTAACAAGCCTATGCGTGATGCCGGTACTGCTGTTCTTATACCAGGCGGAAAGAATATAATTGGATCAGTTCGAACCTATGCTTGCAAGAAAGAATTCGCGACTCCTGTTTTCCCAACTGTAACGTGTATAGCAACACCTACTGGACCGAAATGGACACGGCTAAATAATACATGTTCACGTGAGTATTTTTGAAAATATTTATATAGTTTTGTTTAAACATATTGACTTAACTTCGATTGTAAAGTTCTTACAATATAGGCAAAACACGCTCGAAGTCTTCCTGGTTAGAACCAGTATTAAGCATATGCGAAAAAGTGTTTTGCTCAAGGACACCACACATAGCCGTGACGGAGGATCAAACCCACGACCCTCCGATCATGGTTTCGGTGCTCTACCACTAGACCACGCCCACGCGCTCCATACCACACCATTTACGCTGCATTTTATTTGACAAGTTTGACAAGTTTAGTTCCATTATTTCCAGAAGGTCATTATATGATTACAAATATGGCGACAAAAAATTATAAAGATCATATGGCATAGTTATATACAATATCATAAAGCATTTAATATATAATTTATAAACAAATATGCCAATTGGAGTTTCAGCTATATAACTTATTATATACAAGTTATAAATATAAGAAAACTATGATAAAATTTATATTATTGAACTTAACATACAAGTCGTGCAACATGAGTACGTAAAATCTAAATCAATTTGATCATGTCCGATATCAAAACATGTATGACAAAGATCAAACAATTGAACATAAAAAAATCTGGTTTTCATTGATAAGTTCATATATCAATGTAGTTGATCTTACTTTTTATGTTCGGGGTCAGAAATTTGTTTAAAACTGCCCTACTCTGTATGTTATTTGTTAAACTGTAGAGGGGTGGGGGAAGACGAATATAATGCTGAAAGAATCCCATTTCTGTATACATGTAAATAGAAATAAAATATGTTTACACCAAACCAAAACCATAATAATCAGTAATATTCATTTAGTAAATCAAAGTTTTATATTTACAATGCAGTAAAAATTCTTAGCAATTCTAATAAATCGGGTAGCTCTCATCAAAAGTGGTATACAGTCACACACACAAATATATATATATTACTTCTTTTATTTATATGTTAAATTAATGTTGTACTTGGTGAATATGTTGAGAGCCTCAAGGAAGATTTGAATTTATTCAAAGGTGAATATGTTGAGGGCCTCAAGGAAGATTTGAATTTATTCAAATGAGTTCTATCGTTAATAAAAGTCTTTATTATTATTATTATTATTTATTTATTTTTTATTATTATTATTATTATTATTATTATTATTATTATTATTATTATTATTATTATTATTATAAAGCTATAAACATTTCATATCAGAATGCGGTCCTCCGACACAATACGCCTTTGGCTATTACGAAGACTCTACTGACACCAGTGTTGGCGCCACTCGCAGATTCTACTGCAATCCAGGATTCATCGAAACTGGAAAAATTACTGTAACGTGCAGAGCTGCAAAAGGGATAGCGGGCTGGACGAAATTAAATAATAATTGTATACGTAAGCAAATGTGTAAACATTATCACCGCCCTTGTCTCACCTCATTATCAGCATTACAACAACAGCAACACCAGCAACATCACCAAAATAAAACACCACAATCATCATTATCATCATAATCACGTCATCATCATCATCACCACCATCAACATATTTATCACCATATTACTGTTATAATATCATCATCTTCACTATCGTTATCTGCGTCATCATCAACTTGAGCCTTATTTTGACTTGATGTAACCGTAGGTAGTATGATAAATAAAGTTGGTAGTTGGCATACCATCAGTTAATACGATAAAACTAAAACATATTATCACTAAATTGTTACTGCTACGTGAAGATTACTGATTTACTTTAAGCCAGACTTCATTCTGAACCTGCTCGATGGCATACTTTATACTAAACCTGCTTTACGGCAAACTCCGTTATGAACTTGCTTTACGTCAGACTTCATTCTGAACCTGCTTTACGACATACTCCATTCCGAACCTTCTTTACGGCAGAGTTCATTCTGAACCTGCTTTATTGCAGACTCCATTCTGGACCGACTTTACGACATACTCCATTCCAAACCCTCTTTACGACAGACTCCATTCCGAACCTTCTTAACGGCAGATTTCATTCTGAAACGGCTTTACGACATACTTAATCCTGGACCGGCTTTATGGCAGACTTCATTCTGAACCTGCTTACCACAGACTTCATTCTGAACATGCTTTACGGCAGACTTCATTTTGAACCTTTTTTACGACAGACTTCATTCTGAACCGACTTTACGGCACACTAAATTCTGAACCTGCTTTTTAACAGACTTCATTTTGGACCTGCTTTATGGCAGACTCCATTATGAACCTGCTTTACGGCACACTTCATTCTGGACCTGCTTTACGGCAGACTCCATTCTGAACTGGCTTAACGGCAGACTCCATTCTGAACCGGCTTTACGATCTCGACAGACTCCATTCTGAACCGGTTTTACGGCAGGCTACATTCTGAGCCTGCATTACGACAGACTTCATTCTGGACCTGCTTTACAGTAGACTTCATTCTGAACCTGCTTTGCGGCAGACTACGTTCTGAACCTGCTTTACGGCAGACTACATTCTGAACCGGCATTATGACAGACTCAATTCTGAACCTGCTTTACGACAGAATTCATTCTGAACCGGCTTTACAGCAGACTACATTCTGAACCTGCTTTACGACAGATTTCATCTTGAACCTACTTTATTAGAGACTCCATTCTGGACCTGCTTTAAGGCAGACTTTATTCTGAACCTGTTTTACGACAGACTTCATTCTGGACCTGCTTTACAGTAGACTTCATTCTGAACCTGCTTTGCGGCAGACTACGTTCTGAACCTGCTTTACGGCAGACTACATTCTGAACCGGCATTATGACAGACTCAATTCTGAACCTGCTTTACGACAGAATTCATTCTGAACCGGCTTTACAGCAGACTACATTCTGAACCTGCTTTACGACAGATTTCATCTTGAACCTACTTTATTAGAGACTCCATTCTGGACCTGCTTTACGGCAGACTTTATTCTGAACCTGTTTTACGGCATACTTCATTCTGAACCTGCTTTACGACAGACTTCATTCTAAACCAGCTTAACAGCAGACTACATTATGAACCTGCTTTACGGCGGGCTTCATTCTGAACATGCTTTACGGCAGAGATCATTCTGAACCAGATTTACGGCAGATTTCATTCTAAACCTGCTTTACGGCAGACTTCATTCTGAACCTGCTTTACGACATACTTCATTCTGAACATGCTTTAAGTCAGACTATATTCTGAACCTGCTTTAAGACAAACTTTATTCTGAACATGCTTTACAGCATAGATCATTCTGAATCTGCTTTACGGCAGACTGCATTATGAACCTGCTTTACGGAAGATTTCATTCTGAACCTGCTTTACGGCAGACTTCTTTATGGCAGACTTCATTCTGAACCTGATTTATGGCAGACTACATTCTGACCCTGCTTTACGGCAGGCTTCATTCTGAACATTCTTTACAGTAGACTTCATTCTGAACCTGCTTTACGGCAGACTTCATTCTGAACATACTTTACGGCAGATTTCATTCTTAACCTGCTTTACGGCGGATTTCATTCTGAACCTGCTTTAGGGCAGATTTCATGATGAACTTACATTACACCAGACTCCATTATGAACTGGCATTACGGCAGAATTTAATCTGAACCTTATTTATGGCAGACTATATTCTGAATCTCTTGGAAATAGAGTTACTAGGTTAGTGGAATTTCTTTCTTGTACATATTACCAACCAATCATAAACGTTGGTACTGGAAAAATCACTGGTTGTCCGAATGTTACATGTGTAACACGTTCATTATTCTTATATGTGTGCATGTAATGCAAGATGCATGTGGTGTTGCAAGTAATACTTTATATTAATTCCACATACACATTTGACTAATGGGTATATTTACAGAATGTATCGAACCTATGCCACCAAATAATGCGGTTTATGACGTATTAGACACCCGGGTCAACGGCAAGACAACATTCAAGTGTATGTCCGGCTTTATTCCCAATGGACGCCTTGAAAGTACATGTATCGGGGATAGATCGAAAGGAATTGCATACTGGAGTAAACTTGATTTCCAATGCATAGGTATGTTGGACATTCTTTTTTTGTTTTGTATTCTTATGTGTTTTTTAAATATTGCTTTGTGCTAGATGTAGATGTGTTTATTTTCATCTGTAACGGTATGGAAGAATATAAGAATATTACATGGGTTTAAGGTTCGGATAGAACATTCCGTCCCGAGGAGGGATAACTGTTTTGTTAAGGGACAGAATTTTCTATCCGAACCGAAAAGGCCATAAATGATTGTTTTTCTTGCATACCAAATATATTAAATACTTATTTTAGCTTATCTTATCATTATATATTAACAACAGCCGCTTTTAAGACGTTAAGTTATATGATTTACGTTATATATTTTATACGTTGCGTCATAAATAATGGAGTCTCGGCCCCAGGGTGAGATAGACATATCTAACCCCGGTACAAAGGCAGATATCCTTATCCGGTGTGCAAGAATATATAATCCCCATTGGAATCAACTTCTCTAAAGATGTGTAGTTAGGTTAAAGAGGCCTGACCTATATCGCCGATATCTTTCGTTCGAAAACTGCACATTTATATCAAACATCATATAGGTCTAGATCTAGTATGGTTCAGATTGCTCGTCACGAGCAATCTGAACACTTCCTGCACTGTTTTCCACTCTGTCAGCTAATATAAACATAATTCCCCCAATCATTCAAAAGCTTTCGATATTAGGTGACCGAAGGCGTCTATATTATCGGCGTCTATATGAAGTAAAGGGTTACTGAACAAAATTTATAGGTGATACATCTTTAAACTAATATGTTTGTCAGTATGTGACAGAATGCATGGACATATACGTCTCACACCACTATTACATTTCTCATAGGTCTACATTGTAACATTTATGTCCAAAACACAGTAAAACAAAAATCATACATTGACCACCAGGTCGTTTTTTTTTTAAATTCAATGCTTTTGTGAGATCTATCAATTTCCAGTGTAAAATATGTTAACTATTCGCCCACGATGCGGTTCAAACCAACAATTCTGAAGTGACACAGCATTGTTCAGAAAGCTGGTATTAGCATCATATTTTCAGTGGTGATTTCTAAAATACTGACCATTTAACTCATGACAGGAAACAATAAATCACTGCAGTTAAAAGCCCTGAAAAAAAAGAAGAAAAAAGAACTAAAGTTTTATTTCTACCTCTTTCATCTGTAGGTCCGGAGTACTCAAGGGAGATAATAATGGTGTAAGTCATATACATTTTGATTTTGAAGGCATCTTAGGAATGAAATATAAACTTACATGAGCACTGACGGGTAAACTGTAACATGTAAACTTTGCCAGTTATAATTGTGTAAGTTCATTTTGAATGACCTTTCAACTGATTATGTTCATTTCTCATATTTAAATGACAAGTTTGACAAGTTTTTAAAAGTTTATTTCCATTATTTCAAGAAGGACTGAGACCCATGAAAAATAGTCACACATATATATGATAATATAATGATTACAAATATGGCGACACAATCTAATAAATATCATGTAACATAATTATATACGCTATCATAAAACACTTAATAAAAATTATATTATATAATAAACAAATACGCAGATGTGAGTTCAGGCGTTATATATATGTGTGTGTATATATATGTGAATATAAAAAATTGTAAAGATGATAGAACTATGACAAATGTTATTAGACTTAACATGCAAGTCGTTCAATTGGAGTTTGTAGATAAAATCTATATCAGTTTGATCTTGTCCGATATCCAAACATACATGACAAGATCAACTATACAAAATTAAGATTAAAGTTACCCTGTCTTGTTTCACATCTATCTACACGTAAAATATGTGTTATATCCTTCAAAGAATCTATCAGAATTTTCAAAATTTTAAAACTGGCTAAAAACATTTTTTCCCAATATTTCATGCCAATTTATACACCCACTGACCCCGTTTTGCCAAAAGGATTATTTTCAAACATGCCAAATATATAGAAAAGGAATTTCCTAACTTGGGCTACGCGCCCAGGTTAGTGACAAAACTATATTTCCCGCTTAAAATTTTACATATTTGGTGACGTATTAAATGAGTTACGTGATTTCATTTATATTACTGTTTGATACGTTATACATCTTAATATGTAGTAAACATGTTTCATCTTAGTTATAGTCCGGATGACGATAAGAAGGTCGTCAAACAGTATTCAAGTGGTGTCTATTTCAAGAATAGTAAAAAGGAACAATTATGCCTATTTGTGGCTGTGTCTCTCTATGCATCTTTAAATTGTTATAGCTTAATCAAACAGTATACAATATTATCCAAACTTGGTTGTAAGCACGGAAATGTTCCAATGTTCACATATGCAATATGCATAAAGAAATATGACAAGGTTTTGCATTTTCAACGAAAATTGTTGAGTATATATATCAGTATAAGTCGACATCACACATCTCATTCATTATGGTAACATAATCTTTTTGAATAAGTGACTTATTCAAATAAATTTGGTAACATCAGTAAGTGATTAAAGAGGCATCACCTATAAGTCCGATATTTTTAGAATAAAATATTTATCACTGATAATCTGAATGATATCATATAAATAAAGCTATCGCTCATATACAATTCATTTAACATTGCCTTTTAACATATTGATTAACATTGCTCATTTACAGGTTATTTAATGGTTGTTCATTCACAGGTAATTTGTCATTGGTCATTTACAAAGTATTTTACATTGCTCATTCTTTAATCAATCTTTAATTGATTAACACTATTAATTTACAAATCATTGAACTTGCTTTTTTACAGATTATTGAACAATGATTGCCTATTTGCAGATGATCTAAAAATTATTGCTTATTTACAGATTATTGAACAATGATTGTCTATTTGCAGATGATCTAACAATTATTGCTTATTTACAGATCATCTAACAATTATTGCTTATTTACAGATTATTGAACAATGATTGCTTTTTTACAGATGATCTAACAATTATTGTTTATTTACAGATGATCTAACAAATATTGCTTATTTACACATTATTGAACAATGATTGCTTATTTACAAATTATCTAACAATTATTGCTTATTTACAGATTATTGAACAATGATTGCCTATTTGCAGATGATCTAACAATTATTGCTTATTTACAGATTATTTAACAATCATTGCTTATTTATAGATTATTTAAATTTGATATTTACATATTGTTTAGTGCTGTTCATTTACAGATGGTTTAATGCTGTTCATTTACAGATTAATCAACATTGTTCGTTAAAAATATCTACAACTTCATTAACATATTATATCATATTGTTGATTTACAGACTGTGTAACAATACCAATAATACCGAATGCAAAAACTATCGGGCAAGTTGGCGCATCTATTAATCAAGTAGTGAAATACAAATGCAATCCAAAATACCACGAAACGGCCCCAATAATAAGAACGTGTTTGGGACTAAATTTCCATGCATTCTGGAACGAAACGAGCAGTGGAATTTGCGTGGGTGAGTAATTGCCAGTGCTTAATATACAGTATCAATATAATATGCACAATTGAATTTTCGGGTGGCACCTTCGGTATTTCTTTAGTACCAAATTGAACCTTATTAGATTAATAAATATTTCCAATTATCAAGTATTTAATAAAAACATTTCTGAATTTAAATTATTACGGATCGAAAGCTAAAAATGTTGGATTTTTTACGAAAATGTTTATTTTTTAATAACAGACGGTAGATTAGGTTTAACAAAAGCATTTTAACAACACATCAAAGAAATAAAAAAAAATTGTAGATGGATAAAGCTGTACAGCTGAAGTTCTCCTTTGGTGGCGAAAATTTCATATGGATATTTAATACGTTTTTTTTTTCTTATTTCTTACTTTAAAAATATACTAAAAATAAGAAAATGATCACAAAAAATAACTGTCAGGAAAAAAAATCTTCATTTCCTTAAATTTAAAAAGAAAAGTACACCACCCAAAATTACAGTCAATCCATTTCTTTTGAGACCAAGTGCTGGTTGGTTCAGAAATAGTTGTGTTTCCAATATTTAGAAAATGCCAAATGTGCCACCTGAAATTTTAGGCAAATGCCTGCAGTTGCCTTCTCTGTTTATATACCTCTGAAATAACAAGGGAAACACGTTTGTTGAATAGCGAAATTGTCAACTTTTAAAGAAAATCTATTTCATTTTTTTAGGAATTGCGGTATATGAAGACTTTATATTCATAGATGTGTGCTGGGCCCGATTAGCTCAGTCGGTTACGCGTCTGACTATCAAGCCAGTGGTCGTGAGTTCTAATCCCCACCCACGGAAGTCTCCGTGATGATTGATAAACGACATTGTGTCTCATTATCATTCGTCTCTCGCCTCTGATTCAAGTTGGAAAGTTATCAGTTTTTTGCAGAGATGGGTTGTGCTTGAGAACTGGTTAACCTTTTAGAATCCCAGTAAAAAGTGGTTATGTTAACTGGTCATCTGTTAGCCCACGATGGCTAAAAATGACGCTAAATATTCAATCAATCAATCATGTGTTGTCATTGCGGTTTAGACTTAAGCCATTATAAATTAATTGCTAGATTAGTCCTTTTTTCTTAAAAGGGTGAGGGGTGGGGAATTTTTTTTTACGTATTTATTCAAATTTTTGACGTTTTATATATTTAAAAAAATATTTTTTTTTTTATTTAATTATATTATTTTTTTTTTTTAAATAAAAAAAGGTAAATGCGACATGAACATTAGGGGGCGGGCGGGGATGATAATCTAACCATTAATTTATTATGGCCTTATAATTTAAACCGAATTTAGTTTTGAAAAACTCTTAAGAAATCATCTTTCTAGTCATTAAAACAAAATCTTGCCATTTATTTTTAAAACTTTTTACATTCGTTAAAAAAAAAATAGGGTCACTAACAGATGGAAATGTTTCTTATTTTTTATTTTGATTATATAAATAGTTTGAAGCTTCTATATTCAGTACAATTTCGCCTTTGGTGACATATTTTAGGGAGGATAAACATTGTTAGTACGTTTTAATGGTTTTACCAAAACACCCATCTATAACAAGAAGTGCTAAGGATATTTAGAATCAAATTTCTTTATTTTTATAAACTTGATAGAAATTATTCCAAAGCAAAGCCAGTATGTTTTTATCTTCGGTCGTATTTTCAAATTAACGTGCGACCGTGTTTTTTATGATAATTTTGACAGTTCATTCATAGAAAATGTGTGTAAAGAATCGTTTGAAGTGTTTAGTTTAAACTTATTTACTTTGCTTCTATTGTGAAACAAGTTACTAGTATTACACGTTAGACAAATCACGCTCGAAGTATTCCTGGGTAGGACAAGTACAAAGCAGATGCGAAAAAAGTGTCTTGTTCAAGGACACCACACATACCCGTTGCCGAAGATTGAACCAATGACCCTTCAATCGTGGGTTCGATGGTCTACCACGGGACCTCTCCTAAGAAATGGTATCAACCAAGAAATCTATACAAGTCTTTGGTATTAACTAACTTAAAAACACAAAACAAACAAAAATAACACAATCAATTTAAAAAAAAAAAACACACACAAACAAAACAAAAAAACAAACTAGAAGCAACGTAATTTCAAAACGTGGTTTTTAAACTGAACGAAACAGCTTACGCCATCTAACATGCTATTCATTTTCTAAACAAGTATGAATGTTTGTGCTGCACGTGCAATATATGCATTTAGTGTTTATAAATTTGCAATCGGGCTATGTAAAAATTAAAATATGATTGTCAGTTAGCGCTGGTATGCAACTTTAAAAAAAAGCAAAATTTTGACGAATGTATTTGAAATACAAAAATGGCAGGTCCGTTATTCCGCCAAGTGGAGATATAGCTAACTAAACCATACATCCCGGACACTGATCGTTCAATGTGTTTACTTCAGACTGTGGTGAGCCTGCTCCGATCATTAACACGAAGCTGATGGACGGTGCTAATTTCGTTGGTGAAGAACGAGCGCTTACATGTGTAGATGGATTCATCCCGAGCTTACCCATGGCGATTAAATGCCAACCACGGCCTGGGGGACCCGTGTGGGTACGATCAAAAGGCAGATGCATAAGTGAGTGCTTTTATTTTTACCTCATAGCTTTGTAAGTAGCATTTTGATTTTAACCTGTCATGATATGCTTTATCACTCGGTGTTGTCCGTGTAACTCCGCTCTCGAACGTAAAGTGCCGAATTAGTTTCCGAGAATAACCGACCATCTGAAGTAAAGTGGCGCCAATTAATAATGGAAAAATCAAAATGAGTTATCCTGAAACGGTAACAGTGTGTGATTACTAGTGGATTAATACACGCATACTGTTGTTTACCTTGCTTTAGAAACACGAGAAGAATTAAGTTTTGTTTCATTTTGAATATCAAAAGACAAATATCGAACTGATTTCATTACGATGCCGTTCACATTATTTATTTTGAGATTGCAGTCATAGATACATATTTTCAGGAGTGATATGTGCGTGATATAAATGGAACACTTATGCAACATTTTAAGTTTCTGTTAAGCGGTCGTCCGAGGCCGAGTGATGTCAGGTGTCTCAAGATCACTTAGCTATTGCTGTGATCGTAGGTTCTATGTGACAAAGTATGCCAGTGATTTGCGGAAGGACGGTGGCTCTACTCAGATTCATTCTGAAATATTCCCCTTCTTTCCGAACATCAAGTCTATGAAAGGTTCACGTCTCCTTACAATCTGTTTTTTTTTCTCTCTCGGGTATGGCCATTTCTCTCACCATTGGTCGAGATACAAATATGAATTTTGTTATAAATGGTTTTGTTAATGTTCTCAATGATAAGTATGATAAATTTAGATACAAGAAAAAAGTTAAAAGTCGTCAACAGATTGAAAGTAATTTGAAAGTGAATGCCCGTCAATAATGAACGCCTTTGGCAGCAGATATGTAGACTGGCTAGTGTTTTATCTTTCTCCAACTGTATCGCTAATTGTCTTCTCTACATGGATAAATATAATATATTTTCTTACATTTTATTACATTTTCATACCGTACAAAGGTATAGCTAAAACAATCACCAGGTGTGAAAATGTTTTCGTTTGCAAGCATTGGTTTTATTTTTCAAAAGCTTGCCCACCGCCGGAGCCCACCCTGCCAAACGCTGTTCTGGATCCGACAGGAAGAAACTTTGTAAATGGATACAGATTATATAATTGCATTGACGGGTTTACTACCTCGCCCCCAAATGCAGGACCCATAAAACGCAAGTGTATTGGTGAAATTGATAGCAAACATGTCGGCCATGTTTACTGGGGACCGCCGTCGCATACATGTGAAGGTAAATGTTTCCAATTTCTACATAATGTGAAGCTTTTTTCTTTTGTTGATTCCACAACTGCATCTATTTCTGTTATGTTGAGATGTTCATCAGGTGGGAAAAATGTTTAACTCGGAGTTTTTACTAAGTTTCCAATTAAAAAAATAAGTAGGTAGTCAAAAAAAAAAAAAAAAATTTTAAAATTTACATTTTAGTCTTTTATTTTAATATTATAAATACATCGTAGATATTTTGATTTTTCAGTACAGCATTTAATCAAATGTCAGTCTTAAGCTGTACAAAGGAATAACATATCGTCATTGGCTGTACCTACCGTGATATTTCACAGGTTTGCGAAACATCGGAAATAAAGCATATTTCAGTTCCTTCCAATTTAAAGACTGTTTAAATTATGTGTTTAATAGGTCATTAGGAATGTATGAAAATGAAAGTAAAATTAAACGTGGATTATTTTCGATAAGTCCGAAAAAGTGTTTGTTAACAAACTTGTGGTGATCATATGTTATCTCTTTCAAGGAAAAACCCAAAAGGAGTCACGAGTGCCGCTAGGACTCGGGTCGGCGGGTTCCGTTACTTATATCACGTGTCGTTTCTTATTTCTGTTATTGTTCTGATTTTGATATACACCGAGCGGTAGTCTAGTGATAAAGCGTCCATCTCGCATGTCGAAGATCGTGGGTTGGATACAATATCAGGTCACATCAAAGACTTAAAAATGAAACTAGAAGCTTCCTCGCTTCTAGAGGATAGTTCTAGGTCTTGTCCGGTGTCAATATGATGTGACTGGGTGGGGTACCGTACCTTATGTTGTTGCATGATACTCCAGTGTGGCACACTGATAAAAAAAGTTAAATAAATAGAATATATAAAATAAGCAAAGTAAATACGTTTTAATTAGTCCAAGTAATCGCGACGGACACTACTTTAATTTGTATTTTATTCAGCAGCAAGCACAATTTATCAAAATATCAATACACAAGAACGAGAACCCTTACATTTGAAAAATGCTTTGATAGAAATTAATGTATCAATTATATTTTTAAAATATACTTAAGATAAAATAGTGCATAAAAGCGCAAAGGAACTTTACGGCGATATGCAAATTTCTAACTGATGATGATGTGTTTCAATTAAATATCATGTGTGAAGAAACGAGATAACAAGGTACATATATATAGTACCACTACTAAGGCATAACTCAGGGGAAAACAGCTGGACCCGAATGTCCCGACAATACGCACATGTGCTCTTAATTTGTTCAATGTATGTATATTTCAATTGAATATCGTTCAGTTTGTAGGATTTTAGTTCATTAAAAACGGGTAAACTAAACACGGGTAAACTAAAACTACTGTGAAAAAATAGTACAGTAAGTCCTTAAAGGGACATTGCCACAAAAAATGATGCAATAGCTATACATGACAGGAATTTTATTTTATTTCAGGATGTTTGAATTTACCAAAAGTTGCCAACGCTAATGTACCAGATCAATTTGACATCCGCGTCGGTGCGACAGTTCGTTTTCAATGCAAACAAGGTTTCTACGAAACGGGTGCTATTGTTGCTGTATGTGAGGCACACGGTGCATGGAGACTGTCTACGCACGATTGTACCGGTATGTATGACTGCCACGTACCGTTCATTTACGTTGTAAATACTGCGGGTTACTTTTTATTCGGACAATGACATAAAGTGTACCTTTGACGATATCTTAAAACGACTTTACCGGGGCATGGTCCAGGAACGTTAAACTGGCTCTCTAATATTATCTTTTAATGAGTATTCATTTTATGTTAAGCCTGTGAACATGCTTTGCAATTATATTAGCATATGTTCAACAATACTAAACGCAGCCATGCTGATGTGATGTTACATGTATACATGTACATCAATACATGCTAATTTTGTCTTTGGTGTGCGATAATTCTAAATACCGACCGCTTTTCGTGGTTCAATATATATATATATATGTTTGAATGCCTCATGGAAGGTTGCTTTTTTCATTTGAATTCTCTCGTATTATAATTGCTATTGCTATTATTATTATTGTTGTTATTATTATTATTATTATTATTATTATTATTATTACTATCATTATTGTTATTATTATTGTTACAATTATTAATTATTATTGTTATTGTTGTTATTGTTATTGTCAGGTCAAATATAAGCAAAACAAGGACCTAAAAAGGCACCGAACGAAAGGGCTGAGATTTGAACCTATGTTTTTAAAACTTCACATATGGTTGAGTGTCCGCCTCGTGGCCATGGATTAGTTCCCCAGTCGGGTAATACCAACGACTTGGTAAATTGTATTAGACGCTTCCTCCCTTGAACACTCGTGTATTTGTGCAAATATCGCAAAAGCTCGTTTTCATTAGTTCTAGCCTCCATTCATCTCAGAAATACAATACAAATTCTTTCTTTGCACAATGAAAGTCTCTACAAAACGAGACCATTTCCAGCAAACTGTGTTTACAATTGGTGAAGCACTTACAGTCCCAAAAATGTGTATACTCAAGAAAAGTACTTAAACGTTTATTTGAAACTGCAATATTTTAATTCTATACCATTTTGCGTGTTTAAATCATTATAACACATAAAACGTTACATAAAGCTTATATTTAATGTATAAGAAAGCAGTTGCCTGTGTAATGTTAATGATAAATATGCAATATTATTATATTCCTCGCGTGCTATTATGTCAACAGTTGGTAGAGAGATGCCGGTTTCCTCTCCTTCCGAGCAAGTCCATGCATTAATGTAAAATAAAAGCATCCAAACTTTTTAAACGAAATAATGTTTAAAATCAAAGCAACATAATTAAATAGAAAGTAAGATGGAACACATAATTAATGTTTTAACATAATGGCCAATGGTCATGATTCTGTCAGAAAATTCCTACGTTTTCACTATTTCATGTTAACGCTTTACTTCATAGATATGCATTTTCCCGCACCAATCACAGAAGACCTTTGAAAACAGTGCAGGAAGAGTTCAGATTGAGCAATCTGAACACTTCCTGCACTGTTTTCCACTCTGTCAGTTAATATAAACATAATTCACCCATGACTGATATGAGGTGAATTAATGCTTTCTATATTAGAGGTGTCTAAAGGCGTCTATATGAAGTAAAGGGTTAATGTACTATAGCTGTTCAATGTACCTGACGCAAAAACGACTAACGCTCCGCCCACCGGCCACGTGGCATTGTATGTCCAAGTGTAGTGTTTACTTATACATCGTTAGCTTGTTTAAGGAAAATGGCGACTCTGGAATCAATATCGACCGCTGATTGGATTATCGACTTGTTTGATTGACAACCCGTTCAAGTCAATTATTAGTGATACATTTGTTAAATCACATCGGGGCCCTTATGTTGATATTATACAATTAAAAACACATCTAATATAATTGCTGTCCTGTGTGTTTTCCCAGTTTCTGACATCTCCAGACGGCATTACCTGTTTCAGTGGGTTCTTTGTACAGTATGCGGGATTGTGTTTACTGTTTCTAACGACAATAAGTTATTGTCCGATTTAAAAAAAAATGTAAATACCCTTCGTGTACTTTGCAGCCTGTGGACCTGTACATGGCGTTCCCAACGCGGTAATCGTACGTGGACCCTCATCAATCGGAAGCGTCCGTTATTATGAATGTGATCCTCGATTCACCCCCAATCAAGAACCTGCGACAATATGTGAAAAAAATTCCAGATGGAGGCAGCCAACCTTTAAATGCATAAGTAAGAAACACGTATATTTAAGTAATAAAACATATAATACTGGCAGTAGGCAGCTACCAAACAACATGTATATTAAAGTAATAAAACATATAATAAGCGCAGTAGGCAGCTACCAAACAACACCACGAGTCCCGGAATTGTTCATTATAATGATATTTAACACCGGTATTCACTAACCATTGTTAAGAATATTTTTAAACTTGAACTCAGTTTGAATTTTGAAAAACACACTTAGAGACCATTGTTTGAAGCAAAATTTTGCGAGCATGCGAGGTGTCCCACCTAACATCAAGTCAAATAAACTCTCACAATTAATCTCTCTGTCACGGTAAACTAGATATGACAGGTTGAAATTTGGATTTTCAAGCTCAAGTCTAAGAATATACACAAAAATGGTTTGTGAATACCAAACAAGGTTATGTTACAATATTATTCTGTGTTGTCATACGGGATATGTTACAATATTATTCTGTGTTGTCATCCAGGATATGTTACAATATTATTCTGTATTGTCATACGGATATGTTACAATATTACTCTGTGTTGTCATCCAGGATATGTTACAATATTATTCTGTGTTGTCATCCAGGATATGTTACGATATTATTCTGTGTTGTCATAAGTATATGTTACAATATTATTCTGTGTTGTCATCCAGGATATGTTACGATATTATTCTGTGTTGTCATAAGGATATGTTACAATATTATTCTGTGTTGTCATCCAGGGTATGTTACAATATTATTCTGTGTTGTCAACCAGGATATGTTACAATATTATTCTGTGTTGTCATACGGATATGTTACAATAATGGATATGTTACAATATTATTCTGTGTTGTCATACGGATTTGTAACAATATTATTCTGTGTTGTCATACTGATATGTTACAATAACGGATATGTTACAATATTATTCTGTGTTGTCATACGGATATGTTACAATAACGGATATGTTACAATATTATTCTGTGTTGTCATACGGATATATTACAATATTATTCTGTGTTGTCATACTGGTATGTTACAATAACGGATATGTTACAATATTATTCTGTGTTGTCATACAGATATATTACAATATTATTCTTTGTTGTCATACGGATATGTTACAATAAAGGATATGTTACAATATTATTCTGTGTTGTCATACGGATATGTTACAATATTATTCTGTGTTGCCATACGGATATGTTACAATATTATTCGGTGTTGTCATTCAGGATATGTTACAATATTATTCTCTGTTGTCATACTGAATATGTTACAATATTATTCTGTGTTGTCATACGGATATGTTAAAATATTATTCTGTGTTGTCATACAGATATGTTAAAATAATATTCTGTGTTGTCATACGGATATGTGACAATATTATTCTGTGTTGTTGTCCAGGATATGTTACAATATTATTCAGTGTTGTCATTCAAGAAATGTTACAAACTGATTCTGTGTTGTCATCCAGGATATGTTATAATATTATTCTGTGTTGCCATTCAGGATATGTTACTCTTATTCTGTGTTGTAATACGGGATATGTTACAATATTATTCTGTGTTGTCATTCAGAATAGGTTACAATATTGTTCTGTGCTGTCATCCAGGATATGTTACAATAACATTCTGTGTTGCCATACGGATAGGTTACAATATTATTCTATGTTGTCATCTAGGATATGTTACAATATTATTCTGTAATGCCATACGGATGTGTTACAATAACGGATGTGTTACAATATTATTCTGTGTTGTCATACAGATATGTTACAATAATATTCTGTGTTGTCATCCAGGATATGTTACAATATTATTCTGTGTTGTCATCCAGGATATGTTACAATATTATTCTGTGTTGTCATCCAGGATATGTTACAATATTATTCTGTAATGCCATACGGATATGTTACAATAACGGATGTGTTACAATATTATTCTGTGTTGTCATACAGATATGTTAAAATAATATTCTGTGTTGTCATACGGATATGTGACAATATTATTCTGTGTTGTTATCAAGGATATGTTACAATATTATTCTGTGTTGTCATTCAGGATAGGTTACAATATTGTTCTGTGCTGTCATCCAGGATATGTTACAATAGTATTCTGTGTTGTCATCCGGGATATGTACATTGTAACAATAGTATTCTGTGTTATCATCCAGGATATGTTCAGTATTATTCTCTGTTGCCATACGGATATATTACAATATTATTCTGTGTTGTCATTCAGGATATGTTACAATATCATTCTATGTTGTCATCCAGGATATGTTACAATATTATTCTGTTTTGTCATACGGATATGTTACAATAACGGATATGTTACAATATTATTCTGTGCTTTCATACAGATATGTTACAATAACATTCTGTGTTGTCATACGGATAGGTTACAATATTATTCTGTGGTGTCATCCGGGATATGTTACAATATTATTCTGTGTTGTCTTATGGGATATGTTACAATAACATTCTGTGTTGTCATACGGATATGTTCCAATATTATTCTGTGTTGTCATTCAGGATATGTTACAAAATTATTCTGTGTTGTCATCCAGGATATGTTATGATATTTTTCTGTGTTGCCATCCAAGATATGTTACACTCTTATTCTGTGTTGTCATACGGGATATGTTACAATATTATTTTGTGTTGTCATTCAAGATATGTTACAATATTGTTCTGTGTTGTCATCCAGGATATGTTACAATAGTATACTGTGTTGTCATCCAGTATATGTTACAAGTTTATTCTGTGTTGTCATCTAGAATATGTTACCCGGTCATTCTGTGTTGTCATCCAGGATATGTTATAATATTATTCTGTGTTGCCATTCAGAATATGTTACAATATTATTCTGTGTTGTCATCGAGGATATGTAACAATAGTATTCTGTGTTGTCATCCAGGATATGTTATAAATATATTCTGTGTTGTCATCCAGGATATGTTATAATTATATTCTGTGTTGTCTTCCAGGATATGTTATAATTATATTCTGTGTTGTCATCGAGGATATGTAACAATAGTATTCTGTGTTGCCATCCAGTATATGGTCTGTTTTGTCATCCTGGATTTTTTACATAATATAATTCTGTGTTGTCATCTTGGATATGTTATATTATTATTCTGTTATGTCATCCATAATATGTTACAATATTATTCTGTGTTGTCATCCAGGATATTTTACAGTATTATTCTGTGTTGTCATTCAGGATAGGTTACAATATTGTTCTGTGCTGTCATCCAGGATATGTTACAATAGTATTCTGTGTTGTCATCCGGGATATGTACATTGTAACAATAGTATTCTGTGTTATCATCCAGGATATGTTCAGTTTTATTCTCTGTTGCCATACGGATATATTACAATATTATTGTGTGTTGTCATTCAGGATATGTTACAATATCATTCTATGTTGTCATCCAGGATATGTTACAATATTATTCTGTTTTGTCATACGGATATGTTACAATAACGGATATGTTACAATATTATTCTGTGTTTTCATACAGATATGTTACAATAACATTCTTTGTTGTCATACGGATAGGTTACAATATTATTCTGTGTTGTCATCCGGGATATGTTACAATATTATTCTGTGTTGTTTTATGGGATATGTTACAATATTATTCTGTGTTGTCATACGGATATGTTACAATATTATTCTGTGTTGTCATTCAGGATATGTTACAATATTATTCTGTGTTGTCATCCAGGATATGTTATGATATTTTTCTGTGTTGCCATCCAGGATATGTTACACTCTTATTCTGTGTTGTCATACGGGATATGTTACAATATTATTTTGTGTTGTCATTCAATATATGTTACAATATTGTTCTGTGTTGTCATCCAGGATATGTTACAATATTATTCTGTGTTGTTATTCAGAATATGTTACAATATAACTCTGTGTTGTCATCCAGGATATGTTACAATATTATTCTGTGTTGTCATCCAGGATATGTTACAATATTATTCTGTGTTGTTTTATGGGATATGTTACAATATTATTCTGTGTTGTCATACGGATATGTTACAATATTATTCTGTGTTGTCATTCAGGATATGTTACAATATTATTCTGTGTTGTCATCCAGGATATGTTATGATATTTTTCTGTGTTGCCATCCAGGATATGTTACACTCTTATTCTGTGTTGTCATACTGGATATGTTACAATATTATTTTGTGTTGTCATTCAATATATGTTACAATATTGTTCTGTGTTGTCATCCAGGATATGTTACAATATTATTCTGTGTTGTTATTCAGAATATGTTACAATATAACTCTGTGTTGTCATCCAGGATATGTTACAATATTATTCTGTGTTGTCATCCAGGATATGTTACAATATGATTCTGTGTTGTCATCCAGGATATGTTACAATATGATTCTGTGTTGTCATCCTGGATATGTTCCAATATTACTCCGTGCTGCCATCCAGGATATGTTACAGTATCACTCTGTGTTGTCATAAAGGATATGTTACAATATCACTCTGTGTTGTCATCCAGTATATGTTACTATATTATTCTGTGTTGTCATCCAGAATATGTTACAAGTTTATTCTGTGTTGTCATCCAGAATATGTTACCCGGTCATTCTGTGTTGTCATCCAGGATATGTTATAATATTGTTCTGTGTTGCCATTCAGGATATGTTACAATATTATTCTGTGTTGTCATCGAGGATATGTAACAATAGTAATCTGTGTTGTCATCCAGTATATGGTCTGTTTTGTCATCCTGGATTTGTTACATAATATAATTCTGTGTTGTCATCTTGGATATGTTATATTATTATTCTGTTATGTCATCCATAATATGTTACAATATTATTCTGTGTTGTCATCCAGGATATTTTACAATATTATTCTGTGTTGCCATCCAGGATATGTTATAATATTACTCTGTATTGTCATCCAGGATATGTTACAATATTATTCTGTGTTGTCATTCAGGATATTTTACAATATTATTCTGTGTTGCCATCCAGGATATGTTACAATATTATTCTGTGTTGTCGTCCAGTATATTTTACTATATTATTCTGTGTTGTCATCCAGAATATGTTATAATTATATTCTGTGTTGTCATCCAGGATATGTTATAATTATATTCTGTGTTGCCATCCAGTATATGGTCTGTTTTGTCATCCTGGATTTGTTACATAATATAATTCTGTGTTGTCATCCAGGATATGTTATATTATTATTCTGTTATGTCATCCATAATATGTTACAATATTATTCTGTGTTGTCATCCAGGATATTTTACAATATTATTATGTGTTGCCATTCAGGGTATGTTATAATATTACTCTGTATTGTCATCCAGGATATGTTACAATATTACTCTGTGTTGTCATCCAGGATATGTTACAATATTATTCTGTGTTGTCATTAAGGATATTTTACAATATTATTCTGTGTTGCCATCCAGGATATGTTACAATATTATTCTGTGTTGTCATCCAGTATATTTTACTATATTATTCTGTGTTGTCATCCTGAATATGTTACAAGGTTATTCTGTGTTGTCATCCAGAATATGTTACCCGGTCATTCTGTGTTGCCATCCAGGATATGTTATAATATTACTCTGTGTTGTCATCCAGGATATGTTACAATATTATTCTGTGTTGCCATCCGGGATGTTATAATATTATTCTGTGTTGTCATCCGGGATATATTACAATATTACTCCTTGTTGCCATCCAGGATATATTACAATATTACTCTGTGTTGTCATCCAGAATATGTTACAATATTATTCGGTGTTGTCATCCAGAATAAGTTGCAGTATTTTGTCGTGACATCGTTCAGATATGTTTCCAGTGTTTGCCTTATTGTCATCCACCTTGTTCAAACGTTGACGCTGTTTTTGCAGTCCTAATACACAGTCTGCATGTTTTTGCACATTATTTCAAGGTGTTTTATTCAAAAAAAGATTTTAAAGCGTATGGCATATTGGCTAAGTACAGTTTTTTTAGATATTAAAGTAAAAATAATACCATTGCATTTAAACTTTATTTGCTTTGACTGTTAATGAATGCATCTTATATAACAATATAAATAAATCAACATGCTAGCGTTAACATGTTTTATCGTTATATAAACCCATAAAACATTATATATTTTACATATAAATCAAATACAATTTTAGACAAAAGTGTATGGTAACAAGATTTCTGAACATTAGATGCGATTATTTCCTTTCAACTTTATGTTACAATAGTAAGGATTTTGATATTGAAACTATACATGTATTGCATGAAACGAATACTTAAGTTCATCTAAGTATAAGAGCCATGCACGATTAGCGGTTACGCGTCTGACTATCAATCCAGGAGTCGTGAGTTCGGATCCCCACCCGGCCACAGTCTCCGTGATGATTGATATATACGATATTGTGTCTCATTATCACTCGTCTCTCACCGCTGATTCAAGTGAGAAAGTTATCAGTTACTTGCGGAGATGTGGTGTGCTTGAGTTTTGGTTAACCTATCAGTATCCCAGGAAACAGTGGTTATGTTAACTGATCATCTGTTAGCCCTCGATGGCATAAAAAATATAAACAGTTACTGTAATTAATCGTAATTTGATCCCTTGGCCGCAAATATGCAAGAGTGTTGATGCTAACATTGAACCAGTATTTTGACATTTTTTAAGCGTTTAACATAAATATGACCCCTTTGTGTGAGCAATTGCATGTCGCTGTATTGTCTTTCAATAATTTTCACATCTCAATTTCAGCATGTGATGCTCCAGCCGATGTACTCAATGCTGTTACTGAACCGGGTACCAATTATGTGAATGAAGTACGTTCTTTCACATGCTTACCTGATTACCTGCAGACAGGCGTAATCACATCAAAATGCACGGTTCCAAAATCTACGCCCAAAAATCCATACCCTAGGCCCGTTTGGTCCAGTCCTGTCAACTTTTGTAAAGGTACTGCCAAATTATTTTCAATTAAAGCATCATGCACATTTCTCGTTGAATGCTACAGAGCAACGGCAATGATTCATTGCTACTTTAAACAACTTTGACGAAGGTCTCCTATATAATTTCTTGCTTTGACGTATCAGTATGACATTTTTACCAAGTTATAAGTCGTTAAATGTATCGGGATCGGACGCGAAATACTGCCTATTTTACCTTATACCGACATGCTCTGTACACAGTCTCAATTTGACAAACTATAGTGCTAAGTAATTCATAAATTCCTCAAACAGAACAAAAGGTACAGGGCGTGCACTGAATATTGCATATTTAGCCTCTCGGCACGGCCTCGTCCGTGACGTTGGACTGACATAGCCAGTAGAAGCGCTCTGTCCGTTGTCTCAAATCCATACATTATAAAGTTATATAGCGAAAATAATTTGTGAAAGACGGATGGACAGACATTAAGGACAGATGGGCAGACATCCTAGCAAACATGAGCTCTGAAAAAGGTAAAGTGCTCGTCTAGTCTCAGATACCATAAACACATGTGACAAGGGTGCAAAACATTCACTATTTGAAAAGAATATTGGATATTATTACTGTTATCAAGCGAACACCTAATCGACATATTATGTTGTAAGAATAACAAATGAGGCATATATCGTGTAAAACAAACAAGGTATTGCGTGTAAAACAAACAAGGTGTTGCTTGTAAAACAAACAAGGTATTGCATATAAAACAAACAAGGTATTGCGTGTAAAACAACAAGGTGTTGCGTATAAAACAAACAAGATGTTGCGTGTAAAACAAACAAGGTGTTGCTTGTAAAACAAACAAGGTGTTGCGTGTAAAACAAACAAGATGTTGCGTGTAAAACAAACAAGGTGTTGCGTGTAAAACAAACAAGATGTTGCGTGTAAAACAAACAAGATGTTGCGTGTAAAACAAACAAGGTGTTGCGTGTAAAACAAACAAGATGTTGCGTGTAAAACAAACAAGGTGTTGCGTGTAAAACAAACAAGATGTTGCGTGTAAAACAAATAAGGTGTTGCGTGTAAAACAAACAAGATGTTGCGTGTAAAACAAACAATGTGTTGCGTGTAAAACAAACAAGGTGTTGCGTGTAAAACAAACAAGGTGTTGCGTGTAAAACAAACAAGGTAGTGCGTGTAAAACAAACAAGGTGTTGCGTGTAAACCAAACAAGGTGTTGCGTGTAAAAGAAACAAGGTGTTGCGTGTAAACCAAACAAGGTGTTGCGTGTAAAATAAACAAAGTGTTGCGTGTAAAACAAACAAGGTGTTGCGTGTAAAATAAACAAAGTGTTGCGTGTAAAACAAACAAGGTATTGCGTGTAAAACAAAAAAGGTATTGCGAGTAAAACAAACAAGCAATGGCGAAAAAACAGGTTTGTTTCAATTTTTAGTAATAGTTAATATTGGCCAATTATCCTCAAAACAAACACAACGCTTCCTGTTTATGTTTTGTTTATATTAGTTTATAAGCTCCATGGCGAAGAAAGCTTAGAGCTTATATGATGAGCCGCATATATGAACCCGCTTCCTGGGTAGAACCAGAACTGGGTGTTGTTGTTAGAGAGGGATCTGCTCGAGCTGGAGATCGAATCCGCTACCTCTACGTTTTAGTGTTAAACCTCATTTGACAACCAATGGAATCACTTCAATTTTACAAATTTGGTATATATATGTGCGTGCGTGCGTGTGTGCGTGCGTACGTGCGTGCGTTCGTGCGTTATTACTTGACTCATACATGTATTTGTACAGTTTGTTGAGGGATGGCCCACCCCGACCCTCACAAATCTACTACGGGGTGATTAAATGGATAATTTTAGTGATTGAAATTAAATATATATATATATTATTTCATATGTGCAGAGTTCACATGCAAGGTCTAATAAGCAAACAGTTGTACACATTTGAAAAGAAGTCACTGAGCGGATGTGTATTAAAATACAATTTTATGGTAAATAAATGGCACGATTTGTGTCAAACTAAATAGTTCAACGGTAATTTACAATAAACAAAGAACCATAATAAACCAGGGTTTTTCAAAATTTTAGAATTTCATTTTGATTTTAATGTTATCCGTTATACAGGTTTACACGTAATAAAATATGTTTCATCTTAGAAACAGTCCGAATGGCATGGGTTTCTGTCAGACTATGTACAGTTGGATCAGTTCGTGGATATTAAATGTCAAGGAGCAGCCTCTTTTACTCCATGTAATATGAGTAATAGCGTAGTTGTACTAGTATACGGTTGTGTTATCATTAGTATGATATAGTACTAGTATAGCATAATTATATGCGACTAGATTTTGAATAGCTAAAATCGCTGAATTGAATCATAATAAATTAAAGAACATCGTTGATATGTGCTACGGTTTGATGCCATTTCTTTTGTAGATTGTGGTTTACCGCATCCTGTGGATAATACCAGATATATAAAGTGGCCCCAGACAATCGGAACGAGGATCAAATATGAATGTCTACCAGGTAAAAATGTCGATTACACTTCTTAGTATTTTTATTGATATTTGGCGGAGTTTTTCCGTAAGCTTATTAGAAAGATGGTCTAAAATTAGTTTGATCAAATTTGAGCTCGAACTTAAAAGGTCATAGGTAAACAAAAGCAGCATTGACCTTTTTAAACAACCATAGTCTATGTCAGTTTCTGACATCTTCCGGATCAGGCCTGTGCAACGCGGGTAAAAAAAGCAAGACAAACTATGCACAATTCATAGACATAAACGGTTACCAATCTGTGATGTCATTCAACTTCCGCTGAAACTCACTACTATGTCAGGAGAACTAGGTTTGTTTACAGTCTATATATAGAACCTGAATTAGGTCTATCATAAGCAATGCAGCGAAATTAACATTATCAGTTAACTGTTTCTATAAACATTATCATTAATGATTCACTGAGATATATCTATTATTCATCGAGAAGCGAAATATAAATATATTTTATTATCTAACTTAATTTCTACAACAAGTTATAAATATTCGTTTTTTTTAACGAACTGATATTTTCGGAAGCTAAAAATACAAAACATTTCCAATTAAACGATACCCTAAAACGACACCAATGATGTCACTGTCCATTTAAATGTCTTTAACTCGGAGAATTATGGGACGGGGTGCGTAATACGTGATCACTGGACTTGCATATTCTACACGGTAACATAATCTGTGATGGTGCCTTCAAATTGAGATTATAATCGGTTTATAACGTTATCAGATTTGACTGCTGAATCTCTACATTTGATTTTCATTCTATTCATTGTTGTTGTAAGTCGCTTAATTTATGTATAATTGTTAATAGCTCATATTGATCATATTTGTAGTAATTTGATATCTATATTTTATGAATTTATTGTATTTGCGAATATTTGCCTACCTTTTATATGAGAATTGTGTATTGTATTTTGTTAACAACTCGGTATTTGATTCTAGTCATATACGATTTTGAGAATCTAGACAATCAGTTTTTATATGACTTAATGAATTATAATATTGTGCTTGATTTTTTTATTATAGTGCAGTCATTTTATATTAAAGTGAAATATACACATACTGTTAATTCAATTTTATTCCCATATCAAATCAGCTCCTGTGATAGTATTTAACAACCAACAAAAAAGATTAAGCAAGTACAAAATAGTGTTTTATCTCATACTTTACGGTGCATGATTGTAATAAACCCATGACATATTTTTTATATTTACCTAGTGCAATAGCACTTCCGATTAATCGCTCGGTGCTTTCCGTATAACTTGGCTCTTGTACGTAAATTGTCGAAGTACTTTTCGACTTGCCCGAATATATATGAAGTCGATTTGTAAAGGTTAAACGACGTTATTTTTTGACGTTATGTCATACGATGACTCATGGAAACTTATATGTCAGATTTTAGAGTTGATCTATTAAATAAACGATTAATGTAAACTTTTCCTAAGTTATGTGATAAAACGAATCTTACATCTGTGCTAATTTATTATTGAATTTATTAAACTTGTTGGGAAAAATTATACAATACTCGGCAGATCGTCGCATAATATATTTTTTTCAACTCGTTTAATAAATTCAATAATAAAAAAGCACTCATGTAAGATCGTTTTTATCTTAAATATAATGTAAATATAGAGTTGTAATCGAGTGATGAAAAACATTAGAATATTTTAATTTGCTGAGAAGCCATTCGGGCTTCAGGAACATTAAAATTGCTTAATGTTTTTCATCATCCGATGAAAACTAAAATTGGGCTTTTAATCTTTAAGAATTGTGGTGCAGGCATTTAATTCCTTGCTTTTTCATTGGGTATTAAAATACCTTATTCGGGGGATTCTGGAATAGGTGTTGCTCCGTTAATTCTTATTATTTCTATATATACCAGAATTCGTCCCAACCGGTCCTACGGACTCCTACTGTACGCAGGAAGGCCAATGGACCTTGCCAAAATTTAGATGCATAGGTAAGTATAGCGGTAAATATAACTGATATAAACGCTGTTAGTATGATTATAACAGTCCTTTTAATGGCACACTATATTTTATCTTTGTGCGTATAATTGAAACCTGTTATGAAGCATGTGTGTGTGTTGTTTGTATCACTGTTCAGTATGCCACTGAAGTAGAACACATTCATCATGTTTCCTTGGCATTTATCTATAAAAATGTTCGTCTTTGTATTGAATATTTGTTATGTTGTGTTTATACAGAAAGGTTGTTTACGTATATCAAATACAAAAAAAAAAATAATCGAAGCTGTAAATATGTCTTCATCAGGTCGCAGGCGATCAATTCTACTTTTGGAGTCTACATTATTTTTTTTATCATTTTATGATTGCATTTTAAAATCAGAAATCACAGCAAAATGCATCACAAAGTGTGATCAGTTGGGACATATGTCACAATATTGATTGATGCATAACCATAGATATTAATTAGACAGATGGTATTTTGTAAGCGGTTTATTAAACATATTTAGATAGATATAGCTTTGCTAAACAGTACAGCTTGTAACCGTCAGAGATATCAGCTTAATGCCTGGGCACATCATCAATCAAATGCGGTTTGTTTGTTCAATCAATCAAACAGTTAATCATCTATCACTAACTCGACTCATGCGCTTAATATTGCGGCAGTTAAGTTTTTAATGTATTGATTCATTTCTTAAACTGAAATCAATCAATCACGAGCAAAATACATTAAGTCTATAAAAAAAGAATTAATTTGAGGATAATCGCGCTTCAAGCTGGTCGCTAAAAATGAGCGCCTTTCCATACCAGCATGCGAGTACCCGCAAAACCTCAATAACGCCACTGTGGATGTTTGGAGCAACAACCATGTCGGAAGTATAACTTCTTACAAATGCGATGAAGGTCTACTCGCCACCGGACTGATCAAGTACGTTTGCTTTGCTGAACCAAACTTTTCAAAGCCATATTGGAAAGCGGTCAATGACCACTACTGTACAGGTAAGATATTATACATTATTTTATCTTACTGGATCTCAAAGTGTTTTGTGTATTCTACTGTTTAGTGTGTACGTTAGTAATTATTTATTCATGTTGTATTATATACTTTTTGCAAAATTAAAAAAAATATATAAATTCTATTTTTGTATTATTCCTACTTTTTATGCCTTAATGGAGAGAAGTGACACATGTCTTATTCACCTGATCACGGATAATTTCGTAAATATTTTTTGTCCTTTTCGGGATTCGAACCCGCGGCCCTTGTGGCGTCAAAGCCTAGCACATTAATTAAAATTAATTCATTCACACATTTTTATGGTTTATCATATATTTAAAATTTTATTTCGTATCACATGATGAAAACATAATCTTAATTGATATATTCTTCTTGAGATGGTCTTAAGATGGTCTTTGTTGACAGTTTTATGTTCGGTCAATTCATTTTTTATCAAACGGTTAAAAATTTCTTTTTATTTTTGTGACCTGGCCATATATTAGTTGACTGAAATGAAATTTCAGTGCATTTCTATTTTTCGAAAACAGTTTCTTCGTGCATTTGTGCAGTTTTATATTGAACTATAAAGAAGCAAATTGCAATCTTTTTATGCAGATGTTATTATTAGTTATTCATTATTTGTACAGTTTTTTACTAGAAAAAAACGAGGTTGGAAAATATTGTTCGTATTTGTTTGATCATAATTGCGTATGACGGATAAAGATAAATGCTGAACTTTTGTCTTACAAGTTTAATGCATGTCTCATATGACATTTAAAACAGGGTTTTTGTTTCTGCATTTTCATTAAATGTAATTGATATCAAATTCACGTTTACATCCTAGTGTAGTGAATCTGTTCGCACATGTAAATATATAACACGAGACAATACTTGCAACGTCATAAAACACGTCATTAATTTGTCCAATTTGAAGCCTTCATAGTTGAAACATTGTGATAAGACGCATCTGATTGGCTAGATTTGAATTCTAACTGCGGTTTAATCAATGATCTAATCTTGAATACATCTAAAATATTTTGTAAAAGTTAGTAATATTTATAGAAAATGGTGTAAATATCCCTAAGATTTCGTTAACTTTTTTTAATTTATTTAAAGAAATGCTGCCTAGTGTATCGTAATATTGTGATTTTTAATGCAAACTTCCTTAAAAACGTTGTTATTAACAGATTGCGGTGTTCCGTCTATCGAACACGGATTCTGGGAACCAGGACCCACAATCATAGGGTCGGTGGCGACATTTAAATGTGCAGCCGGATACGTTCCTGCAGGTGTACCGGAAATGTATTGTACGGCTGATGCACGATGGGATTTTGAATTTGCATGCAAAGGTACTGTAATGAGTAATTTGTTATTAGTGTAACTCATTTTCAATATTTACAGCAAACACAAACATTATTACCAACATATTTGGATATGAAAGAATGCAATTGAACTAACATAAGAGCGAACTGGCCATATGGCGTCTTTTGTCATAGTAAATACAATTTGTAATACTATGTAGTGTTTACTTAGAAACCGTTCGCTTGTCTTAGGGAAATGACAGTTTAGCAACAAATTTCGATCGCTGATTGGATCATCGACTTGTTTGATTGGCAGCCCGCATCCTGTTAATTGTTATAGCATGCTTCTCCGCAACAATGGGCATTTAACGTTATACTATAGCTAGCTATACGCCATTATATCATTTTATCTCGTATCGTTATGCTTTAATATTTTATACATAATTTTAATCTTAAATGGCAAGACAGTTCTAGTTAATTCTCCAGATACATTTATTGCTGTTTTTTTTATCATCTTGCAGTTGTCTCTCCTTTTCTTTGTAAGTAGAGAGTGGAGCGGAATTATTCTTTTAGGTTTTCCAAAATGCCTGAACTGCTTTACATCTTTTTCATTCTGTTTGTGTTGTAACGAAAATGTCTATTTTCTTTTATAAGCAAAACAGTTGCCTATGCTAGTTTCATACCCGTTGTCTTTTATTCTTAGATAAAGAGTGGCGTTGCAATGTTTTCTCCGTTTATCTTTATTTAACGCGTCTCGGCTGTTACGCCGTTGTTAATTCCGTTGGCTATTATTTTTTAGGGTGTAGTTACCCTCCGGAATTACCATTTGCGACCATGGTATCGTCATTTTCAAAGGAGGACTGGATTTTGATAGGTACAAAAATGGTATATCATTGTTTACCCGGATACTACGCCGCCCAGGAGGTCAGTGTGACATGTGAATTAGACAGATCGTGGATATGGTCTGTTTCACAGTGCACAGGTAGGAGATATAATTGGAACCTATTCTTTCTCGTTTAAATTTACATTAGGGATCTTTGTTTTGATATGTGTTGTGCACAAAAATACAGTTTACATCTATTATATAATATTTTCAATCTATTTGTAATATAAATATTATGTAATACTACATGCATATATATATATATTAAAAGTCAGTAAAATCTATTATATCGTATGTATTATTCCTATTATATATTTGCACATATGTATAAAAAGGACTTGAAATGAAGTTTTAAACAAATAGGTCTACTTATTTTCAACATAGTAATTAATTTGATTCAGCAAAGAATATGTTAATTTATTGAATAATAAAGTAGAGATATTGAAAGGAATAGCTGGTACGTAAAATAAAACATAGAGAAAATACGAGAAAATGAAAGTGAGGGAATAAAGGGAAAAGATAGAGAGAACACGCATTATTATTATGCTTTTCTATATAAAAACAGGTTGTGGAGTACCAACCCCAATCGATAACGGATGGGCTGTAACACCACCAGGCAAGGTTGGCGTTGACCCTGTATATACCACGGGCACAGTTATGCCGTACCAATGTAATGAGTACTATGAACCTGTCGGAAGTCCAGCAAATATACAATGCCTCCCTACTGCCCAATGGTCACAACCTGGTTTCACGTGCATGCACAGTAAGTGTGAGAATACGTTTTATTAAGAAATTATAACTAACAGTGAACCGATACTTACCGTGTTTAAACTGTCTCCTACCAACTGTAGGTGCTTGGTATTTTACCATTTCATTGAACACGCTTGAACTTAAACTTTATATATACTGAACGGAACAGCTAACCTGCCACTTTTGTATTTTCAATATCTTCATCAAAATGTTGAATAGCGTTATTCAAATTTGTATACGACATTAACAGATACTATACATTAATTGTTATAGCCTAACTGTTCTTTTTTACGAAAGTCCGAGTTTCAAGGAAATTGCTTATCTATTTTTTTAAGAAATTGCATAAAACGCCAGTTTCATAAAATATCAGGTGTCGGGTTAGCTGTTTCGTTCAGTATAGAAATTATTACTCTATGGCATGACGAACATATCATCCAGAGCACGTTCCCAAGCAAATATTGACAAAAAAAGCAAATATGTACAACCAATCTCTACACGGGAGCCATAGTTTGATGTTTGGATTGCAAATTATTCCCAGGGAATGACTGCAGAGACTCGTTGCCTCCAATGAAGATTTCCCGAGGGAAAGAATGTTTAATCCGAACCAAGTCATTATTTTTCTTGTATATACAGTAGAAGCTCGATGGCTCGAACCAGATGGGGCTGGACATAATAATTCGATATATGGTTGTTCGAGCCAAGTAGTGTCCAACATCGTATCAAATATACATTTATATACATCGAAATAGGAATTCGGCAGGGACCAAATAAGTTGTTTGAGTTTTATGTGGTGTGGTGTTCCAGCTATTCGTGTTCAAATTAACGAAGTTCTACTGCACAACACAATATATGCATTCGTGACGTAACTCCTTCGTTGTGTCCAGTATTTGTAATTTTGTCGCTCATAACGTAGTAATTTTTAGATAAGGATTCGTTATACGATAAAATTATGTTAGTGAGATATTGCGATAGGTAATTTTTATATTCGGATTCGTTATACGATAGTCTTGATCATATGCGACGCTTACTTTTCTAAAAGACAAGTGTCTTGACAAGTTCGGCCGAGAATAAAAATCAATTTTTATTTAGCGAAAATCGAATAACGTTTTCGATTGGTTGATTCAACAATCGGACTACCTCGTATATTTCCATAGGATTTCTTAAGAGTATCGGTTGAATTTTTATTTCTATATTCATTATTCATTAGTTTTACATTATTAGATATTTTCATTGACAAAGAATTAGTACAAGATAACTGCCAATCAGATCTTACTTCTAGATCCAAACGTTTCTTTTGCACAACTTGTCAAGATGTTTGTCTTTTAGAAAAGCAAGTTTCGTATATGATCAAGACTAGTTATACGATAAAACTAGTGTAAGTGAGATAATGCGATAGGTCATTCTTAGATTCAGATACGTTTTACGATAAAAAATAATGTATGTGAGAAACGTCATTTTAAGCTTCGAATTTAATTTTTTAATTTACAATACAAAACAGGTGTTAGTGAGAGATTGCGACAGGTTGACATGTGTCAGGTTACACGTTCCTACCATTAACTATTCAGTTTAACATTAATAGGCGCGAAAACGTGTCTTTCGTAATTCCATTAACTGCTGTTAACATATGGATACAATAATTAATGTCCCGATGTCATGGATACAATAACTGCTGTCCCGGTGTCATGGATACGATAATTAATGTCCCGGTGTCATAGATACGATAATTAATGTCCCGGTGTCATGGATACAATAATTATTGTTCCGGTGTCATGGATACAATATTAATGTTCCGGTGTCATGGATACAGTAATTGATGCCCCGGTGCCATGGATACAATAATTAATGTCCCGTTGTCATGGATACAATAATTGATGTCCCGCTGTCCTGGATACAATAATTCACGTCCTGGTGTCACGGATACTATAATTAATGTTCCGGTGTCATGGATACAATAATTGATGTCCCGGTGTCATGAATACAATAATTAATGTCCCGTTGTCATGGATACAATAATTGATGTTCCGCTGACATGGATACAATAATTCATGTCCTGGTGTCATGGATACTATGATTAATGTTCCGGTGTCATGGATACAATAATTGATGTCCTGGTGTCATGGATACAATAATTAATGTCCAGGTGTCATGGATACAATAATAGATGTCCCGCTGTCATGGATACAATAATTTATGTTCCGGTGTCATGGATACAATAATTAATGTTCCGGTGTCATGGATACAATAATTAATGTTCCGGTGTCATGGATACAATAGTTGATGTCCCGCTGTCATTTAAACAATAGTTGATGTCCCGCTGTCATTGAAACAATAATTCAGTAATGTCCCGGTGTCATGGATGCAATAATTAATGTCCCGTTGTCATGGATACAACAATTACTGTCCCGTTGTCATTGATACAATAATTCATGTCCTGGTGTCATGTATACAATAATAAATGTCCCGGTGTCATCTGCTGGGTATGTGATAAAAAGGACATGTTGGTGAATTAATCATATGTAGTCAAACCTAGATAGGCGGTCACCTCTATTAAGCAGCCATCTGTGTTAACCAAACATATTTTCTATTTACCATTTCTATGCTTTCAGAGTAAACTAACCTGTATTAAACAACAACCTGTCTTAAAAGGCCACTTTTGCACATTCTTTTGACCGACTTCTTAAGACAGGTTTGACAGTAAACACATTTTGTTAAATATTACTTTATAATACCAGCGTGCCAAGATCCGGTAAGACTCAATAACGCCACTGTGGATACAAAGCTGAACAACCATGTTGGCAGTGTAATGTCTTACAAATGCGATACCGGTCTACTAGCCATCGGACGGATCGAGTACGTTTGCTTCGCTGAGACACCCTTGTCACGGCCATATTGGAAAGCTATATCTAATAATTACTGCACAGGTAAAATCATTATTATACCATCTTGATAGATCAAGAAGTGATATGTTTATCCGCATGTACGTTGTAAATGTCATCATTATTAATTCATGTTTTCTTATGTGTTTTTACAAAATAAGTACGAATTGTATCATTTTTATCATACTTGAATATTCGAAACATTATGAAAACGTATTTTTCTTTGTATCGCATGATGAAAACATACTCCGAATTAATATATACGTCCTTATATGTTTACATATGATGGTTTTTAGTGCCAGGTTTATGTTTGTTGCCTTCCATGTTTTACCAATCTGTTTAAATTTGTAATTATAACCTGTGCTTGCATTAGGTTGAACAAGTTACTTGAAGTGGTACTTTTGCGCAGTTACACTTTTGGAAAACAGTTTCTTGTGTCTGATTTGATTGGTTCAGTTTTAAATAAAACAATACTGAAGAAAATGATAATACTTTTATACGTTTTGCAAGTTAGTGTTATGAGTTATTGATTTGCGTTATTTGTATACGTTTTTGTTCATCTTGGATTTTTGTTAACTCTAATTTTTATCAATTTAACGCTTGGATCCCGGTGTAGTGTATTTGTTCCGACCATGTGCGCTGTAATCTGTCATATAACACGTGACAATGTTTGCAACGTCATAAAACACGTTATGTCATTAATGTGTCCAATCCGAAGCCTTCATAGTTAAGACATTGTGATATGACGCCTCTGATTGGCTAGATTTATATTCACACTTCGGTTTAATCAAAGATTTAATCTTGAATATATATATACAATAGTTTGTAATAGTTTAGTAACATTTATAGTGTATGGTGTATATACATGTATCCCTATGATTTTGTTTATTTTGAAGTTTATTTAAAGAAATGATGCCTAGTGTATCGTAATATTGTGATTTTTTAATGCAAACTTTCTTAAAACGTTGTTATTAACAGATTGCGGTGTTCCGTCTATCGAACATGGATTCTGGGAACCAGGACCCACAACCATAGGGTCGGTGGCGACATTTAAATGTGCAGCCGGATACGTTCCTGCAGGCGTACCGGAAATGTATTGTACGGCTGATGCACGATGGGATTTTGAATTTGCATGCAAAGGTACAGTAATAATTATTTAGTTTTAAACGTTATTCATTCGATATTTACAGCAAAACACGAACTCTTTCAACAACATACAGGATAAGCACTAATGCAAGTGTTTTTGGGTCCTTCTCTGCAAAAAAATATATTTAAAGTCATTATATAACGGACACCAACAAAATGTGGAACTTATTGGGAAACAAATCGTTTATTGAAGTATGGGCGTTCGAACGCGCGCAAATGATAGTGAATGTAATAAGCTTTCTTATTCTGCAGTAATTAGGTAAATGTTTTCATCTGAACTATCATTTTGTACTCATTCATTTTGTTACTGCTGTATTTTGTTGGCCGGGCACGATTAGTTCAGTTGGTTACGCGTCTGACTATCAATCAAGGAGTCGTGAGTTCGAATCCCCGCCCGGCGACAGTCTCCGTGATGATTGATATACGACATTGCGTCTCATTATCATTCGTCTCTCACCGCTGATTCAAGTGGGGAAGTTATCAGTTATTTGCGGAGATGAGGTGTGCTCGAGTACTGGTAAGCCTTTCAGTATCCCAGGAAACAGTGGTTAGGTTAACTGGTGGTCTGTTAGCCCTCGATAGCATAAAAATGACGCTTAATACTCAATCAATCAATATTCAATATTTTGTAAAAAATATGCGTTTCATCATATAGATACATACTTGACGTTTGTTGATTTGTCTCTTCCTCTGCCCAAAGCTGGTTAAGGAATTTTTTTTTATGTTTGAGTACTGTATAAACGGTACTTCTCCCTACTGTATGTAAAGTATTTTCATGTAATCAATGATTTATCGACGAGGTTCATATATATGTAGAACTACACTAACTACAATAACATTCTAAATATTCAGAACGGAACAGCTAACCCGCCACCTGACATTTTATATACGTGACATTCTATGTATTTTCTCAAAAGGTATTATAGCAATTTCTTTGAAATTCGGACTGGAATAAGAAAGAACATTATTTTTAGGCTACATAAAATAAAAAATCATTACTGTTGATGTCGTATACATCTTTTAATACAACTACTCAATATATTGGAAATACAAAAGTGGCGAGTTAACTTTTTCGTTACGTATAATTCCGTAGCTGCATTTATTGTTGTGTGCTTTTTTTCTATTTTCAAATTCTCTCATTGTGTTGTTCGTTGTTCAGTTGTAAGTAGAGATTGAGGTTAAAATGTTTACTCGTTAAGCTGTTATAGCTATTGGATAAATTTGTAACATTTTACTGTTATTCATTCACCCGTTTGCACTGTTAAGTAATTAGTCATTCTTCCCTTATAGACACATTGTTGCCTGTTCTTTATTTTCATATTCATACCTTTATTATATTTGTAACTGATTAGTGAGGTTATATTGTCCCTTTTTTGTTCTATATAAGTTCCCTGTCTCAATATTATTCATTGTTCACAGTTGCCTGTTCTTTTTTCATACTAGTTGTCCTTTTTCTAAGTGGAAAGTCAGGTTGGAACGCTCGTTTTCGTTTATTAATATAACAAGTCTGTGCTGTTATGTCGCCATGTGTTGTTTTCTAAAATCTTAAATGTTCTATTGTCATACTGATATTTGTGTTTTTCTTTGTACGTGGTGAATGTTGTTAGAATGTGTTTACGTTTTGTTATTAGAGAACGTTTCTGTGCTGTTATGTCGCCATGTGTTGTTTTCTAAAATCTTAAAAGTTTTATTTTCATACTTGTATTTGTTTTTTCTTTGTACGTGGTGAATGTGGTTAGAATGTGTTCACGATTTGTTATTATATTTCTGTGATGTTACGCCGTTAGTCATCATCGTTTCCTGCAAGTACAACAGATACATTTCTTTTTTCACATTCTTTGTCTTTTATTCTTAGATTAAGAGTGGTGTTGGAATATTTTCTCCGTTAACCTTCATATGACATGTCTGTGCTGTAACGCCGTTATTAATTCAGTTGGCTATTATTTTTTAGGGTGTAGTTACCCTCCGGAATTACCATTTGCGACCGTAGTAACGCCGTTTCCAAAGGACGACTGGATTTTGGTAGGCATAACACTGGCATATCAATGTTCTCCCGGATACTACGCCCCTACAGAAGTCAGCGCGACATGTGAATTAGACAGATCGTGGAGATGGTCTGCTTCACAGTGTAACGGTAGGGAAATGTTATTGAAAGTGCCGATATTATCTTTTTTTCACGATTTAATTTGCTTTGTTTTGATATACTTTAAATGTAAACTCTGCTAGTATAATATGACTATAACAATTCATTAATAGAGTCACAATTTTTTTCTTTGGTGCGCGCGCGCACTTATCTTCAGCATAGTATATAATTTGATTCTGTGAATTTTATGTTAAATTGCTGGATAATTATATAATGAGTCATGGGGGAGTTTAGTGAGTAGAGAATATATGAAAAAAGGGAGAGAAAATAGAGAGAGATTACATTATATTATTATGATACTCTATATAACACAGGTTGTAGAATACCACCTCTTATCAAAGACGGGTTCGCTGTAATACCAAAAGGCGCGACGGTGGACACTGTGTATACCACGGGCACAACTATCCCGTACACGTGTGAAAAGAATTATGTCGCTGTTGGAGGTTTAGTTAGTGTAGAATGTCTCTATAACGCCGAGTGGGGACTAACTGATTTCACTTGCGTGCTCAGTAAGTTTATGAATACGTTTTCTTAGAAATCATAACTAACCTCTATATTGGTTACCGTGTTTTAACTGTATCTTACTAATATCTTGAAACTTTACCATCTCAACACATTATCCAAGCATAGATAATATACAACGGCATGAAAATATCGCTCAGAGCACGTTCCGAGCAAATATTGAACAATCATCGTTCACAAAGACCAAATACATGATCATCATTTCGGAGAGATCTTAGTTTTAATTCTGTATTCTATATCTTGTACCATGAACACTTGATAAAAAAATACTTTACGGCATGAAAATATCGTGCTGGGCACGTTTACAGATAGTTTTTCATAATTATAAATCAGATGGTCATCACTCGGTATGTTACCTTCGAACAACCTCTCCATCCCCTGAAGTGGGGATGTGGGCACTCCGTATATCTTAATTCGTAAATATGTGCTGCATTCAGTATTTAACCTTCGAACCACCTCTCCAATCCCCTGAAATGGTGATGTGGGCACTCTGTATATCTTGATTCGTAAATATGTGCTGCATTCAGTATTTAACTTTCGAACAACCTCTCCATCCCCCTTGATTTGTACATGTGTGCCGCATTAGGTATGTTACCTTCGAACCACCTTTCCTGTGTTCAATTCTGTACCAGTAGACTATGCGCCTCTTGTTCATCTCTGGCGAATGTTTAACACCAGCAACAAAATTAGTTTGAAATAAAGTAAAAGCTAACCGAAGATGTACTGGAACAATTACTCCAAGTCGATATGGATGACTCCTCAATGATTGCTTGCAATAATCCAACCGTGTGAAGGTAACATGACAAAATACTTCGGACGTTTAGATAGTGCGTGCATAAAGTCAGTAAATATTGATAAACCACTTAATGCTGAAATGAAAGACAATGTTTTGGGCGATGATATTTTCAGTCAAAGACATTTTCGCTTTTTATGAACGATACACATGAAGTTTATAAATAGTATATCAGTTTAACTGTCTTTTTTGTAGAAAAGAATGATATTATTATTTTTTAAATATCCTGCAAAATTGGTTTGAATTGTCTGTTTTAAATGCGACTTTTTTCATTTTTGAAATATATTTACCTTTCTTAACTATATTTAATGCGTTACCTATTCCTTTATGCAGATGTTCTTAAAGTTTTAATTAGATAATTTGATGTTAATCTGAGGAAATCCATATTTCATTTTCACTGCGTATATTTTATGCGAGCCAATTCAATAATTGATAAATAGCATGCTGGGATAGATTGAGTGCATTAATTTATATTTATATTAGAAATAAAATTCACTTATTGAATATTAACGAGATGTGAGCTTACTTTCACCTACTTTTCAAATGGTAAATCTGTAGTAAATGAAGTGGACCGGCCACTCAGTTTCTGGTGATTGTTGCAGCTTGCTATGACCCACCGAAGTACACAGACGCGACACTGCAACCTGGTGGCGATAATTTACTCGGCATGACGAGGACCTACCGGTGTGATGATCGTACATTTATGGTTGGAAATCCTGTGACAGAGTGCCTGCCTACAGGACTGTGGCGAGATAGACAATTCGAGTGCAAAGGTAACTAAAATATCAATCGTTTACGTTTTTGTTAGGCATTTCTATTAAATAGTAAGTGTTCTCACTTTTTGTATTATAAAAGGTTTTAATAGAATTACCAAGAAATGCAATAATATACTCTGTTTTATTCGGTGATATAATGAAATATGCATCACTTATCTGGTCACGTGACAGCGACTTAAGAGGTGTTCTATTGTATAGTAATACCAAAAAAAAGTCATTTTTAAAGAAGCTAGCGTATTAACAATGGCTACCGTGGCTGAGTGGACTGAGGTGTTAATGACTATTAGTAAGCATTTTTGTCACTTACATTTTGTTTACTGTTTCTCATCTTTGTTATATATACTATAATATTTAAACAATTCAAAATCAATTGATTGTATTATGTTATTGTCATGTCTTTGCCATATGATTTAAAACTATTGGAAATGGCCAAGCATATGTTTGCTGCTTGTTTGCCAATTTGATTGAATTGAATGACGATTAACAATGTCGTTTAATGACCACAATCCTGTCACAGCTGAGGTCGAGCATTGCTCGCTCTAAACACATTATGTATGAATGGTTGCCAGATACTTGCGAAAAGAAGGCGGTTCTACTCAGATTAAATCTGGTGTCTTCTTTCACCAATAAAAAATCTAGACAAACCATATGTACTATTCCTTTGTTTACAGATGGTGTTAAACCATCAAAAGTGGTAAACACACACAGCGACAGGAAACCAATCACTGTAAAAAGTCACCTTTCTATTTATTTTAATACCAATATTTCAACAGTGAAATTATCAAAAATACATTTGAAAAAGATGTTATTCATTCACAACGTATCACATAAAATTACTAAATACATCTACAGACATGTTGATAATACCAGAAACTTTAACAACATTTTGTATTTTTAGTTTTATTTCATAAATAAGCAGAGCATAGCATAGCAAAGCACATAGTCACAATACACTTTCGCTTAAGCATAGTTTATTTTGTTAAGACATGCATAGGGATATTACATGAGTGCTTATTTACTATTGAATTTATCAAACAATTTTGAAAATATATATTATGCGAAACTCTGCCGAACATTATATCATTTTTTTCATTTTATTTCAAATGGACATACTTGTTTCCGTGAGTCATTGTATGACGTAATGTTTCAAAATAATGTTATTTAACCATGACAAATCGACGTCATTTCTTTATTCGGGCAAGTCCGAAAGTACTCCGGTAATTTACGTTCCAGTGCCGAGTTATACGGAAAGCACCGAGCGATGAATCGGAAGTGATATTACATTTGGTTAATATCAAAACTATGTCATTGGTTTATTACACTCCTGCACCGTAAATTATGTAATAAATAGTTATATTCATGGCGTGCGGCATTTTGTATTTTTCTTCTGTGTTTGAACATAAAATTGTCCTTGTATAACTGTACAACTACATGTATATGTAACATCAACACTAAAATACCAATTAACACAAGTGTCAAGTATAACAGACGTTGAAGTTTTCAGCTGATAATATTTAACTCAGTTATTCACGAATCATTGTAAATCATTGTAAAAAATGTTTTTTCGATATTTTTGTGTTTTGTAACGTTATTATCAAGACGCCAATGTATGTTGGCTTTGAATCTTTACATCCGTTATATGGCCAAAAAACGTTAACCCATTTCGCCCTCAAATAATACAAGTGACACCTACGAAAAAGGTCAAGGTGACTCAGAACTACAAAGCGCATAATAATCAGCAACGTGGACCAAATGTCTCAAATACCATACTCATGGTATGATGTGTTGCCCGTTCGTTTTTGACTCATAAAATCAAAACATTAACCCAAATTTCATTTTTTGTGGAGAATTAATATTTTTATTCTTTTAAAAAAAACATGTATTCTGTTTTTTTTATAATTTTACACTTTTGGCTTAATACATTACCATTAAAATGTACATGTACAGCGAAAACATGAAATTTTAAGTGATTTTTAGACATTTTGTGTAAATATATCACGGTTGTAACTGTGAAGAGACTGTTGCCACCAGAACATATTTACACGTAGTACTCAGAGTGTACTAGACAATGTTCAGAACAAATATCTTAAATTATGTGACAAGAATGTTTTACTTATAATACAAACTATTTAAAATTGAAAAAGCGGTCAACATTGGAGGAAAATATGCTCTTCATTGATTAAAACAGTTTTTGGTGTCGTTCTATGAAAAGAAATACATGGCATTAAAAATGAAAATATACATATTTTAAAGTTATTATAACAAATTATTAAATGTAAATACACCAAGCTTTGCTGAAAACAAAATGTATTTAAAAGAAAGAAATTTCCAGGGTCATATCGGGGCTTCGTGAACCAGGTCCTTGTTGCCTACTGATTGTCACGCGTATTTACTTCTCACGAGGCACACTATTTGATTTCTATTAAATGTTTTATTTTAGTATGTGGCAACCCGCAGAAGCAGCCGTTTTCTCTTATCCCGGCTGGACCAAATTTTGTTGGCGATGTTGTGCATTATGTTTGCGATCCGGGATATGCACCAACAGGGGATACGTCCATCACGTGCTTGTCGAACGCTACCTGGTCTAAACCGCACGTAGGTTGCTCCAGTAAGTGTGCTTCTCTTCCGTGATAAACTACACTACATTCACATCTGTGAATGTCTTCGGTTTTGTGAAATTCTTAGGTCTGTCTGCACAGTTAAATTTTGTTCTTTGTTCTATATATAATAAGGTCTAGGTCTCACTGCACAGTTGAGTTTTGTTCTTTGTTCTATATACAATAAGGTTTAGGATTTCCATGGTAAAAATAAATTCCACATATATTTTTGTTAAAGTAGTTCTTTTCATACATGTAGCAAGAATGTATACCCACATAAAATGCACAATAACTGATAGGTTGACAAGCTTGGTTTTCAAAAGTATACAGTGACACCCTAAGCTTTTTTTAAAATAAGAGGTCCTCAAAGGCTCGTAAATACATGCATATGTTGAAATCCTTTAAAAGTCGTTTAAAATATTTTTCAACACCAGTGATGTATTATTGCAGTATTTGTTATGCAAGTCTTTGCTCTACGCATCTGCAGCAAAAAATAACAACTACTATGAACCATTTGGAAACTATTTCAAAACCCAATTACATAGGACTTATTTTTTAGCGTACGAATCATGTTACCCTTGAAAACAAGGGGCGTAACTCTGTAGTGGGACGATAATTACAATTGCAGTATTAATACTATGAATGATAACTGATGGATTGGACAGTATTAGGACAAAGGGATTTCAACATAGTTCGTGTAAATTACATATGCAGTAATGTTATACAGTATAACTTCCATATATCGAAGTTCAGGGGACCGTCATGAAAAGTTCGATATACCGGGACTTCGATATATGTGCATGTCTGGATCACTCTATGGTAATGGTAAAAGTTCGATTGTTAATGAGATCGCAACATGTAAATGACCGTAGATCTACCTGTCATACGTTTACTAGTAAGGGTAAGTTGAAAAAAAAAACTGAATTAAATCGAGTTTATTATTAATTGAATTCCTGCATGTCATTTAAAAATCAATATAACTATAGCACTACAAACATGTACAAACATAAAAACTTACATGGAGCACTTCCGGTATACGAAAATAAGCACATACATGTACATGAATATTTCATCAGCACATCAGTTGGTACAAACACACATGAATAAAACATCAACATACATGTACAATAAACATAAATAAATGTTCATAAATTACACCTGTAAGATAACATGATACGAAACTAAACGTCATACAATGCGTGCGATTTACACGTACGTTATGTAATCACGTATCACGTATTTGTAATCATGACAGACGCAGCCGCCATTATTTGCGTACACGAAGTTATTGTTTTTATCAGTAAATTATCACCATTCTGCCTTTAAGTAATCAAATGTTTATTAAAGTGTGACTCCTAACAAACATTTATCTGAGCACTCGAAGGGACTTTACGCTATATGATCAGCGGGGCCTTTGTTCATACGATTATCGCAATGGTGCACCGCAGGTGTGAAATACATGTACATCACTCCCGCGAGAAATTTTGAACAGGTAATCGATATTCGATACATAAATGGTTAATGATGTGTAAAAGGACTCTTTGGGGTCGTGAAAAAACTTCGATATACTGAAAAATTCGATATGTATAACTTCGATATATTTGCGGTTTTTCCATATAGATTTAGAAGGAAAAAAGTTGGGACTTGAGAAAAAGTTCGATATACCGAGAAATTCGATATATTGAAGTTCGATATATGGAAGTTATACTGTACTTCAAAGTAGTTTTTAAACACACTTCTACTGACCTAAATGAATAATCCAAGGTTAACATCTAGCTTAAAATCTTATTTTAAGCAACTATTGAATAACCTTAAATATTTGGTATGGATAAGATCATTTTAAAAGCGGTGTTTTGTCAAATATGTGAGCAGAATTGACAGAGGTTATTCAAGGACGGCACGATATACCCTGGTAATAAAAACACGAATCGTATACTGTATTGTATATATTTACTTCAAATTTATATTGAAAGGTTTTATTGTGACATCCGTGGTCGATTGATCTAAGACACGGTCTAATATTCACTTACATCTCACCGCTGAGGTCGTGGGTTTGAACTAAGCTTGGTCCAAAAACTTTATCTGAGAATGTCATCTTGTTACTTGCAGAAAGACAATAAAACCGAATGTGTCATATATAACCTGTCATGTGTTGGACCCCATTCTAAAACATTATAGTATTGAATTATTTATTGCTGTTTTCTTATATTGGTTAAATTGTATTTGCACATATGGATTTCAGTTAAACGTTTTAACACAGCATTAGCAATATCTACGAATCAAAACAAAATGAATAATGTTATTACTAATCAGATGTATCCGTCTTATTTCACCAACATTTATGGAATGGCCAGTCTAACATGTGAGTAATTGATTGATTAGTTCACTTTTGAACATTTGTCTAATATCAAATCGAAACGTTAATATAGCCTAAACAATATTGCACTGTTTTCATTTGGTTTGCAGATAAAAAGAAACCCACTTCGTTGTAATCCTTGTGGTCGTTTATTCTATTTAATTATTTTAAACTTGTTTTATATATTTAATCTTTATTTTAATCTCATCTGTGCACAACGCAATAATATTAACTAAACACTCATCAATATATGCACTTAGCCATTCAAAACTATGACTTGCGAGAGACTATGACACAGTGCAAAAAAATATGACTATAAATCGCGTTAGTAAACGGGAATTAAAGGGAATATATCAGGATTTTTCATAATTTAAAAAAAAAAATGGTTTAAACCATTTTTTCCAATATATCATGCATATATATATTCACTGACCCCGAACTGCAAGATGAATATCTATTTAAACATGTCAAAATAAAATATTATAATAAAAAGGGCTTCGCTAACTTGGGCTACGCGACTAGGTTAGACTAAAATAGATTTCCAACTTTAAATTGCAACATATTTTGTGAAGTATTAAATGAGTCACGTGATTTAATTTTTATTTCAGTTTTAGTCGTTATAAGACTTACACAAACTTTTTTTTATCTAAGAAAGAGTCCGAATGATGCTGTAAAGGCAGTCAAGCAGTATCTAAGTTTTGTCTATTTTTAGAATGGGGATTTCGTTTCAAGTTTACCACTTCGGTTTCAATTTAGATTTTATAATATTTTGGTGGATCTGACCTACCAAACCACTCAGATTTTATTTATTAATAACAACGAGATACCCTTTATCGATTTTAAAAATATTTTTTCATGATATACAAAATACTAAAACAAAATACTAAAACAAAATACTAAAATTCTGACAAGAAAAACAAGAACATTACTGCGTAATATAAAAAAATATCTTAAAGTATTATATATCCGGTCTGATAAGACCAGAAAAGAACTGTTTTGTAGCATACACATAGGAACTGACAAAGAAATAACAGTATATATATAAAACAACAACAATCTTTATTGACATAGGTAAGATGCACGTCTGTGTAATACATTAAAACAGGGATTTACACAAACACGACGGGTGGGGGAAAAAGGAATACTGTCTTATCAACACTTGGCACGTTATAAAAAATATCATTAATAGCAGCTGCTGATATATAAGTAAAGTGTTTGTTTATTCTAGCCCTATTGAAAGGGCCAGACACACTGGGCTTATGAGACATCTTTATGCTATACAAAATAACTTCCCGAAAGCTAACCTTGCCCGGCGTCAGGCTGTTAGACATTCGGTACCCTTCAATATAACTAGCTGCTGGGTGAGCAACCGGCCGCATCAGAACAAATCCAAATGCTTCCACAGGGATTCGAACCTTCAACCTCCCTCTTCCAAGGCGGACTCCTTAACCGCTAGGCCACGAAAGACGGTATATATACAATAAATGTGATTTAGATGATAATGCTTTTTTTCAGAATGTAAACCAGCGAAACGGTTGGAAAACACACTGACCCCTGACGGTCCTAGCTTTGTGGACACTGTGATTACATATACGTGTATGAAAGGGTTTATATCCGAGCAAAACGTCACTTCTACCTGCCAGGCCAATCTTACATGGTCTGAACCTCAATTCAAGTGTCATGGTAAGTGCTAACTGCTAAACATGTGAGTCCATTTTAAGATAGCTGGAATTTTATTTTTTTAATAAAACAAAAAAAAAAAACTTTAATTAGTTATCTATGTTTTTGTTGTCCTACACTGGAACTTTAATCTGGAACAGTGTACCGGTTAATATCAGAAACTGTACTACAGTCAAAAGCTTTACAACAAATTGTGTTAAATGGTTACAAACAAAATGAACTACTTAATATGGCTCGAAGATAATATTTAGCAATAAGTAAACAATTATTCTCACAAGTACTACAAATAAAAAAATACAACGATGGCTGAACGTAGCATATAATAAACAAAAACACGTCAGAGGCAAATCCACCACAGCATCATCACCATATTTAACCTAACAGATGTAATATAAACATACAGAAATAGCAGAAGCAGGGTCGCGGCCTTCGAACAAATTTGTTTACTCGAAACAAAGCATCAGAATAATAATATTATAAACTAAAGAAGAAAGTAGTAGATTTGGTTTATTGAATATGTTCCATTGTGAACATCCTCATGACCCAGCCCGCTCCCTCCACACACACCTCCTTGCCAAGTATTTGGCAGCACTTAAATGATATTCATGTTCCTGTCGGAAATAATAACTTGATTGAACGATTCTTATGTATAATATATAATTTTATTTTATTTTCCCGTCAGGCTGCGGTATACCTCCGAAACTCATCAATGGGTATTCCAGCCTAGGTGGACGTACAATAGGGTCAACCAAGACGTACCAATGTAACAGTGGATACGAGTTGTCACATCGAAGATCAAACGAAATTAAGTGCTTGAAAACCGGACAATGGTCTCCACTAAAAGTGACTTGTAACGGTAATAAAAACGTATAACAAACTATTGTCCTGTTAAAAACAAAGATTATTGTTGAATAACACGTTTTCAGATTGATATAATGTTTAATTATAAAAAAAATAACAGCGGTTGGTGGTTTACTTTTCTTTAAATATATTGTTATTTACATGTCAATTTACTTGTTTATTTATTGTTGAATGACCCCTTCATTAGTGAATTACTCTATTATCTGGTCTTTATGCATAGTGCATAGTCCTCCTCATGTCGTTCCAGAGTTGATCACCGCCAAAATGACCAAACGCGACAGGGACTACTTTTTTATACCTCGAAGTTTTTTCATGTATTATATATGCAAGCAGAGACAAACAATAAAAATAGATTGTGGACATTATGCTATCAATCAACTTATAGAGGTGTATGAATATTCATTATATAATAAGAGCTTGGCTGCAAGAACAATACACAACATTTAAGATGCAAAATTGTATTTATAGTCGGCATGCTATAGAACACGATAAACATTAGCCATGTGTAGCTATTGACCGACATTTTCTAATGCTTTCAGTGAGAACAACAACGACGACGACTCCCCGCCCTACTGTAGAAGTCGACCCATGTAAGTATATAAGTGTGAAATGTTTATTTCCATTATTTAAACAAGGTATGAGACCCATGAGGAATAGTCACATATATATGATTTCAAATATGGCGACAAAATCTAAAAGACGCAATGCCCTTCATTTGCCGTGAATACATTGTAGTTAATTTTTCATGACCGCAATGCTATTCGATTGCCGTGAATACAGTGCAGTTGATTTGCCGTGAACGCAATGCCATTCATTTGGCGGGAAAACAGTAGTTTATTTGTCATCAATGCAATGTCATTCCTATGACGTGAATACATTGCAGTTTATTTGTCATGACCGCAATGCCACTCATCTGCCGTGAATACAGTGTAGTTCATTTATCGTGAACGCAATGTCATTTATTTGGCGTGAAAACACCGCAGTTCATTTGTAATGAACGCAATGACATTCATCTGGCATGAATACAGTGCAGCTCATTTGTCATGGACGCAATGTCATTTATTTGGCGTAAATACAGTGAAGTTCAGTTGCTATGAAATCAGCTGCATTCGTTTGGCGTGATTACAGTGTAGTTCATTTATCATGAATGCAATGTCATTCATTTGGCGTAAATACAGTGCAGTTCATTTGTCATGGACGCAATGTCATTAATTTGGCGTGAATACAGTGTAGTTCAATGCGATCAACGCAATGACATTCAACTGCCGTGGATACAGTGTAGTTCATTTGTCATGAATGCAATGTCATTCATTTGGCTTGAACACAGTGTCATTAATTTCTCATAAACGCAATGTCATTCATTTGCAGAGAATAGAGTGTAGTTCATTTCCCATGAACGCAATGACATTCATTTGCTGTGAATACAATATAGTTAATTTGTCATTGACGCAATGTCAATCATTTTGCCGTAAATATAGTGTAGTTAATTTGACATGGACGCAATGTCATTCATTTGCCGTGATGACATTGTGGTTAATTTGTCACGTACGCAATGTCATTCATTGGCTGTGAACAAAATTGTAGTTAATTTGACATGGATGCAATGTCGTTCATTTGCCGTGAATACAATGAATTTACTTTGTCATGGACGCAATGTCATTCATTTGGCGTGAATACAATATTGTTAATTTATCATGGACGCAATGTCATTCATTTACCGTGAACACATTGTAGTTAATTTAGCAATGTCATTCAGTTGGCATGAATACAGTGTAGGCCATTTGCAATTAACGCAATGACATTCATTTGGCACAAAAACAATGTAGTTCATTTGCCATAGACGCAATGTCATTCATTTGCCGTGAATACAACGTAATTAATTTGTCATGGACACAATGTAATTCATTTGGCATGAATACAGTGCAGTTCATTTGCAATGAACGCAATGACATTCATTTGGCGCAAAAACAATGTAGTTCATTTGCCATGGACGCAATGTTTTTCATTTGCCGTGAATACAACGTAGTTAATTTGTCATGGACGCAATGACATTCATTTGGCATCAATACAGTGTATCTAATTTGCCATGGACGCATGCCCATTCATATGGCGTGAAAACAGTGTAGGTAATTTGTCATGAACGCAATGACAATCAAATGCCGTGAACAAAGTATAGTTAATTTGTCCTAATGCAATAACATTCATATGGCCTGAATACATTGTCGTTTATTTGCAACAAACGCAATGACATCCATTTGCCGTGAGAAAAGTTTAGTTAATTTGTCATCAATGTAATATCATTCATTTGCCGTGAATACAGTATAATTAATAGTTCATGGGCGCAATGTCAATCATTTGGCGTGAATACAGTGTAGTTCATATGTCATCAACACAATGTCATTTATTGTGCGTAAATACAATGCAGTTCATTTGTCATGAACGCAATGACATTCATCTGGCGTGAATACAGTGCAGTTCATTTGTCATGGACACAATGTCATTTATTTGGCGTAAATACAGTGTAGTTCAATTGCTATGAATGCAATGACATTCATTTGGCGTGAATACAGTGTAGTTCATTTGTAATGAAAGCAATGTCATTCATTTGGCGTGAATACAGTGCAGTTAATTTGTCATGAACGCAATGAAATTCATCTGGAGAGAATACAGTACAGTTCATTTGTCATGGACATAATGTCATTCATTTGATGTGAATACAGTGTAGTTCATTCCCCATCAGCGCAATGACATTCATTTCCCGTGAACACATTGTAGTTAATTTGACACGGAACCAATGTCATTCAATTTCCGTGAATACAGTGTAGTTTATATGTCATGGACGCAATGTCATTCATTTGCCGTGAACAAATTGAAGTTAATTTGACATGAACGCAATGTCATATATTTGCGGTGAATACAATGAAGTTACTTTGTCATGGACGCAATTTCATTCATTCAGCGTGATTACAATAAAGCTTATTTGTCATTGACGCAATGCCATTCTTTTGCCGTGAACACATTGTAGTTAATTTGTCATGGACGCAATGTCATTCAATTGGCGTGAATATATTGAAGTTCATTTGCAATTAACACAATGACATTCATTTGGCGCAAATACAGTGTAGTTCATTTGCTATGGACACAATGTCATTCAATTGCCGTGAATACAATGTAGTTGATTTGTCATGGAAGCAATGTCATTCATTTGGCATGAATACAGTGTAGTTCATTTGCCATGAACGCAATGGCATCCATTTGGCGTCAATACATTATATCTTATTTGCCACGGACGCAATGCCATTCATATGGCATAAATACATTGTCGTTTATTTGCCATGAATGCAATGACATCCATTTGCCGTGAAAAAAAGTTTAGTTAATTTGTCATGAACATAATGTCATTCATTTGACGTGAATACAGAGTTGTTTATTTGTCGTTAAAGCAATGTCATTCATTTGGCGTTAATAGAGAGTAGTTCATTTGTCATGAACGCAATGACATTCGTTTGTCGTCAATACAGTTTAGTCCATTTGCTATGAACGCAATGCCATTGATAAGCCGTGTATACATTGTAGTTCGTTTGCCATGAACGCAATGACATTGATTTGCCGTGAAAACATTGTAGTTTGTTTGCAATGAACGCAATGTCATTCATTTGTCGTGTACAAAGTTTAGTTTATTTGTCGTGAACGCAATGGCATTCATTTGGCGTGAATACAATTTATTTCATTTGCAATTAACGTAATGTCATTCATTTGGCGTGAATACAGTGCAGTTTAATGTCATGAAAGCAATGTTATTTATTCGCAGCGAACACACTGCAGTGAATTTAACATGAGCACAATGTCATTCATTAGGCGTTAATACAATGTAGTTGATTTGCCATGAATTCATTGTCATTCGTTTGCCGTGAACACAGCGCAGTTAATTTGTCATGAACGCAATGACGTCGCGTCAGAAGTTGAAGCCAGTAAGTGTAACGTTAAAACGCCGTAAAATACGAACCTCAACCATACGTTAATTTTGATTAACTTTAAAAAATAATGATATGGCGTTAAAACATTGTTGTTTATTTATCATGAACGCAATGCCGTTCATTTGCCGTGAATACAGTCTAGTTCATTTGTCATGAATGCAATGCAATTCATTTGGCGTGAACAAAGTCTAGTTCATTTGTCATGAATGCAATTGCATTCAATTGGCGTGAATACAGTGTAGTTCATTTGTCATGAACGCAATGGCATTCATTTTGCTTGAATACAATGTAGTTCATTTATCATGGATGCAATGACATTCATTTGGCGTGATGCAGAGTAGTTCATTTGTCATGAACGCAATGGCATTCATTTGGCTTGAACACTGTGTAGTTGATTTGTCATGGACGCAATTGCATTCATTTGCCGTGAATAAAGTGTAGTTTATTTGTCATGAAAGCAATGGCATTCATTTGCCATGAACGCAGTGTAGCTCTTATGTCATGGACGCAATAGCATTTATTTGGTGTGAATACAGTGTAGCTCATATGTCATGGACACAATTGTATTCATTTGGCGTGAATACAGTGTAATTTATTTGTCACGAACGCAAATGCATTCATTTAGAGTGAATAAAGTGTAGTTCATTTGCCATGAACGCAATGGCATTCATTTGCAGTGAATACAGTGTATTTCATATGTCATTGACGCAATCGCATTCATTTGGCGTGAATACAGTGTATTTTATTTGTTATGAACGCAATTGCATTTATTTGGCCTGTATACAGTGTAGATCATTTGTCACGAACGCAAACGCATTCTTTTGCCAGGAACACAGTGAAGTTGATTTTCATGAACGCAGTTGCATTCATTTGCCGTGAACACATTGTAGCCCATATGTCATGGACGCAATGGCATTCATTTGGAGTGAATACTATGAAGTTCATTTGGAGTGAACGCAATGGTATTCATTTGCCGTGAACACAGTGAAGTTCATTTGTCATGAACGCAATGTCATTCATTTGTCGCGAACACATTGTAGCTCATATGTCACGGACGTTATGGCATTCATTTGGCATGAAAACGGTGCAGTTCAACTGTCATGAACGCAATACCATTCATTTGGCGTAAATACAGTGTAGCTCATTTGTCATGAACGCTATTGCATTAATTTAGCGTGAATACAGTGCAATTAATTTGTCATGATCGCAATGGCATTCATTTGACGTGAATAAAGTGTAGTTCATTTGTTATGAACGCAATGGCATTCATTTGCCGTGAAAACAGTGGGGTTATTTTGCCATGAACGAAATGGCATTCATTTGGCGTGAATACAGAGCAGTTCTTTGTCATGAACGCAATGGCATTCATTTGGCGTGAATACAGTGTATTTTATTTGCCATGAACGCAATGGCATTCATTTGGCGTGAATATAGTTTATTTTATTAACCATGAAAGCAATGGCATTCATTTCGCGGGAATACAGTGTAATTTATTTGTCATGAACGCTATTGCATTCATTTGCCGTGAAAACAGTATAGTTCATTTGCCATGAACGCAATGGCATTTTATTTGGCGTGAACACAGTACATGTCATTTGTCAAGAACACAATGGCATTCATTTGGCTTGAATACAGTGCAGGTCATTTGCCAAGAATGGCATGTATTTTATTTGCCATGAACGCAATTGCAATCATTCGGCGTGAATATAGCGTATTTTATTTGCCATGAATGCAATTGCATTCATTGGGCGTGAATACGGTGTAGTTTATTTGTCATGAACGCAAAAGCATTCCATTGGCGTGAATACATTGTAGTTAATTTGTCATGAACGCAATAGCATTAATTTGGCGTGAATGCAGTGTAGTTAATTTGTCATGAACGCAATAGCATTCATTTGGTGTGAATACAGTGCATTTTATTTGCCATGAACGTTATGTCATTCATTAGCAGTTAATTTTTCATCAACGCAATGTCATTCATATTGCGTGAAAGCAATGTCACTCATTTGCAACAAACATAATGTAGTAAATATGTCATGAACACAAGTTAATTCATTTGGCGTGAATAAAGTGTAGTTCATTTGTCATAAATGCGTTGTCATTCTTTTTTTCCCGTCAATACAGTGTATCTTAATTGTCATTTTTATTGTGTTCTCTGCTTCCAAGTTATCTGATTATCAAAAATTATGGATTAGTGAATACAATTTCGTTTATTTGTCATGAACGCAATGCCATTCAATTGCCATGAACACAGTGTAGTTTATTTGTCAAAACGCAATGCCATTCATTTGGCATGAACAAAGTTAAGTTCATTTGTCATGACACAATTGCATTCAATTGACGTGAATACAGTGTAGTTCATTAGTCATGAACGCAATGGCATTTATTTGCCATGAATAAAGTGTAGTTCATTTGTCATGAACGCAATGCCATTCATTTGACGTGAATACAGTGCAGTTATTGTCACGAACGCAATGGCATTCATTAGGCATGAATACAGTGCAGTTAAATCGCCATGATAGCACTGCCATTGATTTGCCGTGAAAACAGTGTAGTTCATTTGCCATGAACAAATTGCCATTCATTTGTCGTGAACAAGGTTTAGTTCATTTGTCATGAACGCAATGGCATTCATTTGGCGTGAATACAGTGTATTTTATTTCATTCATTTGGCGAGAATACAGTCTACTTCGATTGCCATGAAAGTAATGGCATTCATGTTGCAATGAACGCATTGTCATTCATTTGCCGTGAACGCAATGCCATTCATATGGCGTGAACTCAATTCCATTATTTCGCAGCTTACACAACATCATTCATTTGGCAGTAACACAATGTCATACATTTTCCATGAATACAGTGCAGTTAATTTGTCATGAACTCAATGGCATTCATTTGTCATGAACGCAATGAAATTCTTATGGCGTGAATTCAGTGAAGTTAATTTGTCATGAATGCAATGCCATTTAATGGCATGAATACATTGTCGTTTATTTGCCATGACAAAATATTCATTTGGCGTGAATACAGTGTAGTTCATTTGTCATGAACGCAATTTGTCATTCATTTTGGCGTTTACACAGTGTAGGTCATTTGTAATGAACGCAATATCATTCATTTGGCGTGAATACAGTGCAGTTAATGTCATGAACGCAATGTCATTTATTTGTTTTAATACAATGAAGTTAATTTGTCATGAACGCAATGACATTTATTCGCAGTGAACATAATGCAGTTATTTTGACATGAGCGCAATGTCATTCATTAAGCGTAAAAACAGTGTAGTTGATTTGCCATGAACTCAATGTCATTCATTTGCAGTGAACACTGTGCAGTTAATTTGTCATGAACACAATGCCATTCATATGGCCTGAGTACAGTGTAGTGCATGTGTCATGAACGCAATGGCATTCATTTCGTGTGAATACAGTGAAGTTCATTTGCCATTAACGCAATGTCATTCATTTGCTGTGAACACAGTGCAGTTAATGTCATCGACGTCATGTAATTCATTTGTTGTTTATACAGTGTAGTACATTTGCCATTATCGGAATGCAGTTAATTTGTCATGAAGGCAATGGCATTCATTTGCCGTTAACTCAGTGCAGTTAAATTGCTGTGAATGTTATGTCATTCATTTACAGTGAACACAATGTAGTTCATTTGTCATGAATGCAATTGCATTCATTTGACGTGAATTACGTGTAGTTCATTTGTAATGAACCCAATGACATTCGTTTGGCGTGAATACAGTACAGTTAATTTGCCATGAACGCAATGGCATTCATTTTTCGTGAATACAGTGTAGTTAATTAGCCATAAACGCAATGCCATTCATACCGTGTAAATAATTTGCCATGATAACACTGCCATTCATTTTCCGTGAACACAGTGCAGTTAATGTCATTTACGCAGTGTCATTCATTTGCCGTTAAAACAGTGTAGTTCATTTGCCATGAACGCAATGACATTCATTTGGCGTGAACAAGGTTTAGTTCATTTGTCATGAACGCAATGGCATTCATTTGGCGTGAATATAGTATATTTTATTTGCACTCAAAGCAATGGCCGTAAACACATTGTAGTTCATTTATCATGAACGCAATGTCATTCCAACTGCGTTAACGCAATGTCACTCATTCGCAGCGAACACAATATGTCATGAACACAGTTTCATTCATTTGACGTGAATACAGTCTACTTAATTTACCATGAATGCAATGGCATTCATGTGGGGTGAATACAGTGTATTTTTTTTGCAGGAGCACAATGTCATTCATTTCATGTAAATACAGTTCAGTAAATTTGTTATGAACGCAATGGCATTCATTTGTCATGAACGCATTGACATTTATTTGCCGTGAACAAAGTTTAGCTAATTTGTCCTGAATGCAACTTCATTTAATGGCCTGAATACATTGGCGGTTATTTGGCATGACGCAATATCATACATTTGGCGTGAAAACAATATAGTTAATTTGTTATGGACGCAATGTCATTCATTTGGCGTGAATACATTGTAGTTCATTTGTCATGAACACAATGACATCCATTTCGCGTGAACACAGTGTATTCATTTGTCATGAACGCAATTTGTCATTCATTTTGGCGTGAATACAGTGCAGATAATGACAATGAACGCAATGCCATTCATTTGGCGTGAATACAGTGTAGTTGATTTGCTATGAATTCAATGTCATTCATTTGCAGTGAACGCTTTGCGGTTAATTTGTCATGAACGCAAATGCGTGAATACATTGTCGTTTATTTGCCATGAACGTAATGCCATTCATATTGAGTGAGTACAGTGTAGTTCATTTGTCATGATTGCAATGGCATTCATTTGGCGTGAATACAGTGTAGATCATTTGCCATGAACGCTATGTCATTCATTTGCCGTGAACACAGTGCAGTTAATGTCATGAACGCAATGTCATTTATTTGTTGTTAATACAGTGTAGTTCATTTGCCATGATCGCAATGCAGTCAATTTGCCATGAACGCAATGGCATACTCTATGTCGTTCATTTACCGTGAACACAGTGTAGTTCATTTTTCATGAACGCAATGCCATTCATTTGGCGTGAATTCAGTGCAGTTAATTTGCCATGAACACAATGGCATTCATTTGGCGTGAATTCAGTGCAGTTAATTTGCCATGATTGCAATGCCATTCAATTACCGTGAACAGAGTGTAGTTCATCGGTCATGAACGCAATTGCTTTCATTTGGCGTGAATACAGTGTAGTTCTTTTGTCATGAGCGCAATGGCTTTCGTTTAGCGAGAATACAGTGTAGTAAATTTGCCATAATAGCAATGCCATTCTTTTGCTGTTAATAAAGTGTAGTTCATGTGTCATGCACGCAATAATATTCATTTGGCGTGAATACTATGAAGTTCATTTGCCATGTACACTGTCATTCATTTGCTGTGAACACATTGCAGTGAATGTCACGGGTACAATGCCATTCATTTGGCGTGAATACTATGTAGTTAATTTGCCATGAACAATGTCATTCATTTGCTGTTAACACATTGCAGTGAATGTCACGAGTACAATGCCATTCATTTGTTGTTAATACTCTGTAGTTCATTTGTCATGAACACTGTCATTCATTTGCTGTGAACACATTGCAGTGAATGTCACGAATACAATGCCATTCATTTGTTGTTAATACACTGTAGTTCATTTACCATGAACACTGTCATTCATTTGCTGTGAACACATTGCAGTGAATGCCACGAGTACAATGCCATTCATTTGTTGTTAATACACTGTAGTTCATTTGCCATGAACACAGTCATTCATTTGCTGTGAACACATTGCAGCGAATGTCACGAGTACAATGCAATTATTTGTTGTTAAAACACTGTAGTTCATTTGCCATGAATTCTGTCATTCATTTGCTGTTAACACATTGCGGTGAATGTCACGAATACAATGCCGTTCATTTGTTGTTAATACACTGTAGTTCATTTGCCATGATAGCAGTGCCATTCATTTGGCGTGAATACAGTGTAGTTAATTTGTCATGAACACAGTCCTTCATTTGCCGTGAATACAGTGCAGTTAAATTGCCGTGATCACAATGGCATTTATTTCCAGTGAATACAGTGCAATTAGTTTGCCAAGAGCTCAATAGCATTCATTTGGCGTGAATATAGTGTAGTTCATTTGCCAAGAGCTCAATGTCATTCATTTGGCGTGCATATAGTGTAGTTTATTTGCCAAGAGCTCAATGTCATTCATTTGGCGTGCATATAGTGTAGTTCATTTGTCATGAACGCAATGGCATTCATTTAGTATGAACACAGTGCAGTTCATTTGTCATGAACGTAATTGCATTCATTTGCCTTATACACAGTGCAGTTGATTATTCATGAATGCAATGTCATGAATTTGCCATGAACACAGAGTAGTTCATTTTTCATGAACGCAATGGCTTTAATTTGCCGTGAACACAGTGAAGTTGATTTTTCATGAACGCAATGTCATTCATTTGTCATGAACACAGTGTAATTCATTTGTCATGAAAACAATGTTCATTTGCTGTGCACGCATAGCAATGAACAAACATGTTTTGTTACTCCTCCTGGACAGGCTCAGTGAAATTGATTCTGCTGTTTAAGGTTTTATTATTGCGTTCTCTGCTTCCGGGGACTCCGCTTATATTATGGATAAGTTATGTTGGAGGCACGGTTTGTTCGGAAATCACTTACCTTGCATGTGATGTACTTAAAATAGAAAGAATTCCTTAAGTGATGAACATTACTCTATTTCAGCTATTTGTGATGACTGCAAAATGTTAAACGGGGTTGGTTTTAACAGACATCCGTTCGACTGCACCAAATTCGTGCAATGTCACTTCCTTGAAAGTGGCCTCATTGCTGTGTACCAGCCCTGTGCAGAGGGAACTTATTGGGATCAGGAAAGATTAACATGCGATCATATTAATGCTGTGGACTGTCCAAATGGTGAGATCAGCAAATTATTTTTAAATGTATATACTTATTGATAAGTTTGCGTGTATATAATCTATTTTTTGTCATTCGATGTACCACTGTAACGTATATTACTTTTGATATTACCTGAATCATGACAACACATTGATCGTCAAGTTAAAGTTTTGAATATAAGTGGCACTTCTTAAGAAATCGGTAAAAATGGTAGAAAAGACAATAAAGTATTCTTAATTACAGTCCATCGTGGCCGAACGGTCCAAGTGGCCATCTGAAGATTCTAACCTCTCGAGTGCCGCTCGCTCCAAAATCTTTATGTGAGAAAGTTTGCCAATTACTTGCGGAAGGACGGTGGTTCAACTCAGATTCATTCTTCTGAGATAGTTTTTCATAAAATTAACTGGATATGCCAAATATAGCCTGAAATGTATTGAAAATGACGTAAACCTTCATAAAAAAACACTAAATTACACCTTAATTATGTAAAACATCTGTATTATACGTTTTTTCAAGCTTTATCATACAAACATTGTCACTTCAGAGCGATGTTCATCTCCTAAATTGGTAGCATACAAACACGCGGATAGCACCAAGTGCTGCGCCTACTGGGAGTGCAAAGACGGAAAATCTGTCCCTAAATGTTGTGGGACCGGTTTCAGTTTTAAACCTGGCAAAGGATGTGTTCCTGATAAGAATTGTACGGCACTTTGTCCAGGGGAAGAAAGGATCCCAGGTAAGTCGTTACAGGAGTGTAGAGTGTGAACTAAATTTGAATAAACCGTTTATCACCAACTAAACTATAAGTAAACGGTTGATCACCAACTAAACTATAAATAAACCGTTGATCACCAAGTCAACTAACCTATCATTGATATTAAACCGTCACAGTGATCATTAACAAAACTAATAATTAACCATTGATCATCAACTAAACTATAGATAAATCTTCGATCATCAAGTCAACTAAACTATCATTGAAATAAACCGTTGATCACCGACTAAACCGTGAATCACCAACTTAACTATAAATAAACCGTTGATCACCTAGTAAACTAATCTATCATTGGAATAAACCGTTGATCACCGACTAAACCGCAAATCACCAACTTAACTATAAATAAACCGTTGATCACTTAGTAAACTAATCTATCATTGGAATAAACCGTTGATCACCGACTAAACCGTGAATCACCACCTAAACTATAGATAAACCGTTGATCACCAACAACATTTTTGATAATGGCCAGGTGAGTGAATTAAATTGAACTTGTGTAATATGATTACTTCCCTGTGGAAGATTTTTGAATGAAAATATTAATAAACACTCCTAATGAAGAGGAAAATGGAAAATATGTTGTTGCAGCTACAAAGATCGAAGGAAAAGCGAGCAAGATATGTTTAATCTCTAATTTAATAACGTTTTAGATAAGTACATAAGTATATAAGTTAAACAGTAATTCCGACTGGATTTGCAATAAATTGGGATGCAGAAATGGAAATGGATGATGAAATAACGTGTAAATGTGATAAACTAAAGAAGGATAGGTCAGTTAAGCTTATGTAAAGGACAGGAAGCATGCCGTAGAAAATTCTTTCTCTCTCTGAAAAAATAACAATGTTGGACTGCAGTAGTAATTTGGAGGAGAAAAAATTAACATATGCATGGGAAATTTAAGAAAAGAATAGAGTCAGAACGGTGGTAAAGGATGGAAAGTGGCGAAAACTTACACAAAGTACAAAAGGTCAGTTGTTGTTGATGTAAAGAGTGGTGGTAACTGTTTTATAGATGTCTGAGCATGTTTTAACTGGGCACAGAAGATGAGCATTTAAATATTAGAAAGGAACTGATTCTGTTCACGTCTAATAATGAACAACAGTTTGAGTGTTTTGTTGACAGACCCATGGCGGTACATTTACACAATCAAACTTTTATAGATGGGCATATTGAATCATTGGCAACAGGGGCAGAGATGTATGCAGCATCAGCCCTTTAAGAAATAAATGTCAGGGTAACTGACAACAGTTAATTTGTCTGGATCATATTCTCATACATACAGAATGAATGAATGAATAATTTAAATGCAATAAACATGACTATTCCATATGAAAGATCAATACAACTCATGTTGAAGAATGACCATTTTAGGTTTATCTTGACTACTGATAGAAAAACTAATAAGAAGATGTATGGCAAAAGTAAAGAACAACCGCACATTACAAAGTACAAAGGAGATTGGTTTGATTGTGCAGAAATATGCAACAACTGAAATGACGATTTCATAAATGTAGCAGATTGTAATCTGACTGACATTTCAATGAGCGCAATAAACACACCCTGTGTAAGTGTAAATATTGGAGAGCAACTGCGTGACCTCCATGAACAAGTCGAATACTTAAATAAAAAGGTATTTTTTATGTAAAAGAAAATAACACAAGAAGAGTGTACATATACAAATAAAGAAACCGGAAGGCCAAGGTGGTTGTGACGAACAAATCGAGCTATAAGTTAAAGACAGATGAAGAATCACTACTGTCTAAGGGCTTGAAATTCATACCAGACAGAACAAAAATAGATAAAGTAAAATTACTGGCAGATATGGGTGAATGGGAAAGGCGAATGAGTTCATGAGAATTTTTACATACAGAGGATGATAAAGATGATAATGGAAAAGGTGAAGAAGACCCAAGAGAACGCTTCAAATATACAAAAGAGCTGTTTTACACCAAATAAGGAAGAGATCTGTGGTTAGACTTATACATAGAACTAATCAAAAATGATATAGTTAATCAGGAATACTAAATATCTCAAATGAAGAGCAAACAGCATTCCAATCACTACTTCACAATGATTATATCGTTTTCCGACCAGCTGACAAAGGATCTGGTATTGTTATAATTGACAAGGTGGTGTATATAGACAAAATATATAGAGAAATGGAATCTAATGAATTGTACAAGGGAGACCAAAGAATATAACACTCTGACATCTTTCAAAATCGTTATGAAACTGGTTAACAAAATATTCAGGGTTGGGCCTTCAAGCATGTGATGAGAGATCGGCAGAACGATCAAATCCAATTATTCCAACTCGATATGTCCTACAAATGATAGAAACTGTACTTGACAACAACACTTTTGTTTTAGGAGACAAACACTATATACAAACTGACGGGGTTGCAATAGGTTCGAGATTAGGAAAAAGTTTTGCATGCAGCTATATTCGGAAATGGGATGAGCAACTGTTGAACTTTGAGATACAGCCATTGTTCTACAAAAAGATTTATTGATGATGGTTTTGGGTTGTGGACAGGTGGGATTGATAAGTTAAAGCAATTTGTATAATTGCAAATAACACATGCTAAGAGGGCGTTGGTCTATGGCCTAGAAATATGAATCAAAGAATATGTGAAAGACAATCATACTATAATAAACATAGAGAAGACCTGAAACAACAGCTAAAGAACGAAGATACAGCAGCAATGAGATTGATCACCAGCTGTAAAGGGTAGATACGATAGATAGACAAGAGTTGTTGCAAATAAAAAAGAAAACTAAGACAAAAGAAAATAAAGTACCCTTAGTGCTGACTTATTCCAAAATGTAACCGGACATAATGAACATTTTACGTAAATATCAAAAAGTTTTGCATAATTTCAAGGTCCACCACTATTAGCCTTTCGAAGAGATAAAACATATCAGTAATGCATTGGTACATGGCAAAACTTAAAGAGCGTGTAAACCTTCTGCTGCTACATGTTCCTGCCATATTTGTCTACTAATACATGAAGGGGATGTAACAGATACAGCAAACAGACACATGTACAAGACAGTAAAGAACACAATCTGTAGTGATACCAATCTGGTGTATGGCTTACTATGTTAGCGATGTAACAGATACAGCAAACAGACACATGTACAAGACAGTAAGGAACACAATCTGTAGTGATACCAATCTGGTGTATGGATGACTATGTTAGCGATGTAACAAAACGGTGTATGTTGGCTGACAGAACAAATGTTTACCCATTATCACCAACTTAACTACAAATAAACCGTTCATCACCAACTAAACAATAAATCAATCCTTTATTACCATCTAAACTATAGATAAACCGTTGATCACCAACTAAACTATAAATAAATCGTTTATCACCAACTGAACTATAAATAAACCATTGATCACCAACTAAACTATAAATAAATCGTTTATCATCTAGTCAACTAAACTATCATTGAAATAAACCGTTGGTCAACAACTAAGCTATAAATCCATTTTTTATCACCAACTAAACTATAAATAAACCGTTGATCAACAACTTAACTATAAATCGATCCTTTATCACCAACTAAACTATAAATAAACCGTTGGTCAACAACTAAACTATAAATCATTTCTTTATCACCAACTAAACTAAAAATAAACAGTTGATCACCAGCTAAATTATAAATTAATCGTTTATAACAAACTTAACTATAAATACCGTTGATCACTTACTAAACTATAAATAAACTGTTGACCATCAACAAAACTATAAATAAACTGTTGATCACCAACTAAACTTTAAATCAAATTATTTATCACCACTAAACTATAAATAAACCGTTGATCGCCAACAAAACTATAAATAAACCAAGGATCACCAACTAAACTATAAATAAAACTTTGATCACCAACTAACTTATAAATTTATCGTTGATCACTTATAAAACTATAAATTAATCCTTAATCACCAACTAAACTATGAATAAATTGTTGATCACCAACTAAAACATAAATCGATCCTTTATCACCAACCCAACTATAAATAAACCATTGGTCACCAACTTAACTATCAATAAGCCGTTGATCACCAACTAAACCATAAATACACCATAGTTCACCAACTAAATAATAAATAAACCGTTGAGCACCAACTTAACCATAAATAAACCATAGTTCACCTACTAAATTATAAATAAACCGTTGATCACCAACTAAACCATAAATAAACCATAGTCCACCAACTAAATCATAAATAAACAGTCCATCATCAACTTAAACATAAATAAACAATAGTTCACCAACTAAATCATAAATAAACCATTGCTCACCAACTAAACTATATATAAACCGTCGGTCACCAATTAAACTATAAATAAACCATTGATCACCAACAAAACTATAAATAAACTGTTTATCACTATCTTAACTATACATAACAGTTTATTACCAACTAAACAATAAATAACCGTTCATGATTAACACAAAAATAAATAAACCGTTGATCATCAACAAAAGTATCAGTAAACCATTTATCACCAATTTAACTTAAAATAAACCGTTAATCACAAACTAAACAATAAATAAACCATAGTGTACCAACTAAACCATAAATAAACCATTGATCACCAACTTAACCATAAATAAACCGTTGATCACCAACTAAAGTATAAATAAACCATTGATTACCAACAAAACTATAAATAAATGGTTTATCAACAACTTAACTATAGATAACAGTTGATCACCAACAAAACTATCAGTAAACCTTTGATCACCAACTTAACTATAAATAAACTGTTGATCACAAACTAAACCATAAATTAAATATTGCTCACCAACTAAACTATAGATAAACCATTGATCACCAACTAAACTATAAACAACCGTTGATCACCAACTAAACTATGAATAACCGTTGATCACCAACTAAACTATATATAAACCGTCTGTCACCAACTAAACTGTAAATAAACCATTGATCACCAACAAAACAATAAGTAACCGTTCATCACTAACAAAAATATAAATAAACCGTTGATCACCAACTTAACTATAAATAAACCATTGATCACCAACAAAACCGTGTATAAACCATAGTTCATCAGATTAACCATAAATAAACTGTTGATCACCAACTTAACCATAAATAAACCATAGTTCACAAACTAAATAAACTGTTGATCACCAACATAACTATAAATGAACCGTTGATCACCAACTTAACTATAAATAAACTGTTGATCACGAATTAAACTATAAATAACCGTTGATCACGAACTAAACTATAAATAAAAAGTTGATCACGAACTAAACTATAAACAACCGTTGATCACGAACTAAACTATAAATAACCGTTTATAATCAACCAAACTATATATAAACCGTTATTCACCAACAAAACTATAAATAAACTATTGATCACCAACTAAACTATTATAACCGTTATTCACCAACAAAACTATAAATAAACCATTGATCACCAACTAAACTATAAATAAACCAAGGATCACCAACTAAACTATATATAAACCAAGGATCACCAACTAAACTATATTAACCGTTAATCACGGTAAACTATAAATAACCGTTTATAATCAACCAAACTATATATAAACCGTTATTCACCAATAAAACTATAAATAAACAAAGGATCACTGTCTAAACTATATTAACCGTTATTCACCAACTAAACTATAAATAAACCAAGGATCACCAACTAAACTATAAATAAACCAAGGATCACCAACTAAACTATAAAAAAATGTTTATCACCAACTAAACTACAAATAAACCATTGATCACAAACTAAACTATAAATACCCGTTGATCATCAACAAAACCATAAATTAACCGTTGATCACCCGCTTAACTATGAATAAAAACGTTGAACACCAACTAAACTATAAATAAACCATAAACCGTTGATCCCCAACTGAACTATATCGATTTATTGATTATAGGATGTGATTTCTTTTATGAATAAAGATGTGAATTCAATACAAGTTAATCCTTTTTTCGCAAACTGGCTTTAAAAAGTCAAATTAAAAATTCAAACGGAAGTATTTTGCAACACCAGTCATAGTAGATTGTCTATTTCATTCAGATTATACGTAAATTGTTATTCAATCGCCGAGATTGATATCCATTGGTTTGAAAACTGTGTTTCCATTATATATATAACTGGGGTGCAATACCACCATTGAGTTTTGTTCTTTAATCTATAACAAATAAAAAAAATTTGCAAGCTTGTCATTGAAAGAGAAACCCAAATGAAAGAAGCGAAACTAACATTTTATTGTCTGTCTACCAATATATAATGAGAAAAGTTGGGATCATCTGAGTGTGTTTCTGTTCAGTGTGTACGCTATTGATAAAGTGAAAGTAGACTTCGGATATTATAGAATCATACCCAAACGAGTTTACCCAAAGCATTAGTTTTTTTCTAAATAAACAATTTAAACATCACAATGCTTTCAAAATGAAAATGTTCAAAATACATCAATAATCAAAAAAATTAGCATCAAAATAAGGAAAATGCATTTTTAAGAAGAAGAAACAATGTTTATTTTAAACACCATTATGCGATTACACTTGCGGAATAATTTCCTGTTTCTTATGCTGGTATTTTGCATGGACTAAAGATATATTTTCTTTAATTATTTTTTTTTTATTCACTAAATTTGATTTAATATAATTTCGTTGATGATCATTTATTTAAACAGTTTAATGTTACATTTTCATTCTTTTTACATGTACCCTGCTCCTAACTTTGGAGAAAAACATTTTACCTAATTGTCAAACATGAATATATCAATAAGAGAAATGAACGTACAGTCTTACTTAGAATTCCAAACAAAGTATGTATTTGGCTCCATCGCAAGGCCCAGTTACACAAATAGCTATTAGCTTACATATCTCTTAAATGAGATTCGCGCCAGAGGTTGCTGGTTTGATCCCCTACTCGACCAACGAAGATATTTTAAACAATTCTGAAATATTTGACATTTTAATTATAAAATAATCAAAGTTAACTTAACGAAGCTTTAAACTGCTGTTATGGGCACAGCAAGGCGGTCCTGGCAGGTGTTTTTATTGATAGAAATGATGTAAATCTACCACCAATTTATTTTATAAAATATTGTTTTGTGTCATTTTTTTAGCATGTAACCTAAAACCTTCATCGAGAATGAATGAATACCTAACGTTTGATAATGGTATATGGAAGCCAATGCCATGTCCGGCGGGACTTGATTTCAGCATAATCACTTGCGCATGTTCACAACCTAACCAGGAAATAATACCAGGCTTCGGTAAGAACATATATGTATAAAATTGTTGGTAGGAATAATATATTTATTTACGCTTTTGACGACTTTGAATGTTTAATATACTGTTTCGTATCATTGTGTGTTTTACTAGTAGCCTAGCATCTGGGCTGGTGCATCACTGGCTGACATAGAGGTTACGTGGGATACCTTACATACACATGGCATTCTTCTCCCAGCACGCGACAACATATTTACATTCCTTCTTGACGGAATGCCTTCAAATTTGTATCGAACCTGGGACCTCTGTGTCTTGGAAAAAGAATGCTAACCACCGCAGATTTTGGCAGCTTTGCAACTGACCTTTCTTAGTAAGCAACGCCCCTGAATTTTTACGTTTTTACATTGGCAGATTTATTGAAAGTTTCATATCGAACCATTAGTGCAAGAAGGTACTTGATATATTTTTGCACCAATGGGGCGATATTGTCCTATTATATCTTTTTTTTGTATGCGTATATTGCCATTGTCTTATTTATCCATGAATTATACTAATTTGTGCTAGTGTACAAGTGCTGGTGAGTTGGATGAGTCGTTCAAATACTACCTTGATGGATTTATATTTTCTGTATTTTAAAAAAATATTGGTAAAGAATTATCATATTTTTGATGATTTATCAAGCCTTATTATATATCGAAGAACACAAAGGACTTCAAAATTCATAAAAATCCAATCGCAAAAAAAGCAAAAAGAATAAAGGTAACATATCTATTGAAGTTTATCATTCGTATAAACAATGTTATTTACGTACATGCGTGTTGCTAAAACACCACATATGGCCGTGTATTGGAATTGAACCAAAAAACCCACCGACCTGACCACGCGCTACAAATATTTCATAATTTCACAATTTAATTTTTTTATTTGGTGTTAATTGTTGCCTGAAATCACATGTCGAACTTTCCGGCACACCCGATTTTATCGTGAAATCAGGGGAATCAACTCAATTAAGGGCCTTCTTTATAGTTGGTAACAAATACCCGCCTTTATAACCATATGCAGGGCGATTAGATATATCCTCGTTATCCACCTAGGGGCAACGCAATTATTCATATATATAGGTCTAATGTACCATTGCTAATTAACAAAATCTATATTCAAATTTAGGTTTAATTTAGTTTTGACTTTTCTCGATTCTGGAGAGATATAAAAGATACATATTTTATTTGTGACTGCTTGGGAAGAGCGATATTTGATGCAAACGTTGACTAGATGTAAGCTCCCTGAGAGCGATTCTTGCTCGTCTGTTCCAAGTCGGCGGTATAAGTTGTCATTTTTCTGTATGTATGTCTTGTTCTTGTTATGATTAGCCTGATTATGAATTATATTTATCACATTATTTCCGTTTGCATCTTTTTATATTAACCTAGTGTAATACCTCTTCCGATTAATCGCTCGGTGTTTTCCGAATTGCTCGGCTCTCGTACGTAAAATGCCGACCTTCTTTCCGACTTGCCCAAATATATAAGTGACGTCGATTTTTCATGGTTATATAACGTTACATCGTACGATGTCAGGCGACAATTAATATGCAGTTGTTTTTTCTCGTTCTATATAGAGGTGATATGTTAAATGTTAATTGTGACGTTTTCCTGAGTTATGTGATAAAAAAAATCTTTCAGTCGTGCTCAATTATCCATGGATTCAGTAAACTCGTTGGCAAAACTAATATAATGGTAGGCAGAGCCTCGCATACTATTAGCATATTTTGCCAACTTGTTTAATAAATTCAATAATTAATGAATACTCATGTAAGATCCTGTATATATGTTGTTTTTGTGACTGTTGCTGTTTAATGCTACGTCTCGTGAACATCAACTATTTTCATATTTTCTTTGTATATTTATTTCAGTATGTAAGCCTGAACTGCAGATGAACTTCGACAACGGTCTTATTGAAGATGCGTCCTCATACAACGTGCACGTTTTGAATGAGAATGTGATACCATATGACAAAGCCGCATATTTCAATGGTTATAACTCCCGTCTTATTATTAACAGATTTTCAAATACGGCATTCCATGGCACATTAGTAATAAAGCTCAGATATAAAGAACAATTAAAGGTTGGTTAATTTGAATATTTATTATTTATATATATATGAAGACCATAAACAGTATTTATTTAGCAAAGATAATTACAAAACCTGCATATCTATTGTTTGTCTCTCATGTTTCAGCCAAATGTTTCGCTGCATCTATAAACCAAATTTTTCGATTAAAGTATAGTTATAGGAATACTGCAATTTTTAAATTTGCGACCGTATAAAATTATGAGGTAAGATTTTAACTGTGACACCGAAGTATACTTAACCTTATTCTTAGGCACTGATACGTTTTGTCTTTAAACTTTACTCGCTGAATCAAGTTGGTCGAGCAACTGGTGTTCAAACTGAACTTACCGTTTAGCCGAATTACGCATATCAGCAAAAGATAAGTTACAAAAGTAGTTCTTGGTAAAAATATAAATCTGTATACGTCCTTGATTTAACGAATAAATCCGTTACCTGCCCTTACTTCATGATCTCTGTAAAGTAGTTGAAACCATAAAGTTGTCACCTTTGACAACTTTTCATTCAAATAATCTAAAGGAATTAAAAAGCCCATGAGGATACATACATATACATACATGACATGACGACACACGTATTAAAACATTTTTTGTAAATCAAAGGCTAAGGGTAACACATTGACTATCCATACTACAAATGGTACTAGATAAGCGATTCAAGCTACAAAATATATGGTTACATCCCCGAGGATCACAGAATGACAGTTTCCTTGTTCTCATCATTAAATGTATAACAAGACAATTCCACAGTCGATTATATAGCTTCTATCTTTTTACCCATCGTCGGATACCCAAGGGTGTCAATTCCGATACTATTCCATCCTTCACCCGTGGGAAATCTCATTGGCTCTAGGTCGTTTTATTTGAACAGAACAGAACAAAACACAGCTGACGTTAAAAATGTTTATCAAAACGGCGTTTGCATGAAACTAGCGTTGCGATTGAATAACGTTGCCTTCATGAAATCGTAAAGGAACCAATCATATGATTGCATTGTGGCTTGGTAGAAACGACGCAAAGCTAGTGTAATATCCCACGGATGTGGAATGGATTACGCGTGGGTATCCGGTGATGCTTTTTACCTCAAGGTATAAAGATTGACGACTACGTGCGTTTCAAATGATAAAAATAAAATTAATGTTTAAATAAAAAGTGCCGGAATCATGATATCTGTTTACGGTTGTAGATGTATTTATCACATAATTTATACAATGAATAACCATTCAACATAATACCTAACAATATAACTAAATAATTTTAATAACATTTAGATAAATTGTGCTATTGTTTTGGTTGTCATTGAGAAGGCAGTAATAACCATTCTATAACTCGCTATAAAGGACAGAGCATCGTTTCGAAAACGCATGACAAATACTTAACTTGGTAATTTTACTTTTGTGAAATGATTTTATGAGATTTATAAGTTTAAACTAATTTTCGGTACAAGCTGTTTGACTAATCGTCTTCGTTTGTTCCATGTACAGGGTCCGACAGCCGGTTCTCTACAAGCATTAATAAGTAACGGTGACTGTGATGACGACCCATCCGTGATAGTCGCAAAGATGCCAAAGAATGTTCTCTGCGGAGCCAGAACAGATGAAGCAAAATCGTTCGCGTTACCTACGGTGGTACGTATACACAGTTAATTATGTCGTAGGAGACAATATTTGGCATCTTTCACTTATACTCGTTTCAAGCTACATGTATTAAATTGCTAACTATAACATATTCATTCCAGAATAAACCGTGGAAAGAAGTGATTTATATACACGATGAAAAGCAATTAGAAGGAAAGGTGTGTGGTGCATCATATAGCAAATGGTCGTGGGGTATGTTATATTTTTGCTTATTCATTGATGACAGGAACGTCCGTATAACTGGGATACTTTTCTAGCTATATGTATGTTCTAATGCATTTTAACATGTATAAAATATTCAGGTTAACGCCCTTAAACTGAAAACTCATATGTGGAGTTTCAAGATAACCCTGTACTCATCATCGTTCCACCTGCCTTTAGTCTTTTGTCTTTAAACGCATTCTTTAACGTTGCGTGGATTACTGGAATACACTTCGAATCCGTAAGATTAATTTCGCGAATTTGCTCTCATTTGTCTCATTTTATTTATTCGTGGAATGTACGTTAAGACCAGAATGAGGATAGGAAAGGTTATGAATCATTTTCCAACGGTTTATATAATATTTAGTGTGTTGAAAAATGCGCCAAACCGATAGTCTTCAATTAAATAAAGAAAGACAAAAAGTTGGACTCGCTCTCCCTATCCTTCATTAACCCATTTAATTGTTTTACTTGCAGGGCCAATTGCTGCAACACACTGTGCAATACACATCGGGTACGGAACCAATATGGCCAATTTTATGGGATTGATGGACGATGTAAGTAAAATATATGAGTTTATTGTGTTTATTTCTATTATTTGGTTTTATACTGAATCGTTGATTTCATTGTTTCCAATCGTGAGCAAACACTCGCCAGCGAACGAGTTCTTTGCTTTCTCTGTGTAAATGCAGTGTCGTTTCTCGTATATAAAATATAATGGCCAAATGGGGTAACAGCGGTTAATGTTAATAGAGTGTTTGTGTTCTGAAGTTGTCAAAGAAATATATACTTTTTATATCCTAAATCTCGAAAACTGACAAACCGGAAACAAGAAAAGAAGTGCGACGACACTGCCGTGTGAACGTATTTTACGAAACATAAAGTCACTGTTGTTATATTCTACTTATTACATTAATTATTATTTAATTAATATCCAATTGGAAACAAGTTTCAATAAGAAAACACCGACACCAGTTGGAACTTTCCAACTGGAGAGACCCGATCCCATTTGACACTCTCCAATTGGAGAACCCCGATTCCAAATGGAAGATTCTAAAATAGATATCCGATATATCCAGCTTTGAAAACATGCATTTTCGGGGTCTTTAAATTACAATTGTGATATAATTCGGCAGTTTAAAATGTATTTGGTTACGTTTTTATGATCGCACAGTCGTACGCTAAAATCTGCGACACATTGTCCATAAAATTAACGAATGATAAAATTTTTTTTCTGAAATTCACTGTGTTATGTTATATATAAGTCCTTGGCCAGATGTACGATACATCGTTTACTCTAGATGCCTGTGGTAACAAGATAAATAACACCGACTTTACCTCACTTCGGTTGCCAGTGTTCAATCGGACCGTCCAGTTCTTGTTATATGTTTCACGTCTCATACAACAATTTATTTTGCACTCTTCTTCATACATAGAAATGTATTTCCGGAACACTGAACACATAACGAATGTTTCTAAAAGTGTATTGTTTCCTTCACTCCGTCGAATTTGTACTTGATTTCTTTTTTATGATATAACTGAAAATATCTGCCACATGTTCGACGCATGAAAATAACGCGATTGATTGATCAATATATGTTTATATTTATATTTCATGTCCACATGTCGTTTTGTCGTTTCAGATATCAATCTACCAATGTCGTCCTGTCGACAGAGTTCTCAGCGTTTACGGAGGTCGACGCGACCGCGGAAAGCCCCGTTCACCTATCGTTCACTAAAACTGTTTCCATGTTTACCAAATCACCAACATTTATATTGTCATTGAACGGAAGTTACAACAAAATAAATTGACATGAAATTTATTGAAACTAATATGTACATACATTAAAATATAATCACACGATGGTGTCTATGTTAATCACATACAAACACACATATTACAGTAAATGTATATAATCACATCAACATGATACCCGTGCATATCAATATACGATATGATATTTAAATGTACTATAATTAATATGAAAATAATCTGCAATGAGGGAGATACATATTCTCATATACCTGTATGTATAACTACATATATGAGGGTGTATTTATTATGTTTTACCATAACCAAACACTCTAGTAATTACAAAAAATATATGCAGCGATTACACCACCATACACCCTCCTTATAACCGCAACGATATTGGTAGTAAGATCCAATCATATCAGTATATTATCATACAACCGCAAACAATATTGGCAGCATTATCGATCACACCACCATACACCTTCAACAATCACAAACAATATTGCCAGCAAGACCCGATCCCGCAAACATACACCTCATACAATCACAAACAATATTGGCAGCAAAACCCAATCACGCCAACATACACCTCATACAATCACAAACAATATTGGCAGCAAAACCCAATCACGCCAACATACACCTCATACAATCACAAACAATATTGGCAGTAAGACCCGATCACGTCACCATACACCTCATACAATCAAATCAATATTGGCAACAAGACCCGATCACGTCAACATACACCTCATACAATCACAAACAATATTGGCAGCAAAACCCAATCACGCCAACATACACCTCATACAATCACAAACAATATTGGCATTAAGACCCGATCACGTCACCATACACCTCATACAATCAAATCAATATTGGCAACAAGACCCGATCACGTCAACATACACCTCATACAATCAAATCAATATTGGCAACAAGACCCGATCCCGCAAACATACACCTCAAACAATCACAAACAATATTGGCAGCAAAACCCAATCACGCCAACATACACCTCATACAATCACAAACAATATTGGCAGTAAGACCCGATCACGTCACCATACACCTCATACAATCAAATCAATATTGGCAACAAGACCCGATCACGTCACCATACACCTCATACAATCAAATCAATATTGGCAACAAGACCCGATCACGTCAACATACACCTCATACAATCACAATTAGTATTGGCAACAAGACCCGATCACGTCAACAAACACCTAATACAATCACAATAAGTATTGGCAACAAGACCCGATCACGTCAACATACACCTAATACAATCACAATAAATATTGGCAACAAGACCCGATCACGTCAATATACACCCAATACAATCACAATTAGTATTGGTAACAAGACCCGATCACGTCAACATACACCTAATACAATCACAATAAGTACTGGCAATAAGACCCGATCACGTCAACATACACCTCATACAATCACAATAAGTATTGGCAACAAGACCCGATCACGCAAAATACACCTAATACAATCACAATACGTATTGGTAACAAGACCCGATCACGTCAACATACACCTGATACAATCACAATAAGTATTGGTTACAAGACCCGATCACGTCAACATACACCTTATACAATCACAATAAGTATTGGCAACAAGACCCAATCACAATTTGTATCTGCATAATTATATTTACTGCGAAACTGTTGTTGCCATATTGAAATGTTAGAAGACTGCTGAACAAAAAGGTGATGGAATAAGACGTTATTGACTCATTTCGTTTACTTTTATCATCGCTACTGTTTTGTTTACTGTACAACCAAAACAAAATGTATGCATCATTATTATGTTTTATTTCTATTTGTGATAAAAGTTGAAACCAAAGCTGATCTTGTCTCCTTGAACTAAACTGTCATATATTTTCGTGAGTGAAATCATTTTTCAACATTCGTGTGTAAGCTGTTTCGATTTGTTAATTATGTTTTACAATTAAAATTTAAGAATTTTAACTTTCATCATAAAATGTCTGATAAAAAAAATGGAAGAACATCATGAATGTATATTTTTTGCATAATGTACTCACCTCTATATTTACACAATCACGTGTCATATTAGTACTGGTGATCATCGGTCTACTTGCCAAATTTTGTGTTTCATTTTCCACGAGATCGAGCACATCAACGTACATTCGCATTCACGTAGTATAATGCAACCGAAACCATACAAAGCACCGTACTTTTACAATTACATGTCATATCAGACCTTACTAACCACTATGCCTTCACAATCAAGTGACATATTGATATTGGTGCTGTTTTCATCGTTTTACTTACTCAGTTACATGTTTCATTTGTCATCGAGAAAGTATATACAACTACTTATCAGATTTCACACACATTCCGTACACAACAATGTATTTGCACAATCACAACAAGTCGTACTGTTACCGAACCTGTAAATATAACCGGCACCCAAACAGTCATGTTATATTTGCACCGAGATTGTAATTAATCATGTTATATTGGCACATAGTTCATTGGGCATGCACAGCTATATGTTATATGGGTAAGGAGACCCGCATGCAGCACCATGCATAACAAGACATATAGTATAATGACATCGATACCACAAGCCATACACCGATACTATAAACCGTACACGGAGACCACAAACAGTACACCGAGACCACAAACCATACACTGAGACCACAAACCATATACGAGACCATAAACCATACACCGAAACCACAAACCGTACACCGAGGTCACAAACCATACAACGAGACCTGAAACCGTACACCGAGACCACAGACCATTCACCGAGACCACAAACCACACACCGAGACCACAAGTCATACACTGAGACCACAAACCATACACAAAGTCTGCATACACCGAGACTACAAACCATACACCGATACCGGTATCCAAATATCGGGTCTTTGATGACCTGATTTCTAATAAATTGCAGAGAAAACCATACATATACTATATTAGTACCAGACTGTCGAGTTATCATAAAATACCTGTAACATAAATGCTTTTACACGTTATTCTATTTGTCCATCGACACACAGGCGCGCTTATACTAGCCAAGCGTCTAGTGACTTGAAAGTATTGCGCCAAAGAGTATATTGAGCGTTGTTCTACGGTATGCGTCTTTCAGTGCGTGAAAAAAGCGATACTGGCAGCACGTCAGTTGAGTCGATATTGTGATGTAATTTGCCATCATAAATGATGTAATACAATGAGAATTGTGAATGAATTTGTCAATGTAAGAGGCAACAACTGTCATATCAAATAAAAAAATACGTCCAAAATAGTGTTTGGGGTTACTTGCTTAAATTAAAACATTTTTTCTTCTAAATCGTATCATCAATGTATATAAGAAAGCGGCAATGATTTCCATTGATGTTTGTTCTTATGTTTACTACGTACCAATGTGTATAAACAAACGCGTTACAATGCACAACTTAATCAATTTATCCCTTGTATACCCGCGATATACCTATTACCGCGAATGCCCGTATAATAACAATATGGGAAAACAAGCTCCAACTTCCATTAGCGTCGGCATTTGTTTGCATTTCGTATCGGCAACTATTAAGTACTCAGCATACTTAAGTAACCTTATTACTGTTTATTATTGTAGCCATTCTTTACATGGTTGAACAAAATTTATTCTGGCGGTATTAGGTATGACCAGTATACCAATTATCCAATAGTGTTTATTTGAATATCCGGCTAAAGCCTTACGCGTCTGACTATCAATCCAGGGGGTCTTGAGTTCGAATCCCCGACCGGCAACTGTCTCCGTGATGATTGATATACGACATTATGTCTGATTATCATTCGTATCTCACCGCTGATTCAAGTGGGGAAGTTATCAGTTACTTGTGGAGATGGGTTGTGCTCGAGTACTGATAAACCTTTCCGGATCCCAGGAAACAGTGGTTAGGTTAACTGGTCTGTTAGCCCTCGATGGCATAAAAATGACACTAAATATTCAATCAATCAGTCAATCAATCGACTAAAGCCGTAACAGTGTCAAACCTGGTAAGGAGAATTTGTAAGAATGGTTATTGTATATATTCCAGCTGCTGTTTCACGTGCTTGTCGGTTGGGTTACTAGTCTGTAGAACGACTCTAGCTCTCCCGATCGGGTCAATTAACTAGCACATTTGATCAAGTTGACTGGTCACTTGCTTCAGGGAAAGTTTGAAATAAGCCTTCATTTGCTATACATTGTGGAAAGTCCATGCTTGTTTCATTGCGGGTTAATATACCTGATTCGGGAGATAGAAGGCATAAATGTCTGCCGTATGATTTGTATATGCTGACAGATTGTATATACCTCATAAGCTGCTATCCTAGGAACACCATTTTTGGCAGTTAAAGGTAATTTCTCTGTTTTCAACTTGCGCATATCAGATCTGTCGTCTGGATAATTTATTTACCGAATGAATGTGTAAACATTATTTTATTATAATAACAAAATTAGAATAAAATGCAATTAGGATCGTGAAATTCTCTTTTAAAAAAGCTCTTTGGCTGAATAATGTGCTGATATCGCCTCTTACATTTAGTTTTGTATTAAACTGAATCGGTTTTTTTTTCTACGTTAAATTAAATAGCTAGTACACTCAAAATGTGAAAATATCGTTTTTATATCGATAAAAGTAGTTGCAAATGGAATTCATTGTCGGTTTTTAATGTCCAAATTGTTTTGAAGCCCCGCTATGTTGAATATATCTAAATGAATACGAAATCTATTAAGAAAGCTTGAGCTTGTCTTTTACGTTATTGTTGTTTTTATTGTTTTATAATTGTGTGTGAATTTATGTATAAAAATACATTTACATACTTTAAGTTTCAATTGGTATTTAAAAAAATATAGTTTGTGTTTTGATTTAAACTAACATAAACACGTTTGCGGGTTTGTTTGCTTGTTTTAAATACCTAAATCATTGCAAATATAATAAATGAACAAATCAACAACACTTAGTCTAGTAAAACGATAACAGTTCATCTTTTTTGTGTGTTATGTATTTTTTAAATGTCGTTGTGTTTTATACGCTATGTCTATCGTTTTGCCAATGGTTTGTGTGGTTCTAAATGGCGTATCTTTTCGGTTAAGTTATAAATGTGCGGTTGTCAGATGTCTATTTCTTGTCCACAATATTAGTGTACATTCGACGTGGTCGTTTAAGGTGAGTTTGTTATATTTTACTGTTGATTGTTATCAGTACTGTTATACTGTACTGTTGATTGTTATAAGTACTGTTATATTTTGTTTTCATTAATATTACCTTTGTTATTATTATATCATTATTGTTTCATTTATTTCAGAAATGATTAGTTTGTATTGCTAATATTTTCTTTGAATTACGACCTTTACTTGATATATTCTAACCATCAAACTCATTACTTGGCCGTATAAAATGCATACATCTCAAATGCTTTGAATGGCGATTGATGTAGTTTTTACACAAGCATCGATTTGAGCATATAAGGGAAGCAACTCCTTCGATACTTCTAATTATAGATATTTCATTAAACAGAAAATAAACAGCAATGCACGATAAATAGGGGACGATTTACAATCAAAATAAGACTATCTAATATTAATGCTAACGAAATTATGATAAATACGAATTGTTCGTATGGTTCAGATTTAACAGTAATGTAAATAGTTTTTAACGTAGTCATTTAATGTAACTGGCACTGTTCCGGATGCCATCTTTATTCGGACACAAGCGAAACAGGACTCTCCGCATCGAACACACCCATCTAGTGCTGTTTAGTAGTTAGTTTTATATATAACATGTACTTCCTCACTTTGTGTTCAACATTAAGAGGATAGTTCTAGGTCTAGTCGGTCCGGTGTCAATATAACGTGACTGGATGGTAATCGTACTTATGATATGTCTTCGACCTGATACTCAAAAGCACTCAAAAGTACGACAGCGTTTAGAACACTGTCTCGAGTAGACGCCGTCGCGTTAACACTGAAAATTTGTTGTATATTGGATACAGTTTATTAAAAGCTACTTATTTCTTCACTAACGTGAATTATTTTCAAATTTTATTTTAATTTCAAGTTGGTCAAGTTAGCAGAATGCTGCTTTTCTGCTCACTTTACCGAGCCACACAATTTCATTGAAGACATATTAAGAAGTAATCTATGTTGGTTAAAGCAAATTACACCAATCGTTTTATTCTCAAAGTTTGTATTTATATTCCGTAGCATTACTGAAATTAAAAAAATAAAGGCAAATTAACCATTGTTTAGTCTTTAGAATATGCATATGTACTAATTTTACCTGAATGCAATTTTGGATAATTTTTTTTTGTATTTCTTGTACAATCCGCATTATTACAACACAATGGATGTATAGGTATAATATCTGTTAGCAAATACCTACAAAACGGTAGGGTGATATTTCTTATTATCATTGATATTGTCGTAAATTAAATAAATCGTTAAAACATAGACATCTTATCAAAATCTACCAATAGTAAAATGTTAAAAATATACAGCAATCGTCTTTAATTATAGTTGGTTAGAATATAGTTTAAGCACGAATAAGTGAGAAAAATATGTTTAATGTAAAGGTCTAATTTATACATTTTTGTAATAAAACCATATTCTTATGATATAATGTTGCGCAATAAATATTGATTCAATCTTGTTATTTGTGCATTTTTGTAGTTCTTGACCTCGTAAGAGATAATTCTAATTCTTTTGTTTTTTTTTTGTTTTTTCGCGGTCTAAGTGTTTTTTAAAACATTTTAGAATAACAAGGGAATTTAGTAATGTATTTTGATTTATATTGCTTGACAAAAATTAAAAATGCCTAGTAGTTTCTTGCTGGCGTGTGTCTTTGTAAATTATATTATAAGATTTTATAAAATTAAGTGTATTTTTGGTAAAATGATAACTATATTACAGAAACACCTCCAATGAAAAAAAAAATTCCACCAATGAAGAAACCTATGGCTGTTCTCTTCCCGCCATACAAGAAGAAAAAATACCATAATCCACTGATGCCATACCCGCATAGTTGGACGCCTATAAAGCCGATGTCACCAGTTATATTTGACGACATCTTCATTCCAGTACCTCAACCCAACAACTTTAAACACTGGGAAAACGTTTTTCCAAAAAATGGCAAAACGCCCAATCACCCAATGGCAAAAAAACATCAATACACTCACGGTCAGCTTCCACCGCCATCACTACCTCAACTTTGGCCTTCTCTTATGTTTGATGATTTTGGGGTAAGCTGGAAGGAAATATTTGAAGAGCAAGAATCGGTTGGTCTGTCTGATGGAAATAGTCTATTGCTTGGCGACAACTGATTGCATGTAGCTCAAGATATTTTGGTTTGTGTTTGTAGTATATTTTATATTTAGATTCTTAGTTGGTTCCGACGTATGATTTTACTAAAATATTTTATGTATTAAACTCGCTGCTGTTTGGCTTCTTGTTTCCCTGAACTTGGACATTAGTCATAATAAATGGTCCATCTAATCGAACGATGCATTGGTGACAATAATTTCGGGTTTACAAATAATTTTGAACTTATTTCTGCGCTCTATAAAGTCAATGAAAATAATATAGCAAAAAGATGTTCAAGTTACAATCATAGTTAACTGATGGTCTATAATTTTCTTTAACAAGACCCGGATAGCTCAGTCGGTAGCGTGCTTAATTATAAAGTCAAGTGTCGCGAGTTTGAATCCTAGCCCGGCCATAGTCCCCGTGATGATTTATGTATGACATTGCATCTCATTGTCATTCGTCTCTCACCGTTGATTCATGTGGAAAAGTTATTAGTTTCTTGCAGAGATGGTTGTGCTCTAGTACTGGTTAAACTTCCAGGATTTCAGGAAAAAGATGTATGGTTAATTGATGGTCTGTTTGCATTTTGCTTTCTTTATCTTAACGGGAAATGTATGAAACATATGTAGTAACATATTTGTTTTAATTTTATCTATATCGAAAACTGTAATATTTCTTTAGACTTGGTTGGTGGAAATGTGAGTAAAGAGTTTTAAGATATAAATGCATGCAAGTTATTTGCTTAACTTTCTAATTTAAAGCATGGGAGCCAGATATCAATTAAGGAGAAAACAAATAATGTCTTAATCAATACTTATTTTTATTAAGCATTCGTTTGGCTGAAATTAACATTCCGTTTCATAATTGCATGAGCGGCTTTCACTCCTTTTCCTCTCATTGTGAAAACGTGGCAGAGCCACCTTCCTGTTGTTTCCATTTGTAAGATAGTTTGCTAAGTCCATGAATGTATCACTCGTGTTTTATGTTTGCTTCATAGAAATTGCATTTATATGTCGTCAATAAATTTTAAGAAATTTATCGTAAATGTTATCTTTTTCCATTTTGGTTTGGGTTGTGTGTAAATTGGGAAGCTTGATGGCATGCCTAATGTTTAAATGTTCACACGAGCATAGTGAGTGTATGTTCTGTTTTGGCCATTTAAATTGCTTTATGTTGTAGAGTCCGATAATATTACTCCATTTTGCATGCTGTCAATAATGGCAGTGTCTCCAGCTTCATGGTGCTTGTGGTATGTGTTTGTGTTTTTTCATATACTGTATCTATAACTTTGACTAAATTCTAATAGTATATTGCTTTATGAAATACAGCAACATATATTTCTTAACAAAAACTATTGATATGTTCAGGTCTCAAATATAGTCACATTAACCTGTTATTGATTCAAACTTGTCATGGATATGCATTATTGAGTATAATAATATGATAATTTCAAATCCTGTTTCAAGGATTTTTATGAAGTATACATTTTATTTGCTTCTTTTCAGTGTTATGTAAACTAATTTATTAAATGCAATTCTTATTAAAATCAATAGTTGCATATGAATACAACCGATTAGGAAAAAACAATGTTTTATATCAACCAATCATTTTGCACCATATGTTTCAGAGAATTAAATATTCATAAGCACGATGCACGCTGTCAACATGCGGCACAATAAACGATTCAATATCTGTTACAACCATTTTATTTTCAAGATCGGGTTCAGTGAAAATTGGATATTCGAATACTATGAAGTTATTCTGATTACTCAATGGCGGTATTATTAAGCAACAGATTCATTTGTAGGAAAAATATATGTAATAAGAACTTTTACTAGTTTCAACTAACGTTTTGCCAGATTTAGTAGTGTTATAAAATGTAAAAATTGTAATGTTTAAAAGATACACTCGGAGTTACGTGAAAAAACATGTTACGTACGTCATAACACACGCTATTTTGTCAGTTCTGACGTATGGCTACTGGCTCGCAACTGACTGAATGCTCGTTCTGTATGTTAATCCATTTTTGTTGCGATTTATACATTCAGAGAACAAATTCTTCTGTGTAGTTATTTTAAAAAAGCCAAAAGCTGGGATCAAACTGTATCATAGTAGGTGAAAATATATCTAAAATTATTCGTCCCTTTATGATCATATAATTCTAAGGCTGACACTGAAGATAAAATGGTTTGTAACTTTGCTTATGTTTCATTTGTCATTCCATAAATGCTTTGTTTAAAATATATGCACATCGATCAAAATCATCGTAAACACACAAACCAAAATGAAAATTTTAAATAAATAGATTTTATCTCAAATGCTAGTGTAAATGACATAGATCTATTTGTTTAGAAACTTGATACTTATAATGTTAATCCAGAACAAAAACTTTCTTGCTTTAGAAGATATACTGTCAAATAAAATCAGTAAAGCCTTTTTTCCTTAATTTCGAAATATATTATATTTATTGAATAAAGTGAGAAATGTTTCCAAGTAGCGTGGATAATGGTCAACATTATTTCATAATCCTATTTACAGTTGATTACGTCGATTTGTTTGAACTTGTTGAATTATTGTTGATTTCTACTATTGATCTCGTTCAGTTTAAAGTACTCAATGAAACAATGATAGTTATTTCGTTCAAGTAAATATGTAATACATTCTTTATTTATAGAGGGTAACCCAATTGACAAAGCTAATCTTCCTTGAGGCCCCCTTAAAGCAAGTGCATCATATTATCAAGTACATACTATTACATATATGTTTTCATTATAAATATACAAAATATGTATGTAATACAACAACAAAATAAACGCTAGGTTACATATGAATTGATAGCAAATCATATAATACTTTCGTTTTTCACATCTACCTGATCGGTATTGATGTATAAAAACGCTTGTAACAAATATATTGAAATTCGGGTATAATACAAAAGAAATTTATTTTAAAGTCACGTTAATACACTATGGTTAATTTTAAAAACACCTTTTGTATAGAATAAGACATTACTGTGTTAATATTTAAGTTAAAAATGAATTTCTTTAAGATACTTCCTTGTCCCATTATGTGCATGATGTATGTTACATCTAACGATTGTCTATGTTCTAGTTAAACTTAGACTATACTATAAATAACAAATTTGCTTTCTGCATTATCTAGCTTTATATATGATACAGTGTGTTTACGATTTTTTATGGTCATTCATGTGTCATCCACTGCCAAACACGAGGCTGATTACTTCATTTGATTTCAGTTCATCGAATCCCGTGATTTTTACGAAATTCTGCCATTACACGTGCCATTTCATGTGCCTCTGCTCCCGTTACACCTTAGGTATATACACATTGATTTATGAATTTGAACAATGATGTAGTTAGAGAAAATACTTGATATAACACATGTTAACACGTGCAATTAACAACTCGTCAAGTACTGCAAGGACAATGTTAATGTTTTGTTTTTGGTCCATCTATTACATTCTGAGAATGTGATTAATGAATTTCATTTGACCATATCATTTCTTTAAATCTTATTTTTAATATATATGGTTGATAGTTAAACTTGACATATCAATATGTGTTTATAAATAAATTATTGTCTCAAATTGAAGAAGAAACCAGAAATACATAAACTGTTATAATATCTTTCATCTATAAAATTAGTAGCATAAATTCATTAGTGTATATTCTCTTTGTCTTTTGGAAATAAAGACTATCCGTTATAGTCTTAAACACACCATTTGTCAAAGATCAATATTTCTTAATGATAAATTAAGAAAATGGCGGGTAAAGCCAAACACACATGTGATCGTGTTTCGTTTTTTGTCCGTCTTCCAATAAACGCTTAGCTTTTATAGTGACATTTCATACTGCACATTGGATTTTCACGTGTTTTATTTTCCTTTGCACAACTTTATGTTTTAACTGATCATCTTGTGACATAGAAACTTGCACATTGTTTCCTCGTCCGTAATTAACAACTTGTACATAAATGTATATCATCAATTCCAGTTAAGTATACAGCCACATGTGAAACATTTACAGGAATGAAATCCAGTTCGATATATGCAATAACTCTTTTATCAAAATTACTACTTGTGATTTATTTTTTTTCTTAACGGACTTTGGGCTCAATACAACACACAAGAATGACGTATTGTATTATTAAAAAGAATTTATAAGGATTTTTCAAAAGTTTAAAATAAGCTATAAAATTTCTTTCCCAATGTAAATATTTGATCAATTATACAGGTTTACACGTAGTAAAAATGGTTGCAACATAGAAAGAGTCTGAACGACGATTTGATGGTCGTCCAGCAGTCTTTAAGTGTTGTCTATTTTTAGAATGGGGATTTCGTTTCAAGTTTACAACTCTGATTTAAATAGCGATTTAGGTCACATTTTGGTAGATGTTACATACCAACGATTCAGATTTTATTTGTTAATGGTAATGAGAGTATTTTAAGCATTTTAAAAATAATTTTATTTTATTTTATTTATAGTGTTTTTCCCCCTGATAAACTCCCTTTCAGCAAACATGCGTCCGAAAGTACTATAAAGCGTTCAGATGACGGCATACTATCACATCAAGCTTCCCGAATAAGACACTAATGTTGTACATTTGAAAATCACAGACTTGACCCGATCGGGAATTGAACCACATATGCTAACCACAAAAACACCGAAACTCAATATAGGCAATGATAGTACCGTGGATTAGCTATTATCATATTTTTTTAATTTGTTTATCATTTCAGAGAAAGACAAGCTGGGTGAATGCATGGCGATTATAGTAGCATAAAATGTTTATATTCATATTTTTTCTACGTTTATCATTTCAGAGAAAGACAAGCTGGGTGAATGTATGGCGATAATAGGAGACATGTATGACGTGAAATTCGACACAAAATATTACTGTGACAAACCTATCAACACGTATGACAATATGTTCCAGGGCAAAAAACCAAAAATTCCTTAGATACACGATTTTATAGACATCCTGTGATCTAGTTTACCATCTGATCATAGATAACTTTAAAATCCAAACAGTAAAATATTACAGTGTATTTGTGAATCTTCAGAAAACATGCTATGATGCTATAACAATCATATTACTTTCTCAAATATCATCACAAATACAATTCAGATAGAATGTTAAATTATTTTGCTCATTTAATATTTCTTGAAATTATTTGCAATTAGATAAGTTTAGGCCTATTTTGTACTAATAAAGAAATGTATTGTAGCAAATCTTATATTGTGTGTTTAGTTTATATGATCCCGACAAAAGGTTGAACATATCACATTATTTTATTCCATATTCAAAAGCTGTTTTACCCGATCTTCAACATTTTTATTTAATATTATTTTTCAGTGTGGTTTAAGTCCTTTTACAACACATGGCTGGTTATATATTATTTGTTGGTTTGGGTCAGCCTTCGAATTCGAGTAAAACCACCCGTATGTATATGGCTTTCTCACATAAAGCATTTGTGCACAATGGATTATAATTAACTTAAATGGAACACATACATGTGTTATTTAAATATATTGTTACGTAAATACATATATCAATTATAGAATGATATTTCCTCTCTCCATCTCTCTCTCTCTCTCTCTCTCTCTCTCTCTCTCTCTCTTTCTCTCTCTCTCTCTCTCTGTTTTTGAAGTCAAAAGTATATACTATGGTTAAATCTAAGAATACTTGTTTATCACTGTTTTTTTTTTAGTTTTTTTATTCAAAATGAACAAAGTTTATGTTATTGAGCACAAGTTTAAACTTGCATTATTAAAATAGGTTGTCTTGCTAACTCTATTAAAAGCAAAATGTTACTCTATTTACTGCCTTTGACAATAGCCATTCTTAGTATATCAAAACAATTATATAATGTTGATAGGTAGACTTGTACTAATGTGTTTATCTAAGGTTATTTTATTGCTAACAATGGAGTAGGTACCAGGAATACATAGCCTCATAAAGTGCAAACATCCTAACGAACATTATTGAGTAAGAGAGACTATTCAAATGGTTCTTTGTAACAGAAACTATTCATTATATCGTTATATACAACATTTTCATCATTTAAATACAATATTTTAAATTTGTAAAGATTTAAAGAAAAATGACATGCGCGCATGTAAACAGGTTTCGCTTTTATTTGGCTTCCAATTCACGCTTAGCTTTTATATTCCATACATTTTGTTCATTGGGCTTCTGCGTGTTTGCCTTTCTTTGCTTAACCTAAAGCTAATGTTTGTAAGGTAGTTCGCGGCGTTCCTATCGGATATTTTGACCATTGGCGCATATTATCAAACTTTTGTACACATATACTATGAAGTAGCAGCTGTCGTTTTATCATTGTTACTTTTATTAAAGTCCCGCAGAATCTCGTTAACAGCGCCGCCTAGCAATCAGTGTTTTTCGGATGATTTTCATCGGTTTTTTCCTTTTAAAATAGTCAATATTAATTGATTTTTTTTCTTTAAATTACATTTTAATATTTCTTATTTTATTTCCTGTGAATTTTGTATACTGTATTCATTACACTGCAGAATGACTGAATAAAAATAGGGGTTGTTCATGGCAGTTTTTTTATAAATTCGAATTCAAGTAACAAAAGAAACATTTAAAAACACATGACGTTTGCCTGCTACTTCGGACGGCGTCGTATTTTACGTTAGTATTATATGGCGTTTTCTTGACGTCCGAAATCACAAGCAAACGCCGTGTTTTTTTTTAAATGCTTCATTTTAATATTAATTCAAATCTATGAAAATAACTAGCGTGAACACCCCTTATTATTCGAACATATTTTAGTGAAATCAATAAAGTTTAACCAATATGAAATTCAAGAACTTGTGCTTGACCTTTTTTGCGCAATCAGCCGTGAATGTTCAAAACTCGTTGCTTTTAAATACGCGTTTATATCAACCCCGGCGTGATGATTAGATGTAAAGGTAACACAAATTGTATTTTATCTGCATGAAAGTTATTATCTTATCACAGGAAATAAAAAAGTAATTTAATAATGATATTAAAAACAATTTTGAATTAATATTGATTATTTTACCAGGAAAAAAACGGCGAAAATCGTCCGGAATACAAGTATCGCTTTGCGGCGCTGTTAACGAGATTCTGCGGAACTATATTAGTAAACAAAAAACAACGCTAAAACGAAAGCTAAGACTTCAAAGATCAATTGTACAGATTTTTGATAAATTATGCCAGATGTCAAAAACTCCGATAGGAACGTCATGAACTACCTTCATTGATCATATTGTGACATAGAAACAAACACATATTTTCCCTTGTCCACTAATAATTGACTTGACGCGAGAACGGCTGTCGCTCCGCCTACTGGCTACGTGACGTTGTTTGTCCAAGTAAATACAATTAATACAATATAGTGTTTACTTAGAGATTGTTATCATGTCTAAGAAAACTGATTATCAAACAAATGATATCGCTGGTTGGATTATCAATTTGTTTGATTGACAACCCGCGACAGGTCAGTTACAGGTATAACATCAGTGGTAATACATACAAAAATATTAATTTCCAAATTAAATATTCTAAAAGTGATTGTTTTATTTCTTAATGACATTTTAAAGCTTCATGAAAAAAAAACAAGATTGCAAAACCATGTTTAGCTGTTCGTGACAAGATATGAGATAATGATACTACGATGTTGAGAAAAAATATATAGTGCAGCTAAAATCATAAGGCAGTGCTTTTGACATTTGTTAAATAAAATACCTGATTTTGAGGGAAAAAAATTCGTATAGATCTCAAGCTCAAATGGGTTATCAACACATAACTTAAGTTTATATTACTCAGGATTAAACAAAAATGTACATGATCTTAAACTGGACATAGGAATCAAAACAGAAATTAAGTTTAAGTTACTCAGGATCAATCATGCATCAGAAAAATAAATTGTGTTTCAGGAACAATTAAATGAAAAAAATGTACATGATCTAAAACTGGAAATAGGAATCAAAACAGAACTTAAGTTTAAGTTACTCAGAATTAATCATGCATCAGTAAAATAAATTGTGTTTCTTGAACAATTAAATGAAAAAAATGTACATGATCTAAAACTGGACATAGGAATCAAAACAGAAATTAAGTTTAAGTTACTCAGGATCAATCATGCATCAGAAAAATAAATTGTGTTTCAGGAACAATTAAATGAAAAAAATGTACATGATCTAAAACTGGAAATAGGAATCAAAACAGAACTTAAGTTTATGTTACTCAGGATTAGCAATGCGCCATAAAGCTAGATTGTGTTTCTGAACAAATAAAAACAAAAAAGTCCATGGTCTAAAACTGGAATTAAGAATCAACACAGAACTTAAGCCTATGTTACTCAGATTTATACTTGCACCATTTAAATAGATTGTGGTTCTAGTAAATGTTTATTAAGGGAAATTTTCTTATATTAGAAAGTGATGCTACCATAGGAAATAAGAGCGGGTTCAATTAAACATTTAAAATACTAGCTTACATAATGTGTTTTCGTTCTTAGCTCGTCGTTTTGAAGGAAAAGCGATGAGCTGTTGTTATGACTCTGGCGTCGTTTCGTTGTCGTCGCCAGACGGTTACATGACTCAGGGTTTTTCTCTGTTTCTAAACAAATTATACTTCATAAGCATGTTCATATTATGTTATTCTATACAACGATAAATATAACTAACTTACATAAATTCCCATACTTTGGCTCTAAAACCTTAGGTTAAACCTTCTTGGTTAACTCAGGTGTGTTGTTTTTTTTTACATATTTTTTTTTCACTTTTTCAGTAATAGTATTAATTTTGTAAACTAATCACCATCATGTTTAAAAGGTTTACATCACTGACGTTGGATTACTTAATAGATTTGAAAAAAAAACGGACGTCTGCACCCGCTTGCGGTGCTCATGTAATTAACCAGGACTAATGGCATAATTAAGCAAATAAAGTAATGCGCATGAACCTCCTGGACCTACTCAAATTAATGGCAAGCTAAAAAGTCGTACATACGATAGTCTACTTCACATCAACCTGTCCAACTTATGTACTGTGGAGGCGCATTAGAAAATCCCGGACGTGGCTCCAACTGGAATATACCCTTTGGCCCCAGGGCCTTGGACCAAGCGTGATAACCAACGGAACAGCGAAACTCCTACTAGCATACGAAAATTATTGAGATACACTATAATGATCACGTTTTACTTCTTAGATAAATTATAGTCCATTTACTCCAAGCAAAACATTTGACTTACAGCATATTTCGACCATATCACAGTCTTCATCAACTTTGTGCTGGGTCATTCATGCATAGTATCACGTGACATAGGATTATCACGTGATACAAGGAGAGCATTGTACACCGGAGGCAACTCCGGTCCCTAGTCCCAGTTGAGTGATGGCCGTCGTTGTTTTATGACATTGCCTAATATGTATGTCCTCTGCTCTTCTTGTATCATGTGATCTTCCTATGTCACCAGATACTATGCACGCATGACCCAGCACAAAGCTGTTGAAGACTGTGTGATACGATCGAAATATTCTGTAAGTTATGGAATATAATTCATCTAAGATGTTTAATCAAGAACAAGAGAACAAACTTTATTGTTGTATGATTTATTTTGTGTATCATTTCAGAGAAAGACAAGTTGGGTGAATGCATGGCGATAATAGGCGAAATGTATAACGTGAATTTCAACACGAAAGATTACTGTGACGAACCTAAAAACAAGAATGATAATGTGTTGAACCAAACTTATCACCTGCATTTTCTCCCTACGAAAAACAAAAATGGATAATATCGCTTGTTTTTTATTCAATTGTTAGACAGTCTGATGCAATAACCAAGCAATAAGATGCACTTAATGACAAAAAAAATCAAATCCGCTATTTGAACAATCTGGAACTGTTTAAAAAAATCCATGATGGTCATTTTGGTAAATATATCAAAGAATCACTTTAAACAAAGACAGTAAAGATGTGCTTTAGAATTAAAGCCTTTGCTTTTATTGTGTTTGTTGTTTTGTCGTTTAAAGTATATCACAAATAATTTTTAATTTGTTTATTTTGTTAAGCAATGTAACGTTAGAAGCTCCTGTAGGCGCATTCCTTCTCTAGCGTCGTTAGAATAAAAACAGTTATTAAAACATACCTTACAGTCTGTGTTCAGTTTATAACATCCCTGACAAAATGTGAAACAAAATAATTATTTTATTTTTTTCCCTCCAATAAGTTTCTACGCCATTTTCACCGCATAAAAAGTTAAAAATTTTAAATGACATTTATGAAGATTGGGGACAATATTCTTACAAAAATGAATTTTGGTGTGTGTACTCTATAAAGTGTTAAAATATATAAACGAAACTGAATTTCTGGATTCGGGCTATGATATCATCCCTATTCATCTGAAGAAGTCAAAACTTGGCATGACAGTAGATAGGTATATTACGCAAATATAGGCTAATTGCACATTTAGATAATCCAAAAAGGCGACCAATATTCAAGATTGTCGCCACAAAATAATTTATTCCATATTTTTAAGCTAATTTAAATACCATGAAGAGAATAACATAAATTGTGGAGCGCGTGGTCCAGTGGTAGAGCACCGAACCCATGATCGGAGGGTCGTGGGTTCGGTCCTCTGCTACGGCTATGTGTGGTGTCCTTGAGCAAGGCACTTTTTCCGCATATGCTTTGTACTGGTACTACCCAGGAAGACTTCGAGCGTGATTTGTCTAAGTTGTAAGAACTTGTTTCACAATCGAAGTAAAATAAATAAGTTTAAAAAAAATAGCATAAATCTTGGTCAGTCATTAAACAGATACTTACATTACATATGTAAACTTTCAATGGTATTTCAAAACAAAACCAATATGGCAGTTTTAATCGGAGACACCATTTATTCCATTTTTGTAACAATTTAACATTAAGAATAATATAACACTTAGCCAGTACTTTAGCAGATATATACATAATATATTATACACTTGAACTCTCAATGGTGCTCTTACAAATCCATCATGGCTTCAAAAAGTCAATATGATTGCCAAAATACCAGTTTGTAAGATAATACGTTGAATGCAAATACATTTTACTTGCATAGTAACTAAATTTCATTTTGTTTCTATTACTATTATTAATTTGTATAATTGGGATGGACTGAATTCTCCTTTGCAAAAACGACACTCATAACTACTTTCCAGGCTGTTTATGAGCTGCATATATTCCTTTTACAACGACTGTAGCATGTGTATCGCACCACCTTCAATATATGCGCTGGAGCTAGATCATTTGTAGTTGTCACTGGGAATAGTCTGTCCCCCTCTACTTCCCATACCCAGTCCAGTGGTCTCAGTTAAGTTAAATCCTCTTTCCAGTCCTGTACTTGCAGGTACACTGGCAAACTATGCTGCATCTGAGGTTGGAGGCGGTTGTTTTGGATCAACGAAAATTGTACTTTTCGCTACCTGCAAACTTACTAATTCGTAAACTGTGGTCGTCACCTTTACAAAGTTACACGAGAGATTTTTCTCCATATTGTATTATATTCTCCTTTGACATCTCCATTAGTGGCCTACGAACACAGAAGCAGCAAGGCGAAACGTTTTATTCTTTTCAAATTCTTTCAATAAACCCCTTTTCCAAAGCCATAAATTATACACCTTAGAAGTGGTATCGCATCCAAGAATAGCATACAGGAATAAAGTGTTCCTACACACGTCTCCAAGGTGTTGCTGCAGTCGGTGAATGTCCCATGACAATCCTTCCCGATTTAACCTAGGTCTTGGTTGAAAAAGCACTGACAAAGATTGTTGCGATGCACAGTAACGAGGTTGTACACTCAACAACTTTGAAAACGCACCAGTCATATTTTGATGATATTAATACAGAAGACGATATTAAAATTTCATGAAATTTGGAACAAATGATAATCAATATTACATACATCATCTGTATAAATTTTATTCTAATACATAACAATTTGACGTAATTTACGAAACTTACAATGTCAATAGGTCAAAACACTAAGCTCACAAAATTCAATATCGTGTATATGAACCATTAGCTGCAAGACATGCTGTGCATCAGCGCCTCATAGACAATATCACTGTGGCAATTCGATGCTATGGGGTATTAACCCATTCTTGTAAGAGGACACGGCGAAGCTCACGCACTTCGGCGGGTGGTGGAGCACGAAAAGGAACGCAACGACCAAGCTCGTCCCAGACATGTTCAATGGGAGCCATGTCTGTGGAAAGCGAAGGCCATTTAAAGCAAGCGATGTTATTTTGTTGGAGACAATTTGTGGTACGTCTGGCACGATGCGCAGGCGCATTATCATGTTAAAGTAAAGATCCGCCACGAGGAAAGTGACGGCCTACAAAAGGAACATAAACAGGACGGAGCACGTCATCAATGTACGACTGTGCATTAACATTTCGTTGAAACACAACGAACATTGTTTTGTGGAATGAGTTATCCCAGCCCATACGTGAACACTACCACCACCCCACCTGTTATGCTTTAGAACACAACTAAGGAAAAACGTTCACTGCGTGTCCGACAAATGCGGGTGCGTCCATTATTAAACTTGGAATCGTCTGAAATACAACACGACCCCATTAACTCTGTGTGAAACGCTGATGCCTCCTCGCCCAATTTACACGTACACGTTTATGTATGTCGGTCAATGCAGCAACTTTCTTTGGTCTTCTACACCGTAAACCAACACCACGAAGCCTTCTCCTTACAGTAATTGGATGGATTGGGCGCCTGAAAGCAAAAACAAAAAGAACAAAAGTTGTGGAAATGGACAGAAAGTAAGAATCATATTTTAAAACAAAGCGAGTAGAATCTATAATGTTTTACATGTTACATTGCCGCCTTCCTAGCATTCTTCTAGTTGTAATGGATGATAGCCAAAAGCTGTATCTTCGGTGCAGAATCAGCATAGTGGCATCCTGTCTTCTGGTCGTAACACGGCGTTGACCCGTTCTAGGTCGATCTTTCATGCTCTCAGTTTGCATATAACGTGCTTGCAACTTTACAGTTGTTGAGTGATGACAATTGAAATGCCTTGCCACCGCCCGAGAGTCGTGGCATAATATCCGTTGTGTCAGTTCAAGTGGAAATGATGTTTCTCGTGTTAAATTCGACCGTGTACATGCTCCATGTTGAAAAAGACTGTTTGCCCGATTGACCCTTGCAACACTTGCAAAAAGTGATAAAACGTACAAAGCCGCGTAAATGACTATACCGATGAAAAAATGTGTGCGCACACTGTGGAAATAGTTAGGTTACCTAGTACAAAGATGCTATTTATTATTTCATTTTCTCGCTTATCAGGTCAATATGAGACACCTCAGAAGGAATAAGTGACTGGAGAGCCATATGAATAAGTCCATGTCCCCATAATATCTTCTAGCTACAGCCTTTCCCGTAAGTATAAGATACACTGATTTTTCGGTATATAACTGTTGCGAGCATTTCCTGGAATCAAGTTATAATAAATAATGAGTAATATGCCCAATAGCACACAAAAAGCTCATTTCTTTATGAAAACCCATAATACTCACTGTTGGAGGGTTCTACACTTACAATCATTAAGCCATATACCATGGAGGTTGATCGAATATTATCACAGGAGTCACATTATACTGCTTTGCGAGATTACTGACCTAAAGTAGCATTGAAAATATGCGTGTAAAGTCACTTGGGTTGAGATCGATCATGGTCATAATTCAACTGAGGACTGACTGGAATATTCACCATGGGTACTAATCATTTGCAAGGCAATAAACTCTCGACAGCCATGTCGTTTTCCATAGGAAATGTTTTCTATAACGTCAGAAACCTTGAAACTTCAAATAAATGTTCTTAACAGATGTATCCCTCTACTGATACACGTAACATACTGATACAAGTAACATACTGATACACGACTGAAACATGTAACATACTGATACACGTGACATACAGATACACGTGATATACTGATAAACGTAAAACGCTGATACATACAGATACACTTGACAAACTGATAAACGTGAAATACTCATACACGTGATATACTGATTCACGTGACATATACATACATACTGATACACGTGGCATACTGATACACGTGACATACTGTTACACGTGACATACTCATACACGTGACATACTGATTGACGTGACATACTGATACATACTGATACACGTGACATACTGATAAACGTAACATACTGATACACGACTGAAACACGTTACATACTGATACACGTAACATACTGATACACGTGACATACTCATACACGTGACATACTGATTCACGTGACATATTGATACATACTGATACACGTGACATACTGATACAGTTGACATACTGATACACGTGGTAAACTGATTCACGTGATAAACCGATACATACTAATACAAGTGACATACTGTTACACGTGACATACTGATACACGTGGCACACCGATGCACGCAGCATACAGATACAGGTGACATACTGATACATACGGATACACGTGACATACTGATACACGTGATATAATATAATGATACACGTAACATGCAGATACACGTGACATACTGATACATACGGATACACATGACATACTGATACACGTGACATACTGATACACATGACATACTGATACATGTGACATACTGATACACGTGACATACTGATACGCGTGACATATACATACGCGTGACATACTGATACATACTGATATACGTGAAATACTTGTACACGTGACATAATGATACACGTTACATGCTGATACACATGGCATACTGATAAACGAGACATATGGATACATGTGACATACTGATACATACTGATACACGTGACATACTTATATACGAGATATACTGATATACGTGACATACTGATACAAGTGACATATTGATACATACTGATACACGTGACATTGATCAGCGTGAAATACTGATACACGTGACACAATGATACATACTTATACACGATACATACTGATACACGTGATATATTGATATACATGACATTCTGATATATACGAATACACGTACCATACTTATACACGTGACATATTGATACACGTGACATACTGATATATATACGGATACACGTGACAAACTGATAAACGTGACATACATATACACGTGACAAACTGATACACTTGACATACTGATACACGTGTCATATTGATACACGTGACATACTGATACACCTAACAAACGGATACACGTGACGTAATGATACATTTGACGAACTGATACAAGTGAAATACTTATACTTTTGACATACTGATACACGTGACATACTGATACATACGGATACATGTGACATACTGATACATGTGACATACTGATACACGTGACAAATTGTTTCACGTAACGTACAGATACACGAGTAATACTGATAGGCGTGACATACTGATATACGTGACATACTGATACATACTGATACACGTGACATACTGATAGGAGTGACATAATGATAGAGACGGATACACGTAACATACTGATACACATGACATATAGATACACGTGACATACTGATATATACTGATACACGTGACATACTGATAGGAGTGACATAATGATACAGACGGATACACGTAACATACTGATACACATGACATATAGATACACGTGACATACTGATATATACGGATACACGTGACATACTGATACACGTGTCATATGCATACAAGTGACATACTGATACAACTATCAAATTAATATACGTGACGTAATGATACATTTGACAAACTGATACAAGTGACATACTGATACACGTGACATACTGATACATACGGATGCATGTGACATATTGATACACGTGACATACTGATACACGTTACAAACTGATACACGTAACGTACAGATACACGTGACACACTGATACACGTAACGTACAGATACACGTGACACACTGATACACGTGACATACTGAAACACGAGACATACTGATACATACGGATGCATGTGACATATTGATACACGTGACATACTGATACACGTTACAAACTGATACACGTAACGTACATATACACGTGACACACTGATACACGTAACTTACAGATACACGTGACACACTGATACACGTGACATACTGAAACAAGTATCATATGGATACACGTGACATACTGATACACCTAATATACTGATACATGTGACATAATGATACAAGTGACATACTGATACATGTGCTAAATTAATACACGTGACATACTTATACACATGACATACTGATACACATGATATACTGATATAGCTATCATACTGATACACGTAACATACTGATACATACTGATACACGTGATTTACTGCTACTCCTAACATACTAATACACGTGACATACTGATACACGTAACATACATACACATACACGTGACATACTGATACACGTATCATACTGATACAAGTAACATACAGATACACGTGATATACAGATAAACGTAAAATCCTGATACACGTGAGCTACTGATACGAGTGGCATACTGATACACGTGACATACTGATACACGTGACCTACTGATACAGGTGACATACTGATACACCTGACATATTGATACACGTTACATACATATACACGTGACATACTGATACACGTGGCAGATTGATATACGTGACATACTGATACACGTGACCTACTGATACTAGTAGCATACTGATACACGTGACATATTGTGACACGTGATATACTGATACATATGACATACTGATACACGTGGCACACTGATACACGTGACATAATGATACACGTTACATACTTATGCACGTGACATACTGATATACGTGACATACTGATACACGTGACATACTGTTACATGTGACATACTGTTACACCTGACATATTGATACACGTGACATACTGATACACCTGACATACTGATACAGGTAGCATACTGATATACGTGACATACTGATACACGTGAAATACAGATAAATGTAAAATGAAGATAAAGTGACCTACTAATACACGTGGCATACTGATACACGTGACATACAGATACAGGTAACATAGTGATACACGTGGTATACAGATATACGGTGCATACTGGTACAAGTAACCTACTGATACCCGTAACATACTTATACACGTGACATACTGATACACGTGATCTACATATACACGTGGCACAATGATACACGTGACATACTGCTGCATCAGACATTTTAATACACATAACAAACTGATACACGTGTCATACTGATACATATGGCACATTGATACACGTGACAAACTGATACACGTGAGCTACTGATACACGTATCTTACTAATACACGTATCATACTGATACACGTAACATACTGATACACGTGACATTCTGATACACGTGGTTACTGATACACGTGACATACTGATACATGTGACATATTGATACACGTAGTATACTGATACACGTGACATACTGATACACGTGACATACTGATAAACGACGTTTACTGATACACGTGACATACTGATACACGTGACTTACTGATACACGTAGCATACTGATACACGTAACATACTGATACACGTGACATACTGATACACGTAACATACTGATACACCTGATACACGTAACATACTGATACACGTGACATACTGATACACGTAACATACTGATACACGTGACATACTGATACACGTAACATACTGATACACGTGGCATTCTGATACAAAAACATACTAATACACCTGATACACGTAACCAACTGATGCACGTGACATACTGATATTCGTAGCATACTGATACACGTAGCGTACTGATACACGTGACATACTGCTACACCTGACACACTGATTCTGATACACGTGTCATACTGATACAAGTGACCTACTGATACACGTGACATACTGTATACACGATACACACTGATACACGTAACATACTGATATACGTAACCTACTGATAAACGTGGCACACTGATACACGTAACATACTGAAACAAGTGACATACTGATAGATACTGATACACGTGACATACTGATACACGTGGCACACTGTTACACGTAACCTACTGATACACGTAACATACTGTTACACGTGACACACTGATACACGTAACATACTGATATACGTAACCTACTGATACACGTGACATACTGATACACGTAACACACTGCTATCCCAGATGTTACCACGTGACAGTACAATATGCAGAAGTGCAATGGATCCAATACCTTTCATAAATACAAGAAGACGTCTTAAATAGCAAAGGAAATGAATATAGTATAAATTTCAACGATAAAAACAAACAACCTACAAAATATTCCGCATGACGATGACGTTGAGAAAATCCGAATATCTATCGCTGCAACTTCCTTCGTCTGCCGCTTTGAACTCACGGTTTATTTATTTAATTTTTCTTTACTCTTTTGATTATTTTCTTTCAGATTGAGGTATAGAATAAAAACATTGCTTTATAGTGTTTTGTACAATATGGGAATGTATTATACTCGTACGTATTGTGGTGAAAATCATATTGGACTCGGTGCCTATGATATAATATGATATGATATGATATGATACGATACGATACGATACGATACGATACGATAAAATATAATATAATATTATATAATATAATATAATATAATATAATATAATATAATATAATATAATATAACCTTATAATATCTCACTTGGACTTTGCCAAATACAGTAGAAGTTCGAAGGCTCGAACTCGAAGCGACTAGTTCGAGCCAAGAATTGTTCAACATCATACCATACATGTACACACATCGAAATAGGAATCGGCCGTGATCAGATAAGTGGTTTGAGCTATATGTGATATTTCAGCCATCCGTGTTCGAGCCAACGAAGTTCTACTGTAGACTTGAATGTGATACATGCACATGGCGCCAATTATTTCTGGTCGGCAATTATTTGCTGACTGGCTTGAGTTTTATTCTCCGATACAAATATAAATAACATAATTGTTTTTATATGCAGATTTATGATCGAAGCATAGAGGAGTTGGTTTGTTTTTGTTATGTGTTTGTTTGTTGTTACTGGACAGCGTGGGTTTGGTCGTTTGTGGATACTACAATACGCGATAGAAATTATTTTGAAATTCAATTTATATGATAATGTCATGAAATTTTGTTCAATGGAACTTCATACGTAATTTGAAAAAAAAAGAGATTAAAATATAGCTTAGACATACCAGTACCATACCAGTAAAATTGTGTCCGCATCATATCTCCTTTATTGTATGACCCATGATTACCAAATTTCTTGGGAAGTAGGTGTGTCACATACCACAAGTAAATTAAGTGAATGTATGTCCCCCGCTTTTTCAAAAGATTTGATTAAGGCATTCTTAAGTTATTGCACGGAAACCAAAATGTGAAAGACGGACTGACGGACATTCTATAACATGTATAATAGGAAATACCTGTTCTATGTGTCCGTCTCGTATTAGTGTTATCTTGTCTAAATATAGTAACATGTAATACAACCGAATATCTTATGACAGATATGCAGACCTTACCATACCATTTATTAATACTATATTTTTCATGAGCATTCATTTCGTATGGAATAAATACATTATATGACTGACTTGCCAAGCAGAATATAATTTCGATTTGCCCAAGATTAATTATAAAATAAATATAAAAAAATCTGAATGAACGTAAGATCCTTCTTTTTACATTTCCCAGGCAAAATATACATACACCTTTTATTTTCATGATCATGCCAATAAGAAAAGTAAACGTATTTCCCAATGTATAACACTTTGTGTAGGAAAACCAACAACTTTTCTCTACATATTCCCCGTCATTTCAATAACATATATTTTGGTGTCATGCGTTTTGATTCTTTGTACCATGTCCCTCTTATGTGTTTGCGTAAAGCAATAAACGTAGTATCTCAGTGAAAAAAGCGCAGTATAAATGTTATATTTAAAATAAATACAAAGAATCGCATGGTCATTAGTAGATAACGTACGGCTTGGTATATCATACCAGACAAAATGATATTTAACCTGAGTGAAACATGAAACGTAATCACCATTCTAAAAATAGACAGCAAGTAAAAACTGCTTGACGACATTCGAACTCCTTCTAAAATGAAAGAAATTCTACAATATGTAATCCAGTACAACGGATCAAATTGAAATCAAAATATAATCACGTGACTCAGTTGATAAGTCACAAAATAAGTTGCTATTTTCAGCGGGAAATCTATTTTGTGTAATCAAGACGCGTAGCCCAAACAAGAGAATCCCTCTTCAATATATTTTTAGGTTGGTTAAATAGATATCTGTATGGTAATACGGGGTCTGTGGGCATATATAGGCATCATATTTTCTTATATTGAAAAGAAAATCAGTTATTCTCCCTTTAAAGGGGTTTGATGTGTTTTCACTTAACACTATTTATGAAACATAGATCTACATGACGTAAACACAAAATAAAATACTCCATTATATATTCGTAATTCCATTGCTGTTTTGGAAAGGGATATAACTCTTATTAATAGTTAAAGGCATCAATTTTGTGGGTAACTACGACCAAACGTTTTAACTATTTTTGTACTTCATAAGCTTTTACCGGAATGATAGAAATGTATCAAAGGAAATATCAACTTGTATCTTTAAGCTTTTCTACTCATTTTTTTCAAAACAAGCATCGAGACTAGATGTATGAAGACTGTCAATTATTTCTTAAAAACTCGGATAATACAGGTGAAAAATATTAAGAGATTAATATGTTCGTATGGTTAAACGTCAGTTTATAATATAAAAACTAATTAATTTGATAGAGAATTAGTTCTTTCAGCGAAAGGTTCCGAATTCGAGTTTGTGTAGCTGCATATAGTCTAGTCCTAAACGTGGGTCTGTGACTTATGTAAAATATTATATATATTCCAAGAAATACTGTTATCGGGTCTTTATGATATTCGTGAAAATGAATTCAAATAAATGAGAAAATATGTCGAAGTGTCTGCATAACCTGCAGAACAAACATGTGTCAGCAGTATGGCTAAGTCAGTCGCTAGAGCATTCATCCAAAAAAGTTTGAGACCTGAACTGCCTGCATATTTTTCTTGTCCCGATACGTGTTATTCTCATTTTCACAGGTAAAAATGCCACATATGTTGAACATATGTTTTATATGTGATTTGATTAACATGCGTTTCAAATCATACGTTTAACATACGTAAATTAACATATGATAATCAGAAACGCATGTTATATATACGTTAACAGAAACATATGTTTAACGCATGTTAAATGTACGTTTGTCATACGTGTTTCGATTCATATGACATTTTAATATTGCGCTAGCTTCTCCCACAACACATGGTACACGCTATTTTTTGGAAATATCACTAGCAGAGCAAAATACATGTTTGACTATTAAAAACGCATGTAAAACACACGTTAACGTAAACTTATGTTTAACGTATATTAACATACGTTTGCCATGTGTTTCGATTATATTTGTTTTAACATATTTATGTTAAAAACCATATACTAATTATTGCGCTAAAATCTCACACAATGCATGGAACATACTGTTTTAGGGAATATAAGTTAATCAACATTACGAGAACTACTAACAAAACTGTAGAACGTTAGCATCTCGGGTTGTCAAATGTAAACAAACGAAATTGACATAGTTTAAACATTTAATATTAAACTGTATTATACAATATTTACACGCTCTTGTCACTGTATTATACAATATATACACGCTCTTGTAACGTTTTAATACCACAAAAAAAAATAGAATGAATCTATTTCAAGTATTAGGATTTCTTTCTCTCAGTACAAACAAAGACGATGAAGTTACGTATAGTTTTTTAAAAATCAACATTAGGATTCTGGACAAAACGAAATGGATATCTGAAAAGAAAAAAAAAGAACATGCGTTTAAGATTAAGATATCAGATAAATGTATAAGATATAAGACACGAGCATGATAGAAGTTGTAATAAAAAGGGTTAAACTTCAGTCAACCAAGATAATTGAAATAATGTGTTTGGTAATGGGTCACTACGGCTGCAAAATGCAAAATACAGACATATAATTAGGTCAAAGAAATAAACAAGTTCTTTGAAAACAAGAAACACAACCAAAAAAGAAATTGATGGACTTGTTTTTTCCCTGAAATGTTCACAATAGGTTGAAGAATGATTTCAACAGTTTTAACAAAATAGACTGATATTCAATGGGTTCAAAGATCCAAAAGACTCAGAAAATATATATCAACAAAGTGGATATTTATGTTATACATGGCATGCGTTTATGTACAGTCAAACCTGTGTTAGCAGTCACCTCTATTAAGCAACCACTTGTCATAAACAGCCACATATTCTTTTACCATTTTCAAAAGTATAGTTGCAACCAACCTGTATTAAGCTGCCACCTGCCTTAATGGGTCAGTTTTGCTCGTTCCCTTGAGCGGCTGCTTAACCCAGGTTTGACTGTTTATACATGTATTGATTTAAACGACATTCAATGTTCTAATTTGGCATTATGTTATATATATAAACAAAATTGTGTTGACGATGAAATTCAGATTCTTTTTTCATGTTACTTTTATTCCGATTTAAGACGTCCATTGTTCATTTAATACCAAAAATGCAATACAGATTTCGATAGAATACCGATTAAAGATTGTTCAGATGAATTATGTTATAGTCAACGTTCCCGAGCTACAGCCTTGCTACAACTTGCTACAACTGTTCCGTAGAAGAAAAATTATTTTATTAGAAGTTATACTTATTCACATTTTGATATTTTAAATGTAACTCTTATTAATAAAACTATAGGTTAACCTGTAAATAGTCATATGTGTGTTATTATGTTTGTCTCATAAGCCATTACTGGCTGGATGTTATAAACATGATTTTTTTTTAATTTATGCAAGTCGCAAAATTAAACATAGGATAACATATTAATATTAAAGATGCCGTGTGTAGTATTGTAATGAGATGAAGGGTTTCAAGATTCATGACACATTCAAGATGAATATGGTGATTCTTGGAAAGATAGCATAATATGTGCGTGTGTGTTGTGTGCGTGTGTGTTGCGTGCGTGCGTGTGTGTGTGTGTGTGTGTGTTTTCATTGAAATACAACATTCTCTAATGAACATTATTCTCTTGAATCTAAATTTAATTACGTAATATTTATTCTGATACCTTCTTTTTAGAATTAGTGTCTGAATGTGACACAGGAAGCCTGATTGAGTGTTTAAAGGGACTGTTTCAACATCACATATATACCACAGCTGGTACGATCGGTATATTACAGCTCGGTCTAAACGTTTTATGTGAGAAAGTTTGCAAATCACTTGCGTAACGACAATGTTTCGTCTCAGATTCAATCTGGGGACTTCCTCCATCAAACAAAACTTTATAAACTATGTACTATATAACCCTGCAATGTGTTGGAAATGGTGTTTAACACAGTTAATAAAGAATCTGACCAACCCTGTCAATGCATCCATTAAAACTTTCGTAGCCTTTTCCCCAACCGATCTTTAATCCACAGCGACTTCTTGCGACACTTCCTAAAAAAGTAATATTTCATATGAATAATTCCGTAAAAACACAGAATGCAAAAAGCAACCGAAAACAAGGACCATAACTCTGATATTGGGTGTTAATATACCTGATTCGGGAGCCATGAGGTTCTGGGACAGACTAGATCATCATGGTTGTGACGTTATTGTAACAGTATTCACTGTCTTCATTAATGCCAAGAGACCGATAAGAACAAGAGCAGCTGACCTTTAATTTAACATATATACTTCATTGTATTACAACCCTTCGGAAGATTTTTATATTTTCGTTTTGGTAAACAACCAACTGCACAGGGAAACGCGGTGTGCATGAATAGTAGAACCCTGGACTTTAAATATCCCTTCTCAAGATCTACATTTAATCGGGTTTTTCTTCGATCATATTGCCACAATAACGAAATCTAAGTTGCAAGTCAATTTACTTTAAATCTCCAACCACCATATCAAAGCCGCAAGATGGCTCAGAGACAGGAGTAACACAATTCATTTCATGATTCAAATCAGAGAACAGTTTTTCAAAATTTCACAGTCATCAATGCATTATTGTTGTTATCATTTTGTATACCGCTCTAGAATATTGTTAATACATTTAAATGTCAAACAAATAATTTCCAAAAAGTGGTTGTTACTTGCATGAAAAAAAAAGTTCAACTGCCAAAAAGATTGAATTTCGAGGGAAATACACTCTATACACGTGGATCTGTGTTAATTCATCATCTGCATATAGCCTAATTTAGCGTTGTAATTTTGATAGTCTCCTCTTACAAATATTTACTACCTTGGCAATAAAAGTTAAAGTTTTAAACGTTAGTTATAATTGTAGCTTGTTAAGACGGATAAATGAATATTCTCAGAGATAAAAATAGATCATTAAAGAAGACACTTATTTATTCGTATGTGTATCAATTTACGTGAAAGGCTAAAACGTGCTAAATAAATTAATGAAATTATTCAAAAAGGGCAGTTGAGTGGTCGTTATAAACATAGAAAAATACATAGTTCAATTGTAAAAAATAATACTTTTTTAAACAGATTACCATATAAAGTTCTGCTAGCTGTCCTCCCGTTCTGTTTTATTTTCATAACGTTTCTATGCAACGAAAACGTCGCATCATTCCACCCAGCAAACTACAAAAGCGACAACATTTGTTTTAAAGGGATTATATTGGCCAGTAACACAAACACGCTGTTAATCCAGACTTTTCCTGTATGCAGTGTGCACAAAATAATGCTTATATATTGACGTATAACTTTTATTTACTTGAAAGTTATCAAATTAATAGTAATTGAATATTGGCCAAAACTTAAATACGTCCCGCAATAAAGTATTGCGCAATGTTTACATTGAACTCCGTAAAGCCTCGAAAACGAAATCGGGAACGAGTCTTCACGATGTTATCCGATGATTGATCGGAAACACGAAGTGGTTCGTTGAAAATGGTGAATGTAAACAAAAACAAAAACGTTGTTTCAGAAACCCGATGTTTGTAATAAAGAGGTTATGCAATTAGACACTTTAGATGCGTGTATCTCTAAGTTATAAGTGTATCTTCATGCTGGGTGTGTGTATTTAGGACAGGGAATTGACGGTAATATGCCAATATAATCCCTTTAAAAACAAGCATGGTTAAACATTTCAGATCTTCGTCTACATATGAAAAGTTGATTATCAAAATAAAAATATTCCCTTCTTAATGCTAACCGACAGGCAACAATGAGGACCGAAAACAAGACTTAGTGATGTCAATACAATATGCGTAAAGTAATGAATAATCAGATTTTGAATAATGTGTACTTTTAAGAATGGATAATATAGTCCTTCTGTACTATGAGAAAAAACACTCTTAAACATATAATGAACGGAACAGCCAACCCGCCAATTTTGTGTTTTAAATATCTTCGTCAAAATATTAACTAGCATTATCAAGATTTGCATAAAACATTAACATACAGCTGTTTATTTACTAGTATTTGACATGGCAATGCTCTTTCTAATTCAAGTCTAAATTTCAAGGAAATTGTTTTGATACTTTTTGAGAAAATACATAAAATGCCAGGTACATAAAATGTCAGGTACATAAAATGTCAGGTACATAAAATGTCAGGTGGCGGGTTAGCTGTTCCGTTCAGTATATACCTATGTGGAAAACAATTCGAGGTGGAAGAATCAGATGTTAGTATATTTAGAACACATATCCAAATTCAACTGTAGTCAAGGGGCATTCAATATATTCTGTTACTGGTCTTCGGATATTTAACATTGTTTCTACGGAAGGTCATTAGTGACAAAATTTATTGAATACTCTTCGTAGTGAAACTGAGCGTTCTACTTACATTATTAATTGAACCGAGACGAACTTTTTTCAGCTTTCCGTGTCCATTGCTTAGTCCGAATGTGGTTGAGTGCGCATTGGCTGCTACCAATATTGACGATTCCAAATCACAATCTCCATTGAAAATTAATGCTTGAAGTTTGTTTCTTGATTGCGGCAAGTTTTTGAATTTATATCTCATTGTTATATCTAAATGTCCTTTGATTTCCACATTAGCGAATCTCGGAATAATCAAGGCGCTATTGCCGTTAAAACATGCACTCCCTCTCTCCAGAGAAATGTTAACACTGTCAACGTGGACTCCGCTACCAGATGAATCCGTCATGCCAGCGGAAAAGTCCATTTCCAGTTCTTTTCTACAAACTATGATAAATACATAATTACCATAGCTACAATTGGAACGTTTGAAGATGAACAAAGACTGATTATTTTGTCCTTAACAATTTTTAGACCATGCCTTTTAGTTAAACACAACAGAATATGATACACTTAATAAGAAGTATAGTACGGACTGTATGTCAGTCTGGTCTATTGCAAAGTCAAGTCACACAGTAATTTGATATATTCGATTTTCCTCATAATACTATACAACAAGAATAGTTTTGTTTTATTCTGATTTATATCTAAACCGTTCAAACGGTCTGAACGACAAAGCACATCTTCTAAATATATATATCAGTTATTACCACAATTTCAACCAACATCAGTTTTCCAGAGAAGTGCAATTATTTGATATCAAGTTAATATAAATTTCTTCAGAAGCTGGTAAGAAAACGATATATTCACACAGTCTACCACACATGAACTTTTTAGCAATTATCAAAATTTAAACGTTCAAATGTCTGAAAAAATAAAAGATTTTATGCAGACTAAGTAGTGCTCGACTCGAAATTTGAAATGTATTTGAAATTCAACTTCCAACCGGCATAGATTTAAAAAAAAAATCATTGGCTGAAGAAGTAGGTCAACAACTACAAACTGTCGTGACATTCTCCATTTTGCGAAATCTGAGGAAGTAGGTCAAAAACTACTAACTGTCGTGACATTCTCTGTTTTGCAAAATCTGAGGAAGTAGGTCAACAACTACAAACTGTCGTGACATTCGCCATTTTGCAAAATCTGAGGAAGTAAGTCAACAACTACTAACTGTCGTGACATTCTCCATTTTGCAAAATCTGAGGAAGTAGGTCAACAACTACTTACTGTCATGACATTCTCCATTTTGCAAAATCTGACGAAGTAGGTCAACAACTACTAACTGTCGTGACATTCTCCATTTTGCAAAATCTGAGGAAGTAGGTCAACAACTAGTAAATGTCGTGACATTCTCTATTTTGCAAAATCTGAGGAAGTAGGTCAACAACTACTAACTGTCGTGACATTCTCCATTTTGCAAAATCTGAGGAAGTAGGTCAACAACTGCTAACTGTCGTGACACTCTCTATTTTGCAAAATCTGAGGAAGTAGGTCAACTAATACTTACTGTCGTGACATTCTCTATTTTGCAAAATCTGAGCGAATACATTGGCTGAGAAAAAAGGACAGCATCTAAATTATAATAGGTGAGGAAAATCTATAAAAACCTCTTTTTGGTATTTTTGATGCTTCACCATAGGTTTCGCAGCCGCAGTGTTTAGAGGCAAATATTGTCCCTCTTGCACAATGCATATCAATATAGCCATGGCCATTTAATTTTTGTTTAAATCTCTTCTCGTCACCCAGGAACGGGATTTTGTCACACGCTGAAATATATAAATTATAAGTAATAACGAATAAATCAGAATATATAATTATAAACACGACAAGAGGTGTCAAGCATGTAGCGCTCAAATAATACATCCACCGATATATAACATAGTCATGATAATTAAAGGTACAATATAAAATAAGAAGTGAAAACAGATACGGGCCATTGCATTAAAACAAATATATATATATATTAATTATTTTATTTATGTGCGTCTGTCCACAAGTGATAACGTTAAACATTTCACACCAGAACTGCGTTTGTCAACAAGTGATAAAATTAAACCTCTCTCACCAAAACTGCGTCTATCCACAAGAGATAAAGTTAAACCTCTCTCACCAAAACTGCGTCTGTCCACACGTTATAAAGTTAAACCACTCGCACCAAAACTGCGTCTGTCCACAAGTGATAAAGTTAACCCTCTATCACCAGAACTGCGTCTGTCCTCAAGTGATAAAGTTAAACCTCTCACACCAGAACTGCGTCTGTCCACAAGTGATAAAGTTATACCTCTCACACCAGAACTGCGTCTATCCACAAGAGATAAAGTTAAACCTCTCTCACCAAAACTGCGTCTGTCCACACGTTATAAAGTTAAACCACTCGCACCAAAACTGCGTCTGTCCCCAAGTGAGAAAGTTAAACCTCTCACACCAAAACTGCGTCTGTTCCCAAGTGAGAAAGTTAAACCTCTCACACCAGAACTGCGTCTGTTCACACGTTATAAAGTTAAACCTCTCACACCAGAACTGCGTCTGTCCACAAGTGATAAAGTTAAACCTCTATCACCAGAACTGAGTCTGTGCTCAAGAAATAAAGTTAAACCACTCTCACCAGAACTGCGCCTGTCCACAAGAGATAAAGTTAAACCTCTCACACCAAAACTGCGTCTGTCCCCAAGTGAGAAAGTTAAACCTCTCACACCAGAACTGCGTCTGTTCACACGTTATAAAGTTAAACCTCTCACACCAGAACTGCGTCTGTCCACAAGTGATAAAGTCTGTCCACAAGAGATAAAGTTAAACCTCTCTCACCAGAACTGCGTCTGTCCACAAGAGATAAAGTTAAACCTCTCACACAAAATCTGCGTCTGTCCACAAGTGAAAAAGTTAAACCTCTCACACTAGAACTGCGTCAGTTCACACGTTATAAAGTTAAACCTCTCACACCAGAACTGCGTCTGCCCACAAGAGATAAAGTTACACCTCTCCCACTAAAACTGCGTCTGTCCACAAGTGCTAAAATTAAACCTCTCACACCAGAACTGCGTCTGTCCTCAAGTGATAAAGTTAAACCTCTTACACCATAACTGCGTCTGTCCTCCAGTGATAAAGTTCAAACTCTCACACCAGAACAGAGTCTGTCCTCAAAAGAGAAAGTAAAACCTCTCACACCAGAACTCCGTCTGTCTACAAGTGAAAAAGGTAAACCTCTCACACAAGAACTGCGTCTGTCCTCAAGAGATAAAGTTAAACCTCTCACACCAGACCTGCGTCTGTCAACAAGTGAAAAGGTTAAAGCTTTCACACCAGAACTGCGTCTGTCGATAAGCGATAAATTTAAACCTCTCACACCAGACCTTCTTCTGTCCACAAGTGAAAAAGTTAAACCTCTCACGCCAGATGCACAGTCTTTAATCAGTTGTTTCTTATCACTGGTTATTAATATATGTAATGTTGTTTTGTATATCTTGTCTTTGTTAATCAGATGGTAAATACAATTGTTTGTGCTACTAAGTTCATGATCAGACAAGCGATGTTATCTCTTTAAGCAGACTAATTTTCATATTAATCAGGGACCGATTTCAACCTGAGATTTTCCTCAACTCATTATTATCAATTTTCCAAAAGGAATACTTTAACTCATGACACATTAAATGGCCACGCATATTTGAAGCCGGACAAGTCTTTACTCATTTGTAAAATATAAAATGCAATTTGGTTAATGTAATCATGTTTCACCATTTAGGAAATTACCAAATTGATGGTAAGTAGCCATAAGTAAGGACGCAGCTCTCCTGACTGGGTTCGTTAAAAAACAATGTTGGGAAAAAAACATCTGAGCACGTTTATTGGTCAGTTACTTCAACTTAAAGTTTGAACCACGTGACTGTTTAGTGAGCGTTCAATTTCTGACATAAAATTCCCTCTTTTTCATTGGTGTTTAATATACGTGATTCGGGAGCTATCAGGTTCTTGGATAGACGTTCAGCGAAACTAGGGTCTGTTTACTGCAGCTACTGCTTTTATTCTTAAATTTCCATTTCATCTTAATTAAATACATTTTGAAACGTGTATTGCTAGATTATTTAGTTTATACTTATTTGTTTTACCTCACTTGTGAAGGAAGCTCAGAGCTTATATGAACCGCCCTCGATTTCGCTTCGTGGGTAAAACTAATACAGAGTTGTTTCTGAGAGGCGTAGGTACGAGCAAGGGATCGAACCCGCAACATGAAGCGTGAGAAGCCAACACACTTTTCAATACACTATCGCCCATCGTTTTAGATTATTTGAATATGTGGACACTGATTGTATGCCAACCAATAATGTCATGCGTATGTGCAAGCAGTTTGTTTAAACATGTTTTATTTTCAGTATTTAGACAAATCATGAACAATAGTCACTCTCGAAACATATAGAGGATATGTGTTTGTTTTGATGGAAGATCGAATTATATTTCATAAAGTGATCACAAAAAGTCATATGAGAATATTATTTTTGGTGATCACGAGATGAAATATAATATTAAGTGAAATATATTCATACTGATGTAACTTTCATTTAATATTTACAGACATGTTTTCCTATTTACTCAGTGGAAAGATTAACAAGAAATAACCATTGTAGTATGCCTGTGTTTAGCTAATGTATATTCAGATTCCGTCTGTGACCCTTATATTTAAGGTTTTCAATAATGTCGGAATCTTGAAGATTTTTCACTATTAGTATTCATTTCTTTGTATTATTTT